>OY720459.1:24801883-25136883 GCA_963082715.1 Harpalus rubripes | reverse complement strand
TGCGAACTATAGCTAATATTTCGAGTTTAAATGAGTTGTGACTCGGCGACCCTGGTAAGTGCACTCGAAGTAGATTGGGTGAACCTTAATGTCATCTTGTTGCAGTTATACTGCATTGTAGCCATAAGAACCAGCATCTGTATGCAGCTTAGTGTCTCGAGTAAGGGAGTATTGGTTCACTTCCATATAGTTCTTTTTTTGCATACGCTTCTAATTTCTAAGGTCCAAATTCAAATTTCTGTTTTTTTAAACAATAAGTGAAAACGACGGGATGAACCTCCGGCAATATCCTGCAAGGCCAAGGTATCGCTGAATTGTTTAATGTTAGTTATAAAATAAATAAATAAAATATATCATCACGGCATATTACCCATTGCTGGGTAGTTAGTTGGTATAGGAAATTTAATAAATGCTTCAGTTTTTAGAGCTTGAGAACGTACATCGTTTTTGATTATTCGAAAACCAAGATAGTCTATGTCTTGATACATAAAGTTACATAATGTCAAGTCGCAATCTCAATCCAAAACAAAATAGAATTTTATACACGAAGATAAAGTTCAATTATCGACTCGCAAAAATAATTAAACTTTCCGCCCGTTGATAAAATATAATTTTACCGTCGTGTAAAAAAAATAACTATTAATATTCTTATAAAACATTCTCTTATAACAAAAACAGACTTAAAAATACATTGTATGGTTCACAAAATGTATTACATTATAAAAAAAAATAATAGGTCTGTTCGTTTCGCTACTTTGCGTCTACGGTTTACTGTCGCCTCCATACAAAGTATATGGATGCGGCACGGAGGCGCAAGGTAGCGAAACGGACAGTCCTAATAACTTTCATCGTTATGGCCCGATGAATCAGGAACACAAGAATAGCATCAAGCAAATTTTTGTCTGATAAATTATTATAAAAATCATGAACATCTGGATCCATAAGATATTACACAATAAATCTGCTTTTTTCTCTTTGCTGACTGATCTATAACATATAATTGTAACATTTTTTTGTGTATTACGATTGGTTTTGGATAACATTTTTGTTTCACATTTAAAATGCTAAAATCATCTCCACTAATCAAAGAGTTTTTAAAATATAATTCTCCATAATATTTTATAAACATAAACTACTTAGTATCATAAATAAAATAATAAATTGTATCTGGATTCAAAAGTACTAATATGTTCATAATTAAAACCACATAAACACAATAATTTAAAACGTCTAGCAGTCAAATACTTAAATAATAACTGTGAATACATGAATTTTTGACATCATAATATAGACTTAACTCCGTTCGTCGTAACACGTTAAAGTAGAAGGGAGAAAAGCCAACACAACAACACAAGGAAAACGGAGATATGTAAACTTAACTTTATTTTCCTTACTATAAATTCCCGCTTTGCAGTTAACTCTGTATTCTTTCGACGTACTATCGCCGCATAGAACATGATAGACTTATCTTCCTATTCCAAAATAGAAATAACAGTAATAATATCTTTGATAACACACATAACTCTATTTTATAATTTTTTTGACTTAACTCTGTTGTCCTTGTCACCACAGGTATATCCTTACCTTGCTTAGAATGACACCGAAACGTCAGCCAAAAATAATAACAAGCAAAACCAGCACCATCTATCATCATATTTATGAAAGCATGGCCAAGTTCATTGAATAGCGCTGCTTATAGCCGTTTCAAATCGTTGTTTTCCCATATACTAATTTATCGTGAGTTTTTTTTACAGATTTTTGTGTCGATAGTAGTAACATCTAGTTATTTTTATTTCAAATAGGAGGATAGTGTTGGTATCCCTGATTCTCCTAGGCCTCTGTTAATGAAATTAAGATTATGGAAAATGTGTTGTCAGTTTATTAATAGTAAATACAATACTTCAAAATTTAAATATTCAAATTAATGATTATTTGTAACAGACAATTTGTCAAAATGGTACAATGTTAAGCCGCGCGTGTCGCCACTTGACGTACTCTCTCTGTAAATTTCGTTTTTGTAATTTTAGTGACATTTGAAACGATCGTAAAAAGCTGAGCACAATTCAATGAAGTTGGCCATGGTGAAAGCTACATCACATAAAGGACAGGTGCATTGAAAATTGTTAAATCTAGCTCTTTATTCTTACTAAATATTACATCTACTCAGCCCTAATTTAGTTAGATAGGGGCATCATATTATGTTGTGGAAAGAAGCTAAAATACTCCACAAGGAAGAACAATGGAGGAGAAGAAATATAAAAAAGTTTTTATTTTTTCAAATGAAAATAATGTTAGTAAACCTAGCGTAGAAATCAGTAGCCTTTGGAAAACATTATGGTCAAATAGAGAATTTAATTGAATAGTTTCATGAAAGCCTGTATTATATAATTTATATATTAATTATTTATTTTATGATTTCTACTTATTATTATTTTATAACCTGATGACGACTGTAGATCTGTAGCAGTCGAAATGTTGTTATATTTTAAATGTATATATACAGGGTGTGGTAAAACAACCTCCCTAGTTTTTAAAGTGAATTAAAAAAAGGAGTCGAGATAAATAATAAAGTAGTTACATGGCCAGTTTTATCTTATGTGGTTTTAAAAATCATATCGGCCAAGTGTTGTCCTTCATTGTTTACACATTGCTGCAAGCGACTTCTGAAGTTTCTCTTTCTCTTTTTTAGGGTTTGCAGGTTCTTTGGACGATGTTTATAAACCTCTGCTTTGAGATAACCCCACAGGAAAAAGTCGCACGGGCTCAAATCTGGCGAGCGCGCGGGCCACGGAATATTGCCTCTCAGGGAGACCAAGCGCGCGGGGAATATTTCCCTTAAAACCAGCATTGATGCTCGCGCTGTATGGGTTGTGGCCCTGTCTTGCTGAAACCAGACATTCTCGAGACCAAGTTCTTCAAGAGCAGGGGCAAAAAAATTCTGGAGCATGTTCACATAGCGCTCAGAACTGACGGTAACTGCCCGATTTCTTTCCTCAAAAAAGTAAGGCCCGATGATCCCTATTCGGGAAACTGCGCAACAAACTGTGACACGATCATTATGTAGGGGCTTCTCATGGATCACCCTCGGATTGTTTTCGCTCCAATATCGAAAATTTTGTTTATTTACACAGCCAGAAAGATAAAAATGTGCCTCATCACTGAAGTAAACAATCGCGTCATGCGGTAAATTTTCAATCATTTTTTCACATGCCACAATTCAGCTATGCCAATCACGTTCTGACAATTCTTGAACAATGAGCATCTGGTATGGATGAAGATGAAGGTCTTGATGAAGAATTGGCCGCATAGTGCGATTAGAGAGCCGAAGTGCGGTCGCATGTTTGCGAGCGGAGCCATTAGGTGACTGCAAAATTGAGTGACTGACTGCGGCTATGTTTTCGGGTGTTCGAGCAGTTCAATGTCGTCCACCTCTCTTTCTAACAGATCCTGTTTCCCGAAAGTTTTTTACCCACAACGTAATCGATTTTCGGTCCGGAACTGCTTGACGACGGAGAATTTGGAATCGAATATAGAACGCGCGCTGGGCGGCGATTACAGACTCGTTTTTACGGCCTCTGCTCGCTTTACAATTGTCTATTGAAACTAGGGAGGTTGTTTTGCCCCATCCTGTGTATAATATATATATATATATATATATATATATATATATATATATATATATATATATATATAAGAAAACAAATAGTGGCAGTCTAGGAGTATGATGGGCTCTAGTAAATAATTGCCACTCTTTACAATTAACCAAGCTTTCGGTTATTTATTTTAACCATCCTCAGGGTTATTGTGTGAGATTAAGTATTAAAAATTATATCTACGTTTGTACTGATTTCTAACTTTAAAATTTTAAAGTTAGAAATCAGTACAAACAAGTTCTTAATTAAAGTAGAATTAATGTCATATGTATAATGGTTTTTATAAAACACACTGTGATAAAAAGTAAATTATTTAGTCAAAATTTTACACTGTGATATATCGACAATACATTACTTACTGTTATTAAAAATGCTACAAAAACAAAACTGAAAATTTTTCAAAATATCTTTCTCCAAAAAACGATGTACAACGTAGATATAATTTTTAATACTTAATCTCACACAATAACCCTGAGGATGGTTAAAATAAATAACCGAAAGCTTGGTTAATTTTAAAGAGTGACAATTATTTACTAGAGCCCAACATACTCCTAGACTGCATTCCCGTTATTTGTTTTCTTAACTACTCGACACAGTCGCGAGTACTTTCCGCATCTATATATAATAAAGACAATGAAAGTCCAACCAGTATTTTTTAATAATTTAACATTGTCTACAACCTTTAAACAGAAACTATAAGTAGGTGTTTTAGAAATGAATTTAAGTTGTGTTATACCTTCAAATTATACCTATAGAAAATTTATTTTTGTGCGCCACTGGGTAAACACTATACTATTGTGATATTTTTATTTGAAACATTTTTCTCGATTACTGATAGTTTAGAAGGAATTTGAAGATAAAAAAATTGGTACACTTATCTGCCCCTCCGCATTCAACTTGTATATAATAAATTTTAATTCTGAAAAAATAACCTTCGGTACAAAACTCCTTGGTCCAATACATATGTGACTAAGCTCGTATTCTAGTCTTCTGGGTCAGTTTCCTGTAAACAATCTACTGTAGCAGACGGGTATGGAATATTTTTATATTCTTCGTGATATTCTCGGGATATAATCATTTTTCGCACAGCTTAATAAGATTCTTGTATTTGGCACTCGATATATTTTGTCTACTTTTATTGCATTAATTTTTCTGCGCCTCAAAATTGTAGCTTCACAAACTTCATTATTGTGGTATGATTTGTATAATTTTACATTATTCGAATCTTTAATGAACTTTAACGAACATAGTTCGGACCATTAATGTTTGTTCCCGTTATCATCTTGCATATTTAATGGGAAAAAATTATTCTGGATTGCAGACCAATTAGCAAAATTGGTATATTCCATTTTTATTACAACTAAAGGATGTGGATTTGTTCTAGCTAACGATATAACCAGAGGCCAATGAGATGGGGCTAAAATGTTTCGCTTTTTTAAAAATGAAGCTATAGTGCTATGAACAGTGTCAGCTCACATATATGTATGTCCTACTAAAAGAAATTTTAATTGTGTGCTTCTTATTGATTTTAAAGTTTGTACCGAATGAAATAACAGAAAACATACACCTATTCTTATTTTGGCCAGGACAATTGTCGCAATATAATTTCACATCAGCTTCTTTTTCTTTCATTGTATTATTTATTTTTTCCAGCCACCTTCTTACACAACTAACTATTTCGGATTCTCCTTTTATCCACCGGTCTCTCCCCAGAAGAAACAAGTTCCACGCCGATTTGCATTTTCATAAACTATAATAGGCGTATTTTCTACTATTATACAATAAAGTATTGTCTGAATGAGGAGTACACAATACTCGCTGTATATCAAAGCTGGCAACAATTAACGTAACTTTGTTCTCTGCTTTAGCAACGTCGATTTGGTATTCCAAATATGTACCTTTCTTTTCTAATATATGGTTTTTATAAATTCGTTTTTCAGCTGTATTTAATTATCCATCTTTCTTTTTGTTTTTTATTTCCTCACAAATATGACATTTATCTTTTTTATGTTTATGGACCTAATATTGTATCTTTAAATACTTTTTTTGAATAGAACAAAAGACACTTCCATTTTCGTTCAATTCTTTCTTATAATCTTCATACAGTATTTGTCTATTTAAATGTTCTGATCAATATATTTAATTAAAATTACTTCTATTGTAGTGTGAAGGAATTGCTGGTAATTTTTTATAAATAATTCTACCTCCTCAATAAATAGAGGATGGTGTTTTGGTATTACATATATTTTTACCACGTTTATCGGGTTTACCTGTGTTAATTTCGGTTGAATTTTCTAATGTATATTCGATTTTCTTTTTAGATATTGCCAACGTAGCCATAAGAAATTAACTACAAACGGACATCACATTTCCTTCAAATTCATTGTAATATTGATAGGAATAATTTCTTTTTGATGGTTCAGTTGTTGTACGAAGCTTTACATGAATTTTTTTTGAGTGAGCACTGATCCAGTCTTTGTGCTGCTAAGCAGTTAATGAAATGGATGAAAATATTCTTTGTCTACCTTTTTCAGGGATGGTGTAGCGTTTATACTGGCACTTTTTACATGCGTTATTCTTCATACCTCTTCCCGGTATCATTAATCCCTTACTATTAACATAAGGCTCTCCTCGCTCTCTGTTTCTTTTTCGGGATTCCCGTTTGCATTTTAATCCAACATGCTTTTTCAATGGAGCTTCTCCTATTTTTTCAGGATCGGAGCAATCATTTTCTGAATTACAATGGTCGCTCACTGTTTTCATTTCAGCTTCTTTCGTTTTCTTTTTTATTAATCGTTTTGGTTTTCTTTTCTTTTTCATTGGAGATTCATTCTCAGAATTGCAGCTGTCGCTCTTTGAACTTTTCCCTACCATCTTCGGTTTTTCTTTTGTTTGTGTTTTTGCATTCAAATTAGTCTTACGCTTTTATTTAGCTTAATTTTTTTAGTTTTGTGTTGTTCGTGCTCACTACTAGTTGCACTCGAATCTATATTTTTAAATTTATAACTCGAAGAGTAATTACTATAAGCGTCAACAAATGGCTCAAGTAGTTCATCTTTATTAACTGTTTCAGTAATACTATCAATTAAGTCAAAAACATTTTCATTTTCATCGGGAATTGATGGTGCAGTATCCAATTCTGTGGAAAAAGAAAAATTCAGTTTCAAATTATTTTAATCAGCAAGTAGACACTTGTTTATTAAAATTACTTAAATGATGTAAATAAGATAAAACAGAAAAGTATATAGTTCCTACCTTTACTTTCAAGTTCACTAATTTCCTCGTTTTCATTTTGTGGAGCTAATTGTAACATTAATTTTCCTCTAGACATCATTAAGGATGAGAGAAGAATGTTTTTGAGTGTAATGCAACAGTGAAATTTCTGTAACTTATAGTTATCATCAAATATATTAAATATATAAACGAAGACGGATTTGTGAAAAATTCACTGACCTTAGCGGTATTCGAACCCACGACCTCCCAATTTCTAGTCGGGCGCTCTGCCAACTGAGCTACAGGATCCCACTGAAGTTCGTGAATTTTTCACATGTCACAAGCACGTTGGATACGAGAACGGTCTTCCACATGAAGTAACGTTACCCGCACAACAGCGACACATCACCCGTGGTAGTGAATAGGCACTACAGTATTATGTATGAGAGAAGAATGTTTTTGAGTGTAATGCAACAGTGAAATTTCTGTAACTTATAGTTACCATCAAATATATTAAATATATAAACGAAGACGGATTTGTGAAAAATTCACATCATTAAGGATACCATTGTAGGTTTATAAATAATATTACAGAAGTCTCAACAAACAAACAATTAAAGATAAAACCACCACTCAACACTCCTTTTCACATCTGACAGTTAGTTTTAAGGTTATGATCTTCACTTAAAATTTTCAGGCCTACCAAACAAAAGGTGCAACTATAAAGAAAAAGGTTACTCTTTCTGCTATTATGTATTTGTAATTATTAATAAACGTGTTGGCTAGTTGTAAATATATAGGGGAGAGCGGACACCCCTGGGACAGAAATTGGATAATAATTTAATTCTTTCGTATTGTAAGGCATATGATGAATTTGTGTGTATATTTAAGTACCTACATACCTATGTGTAGTAATTGTACTAAATTAATCTACTAAAAATTAAAATACGAAACTTTAAAAAATACGGGATATGTCCCAAATGTGACACCTACGCTCAACCATTGCGACAGGTGAATGTTATGCTTGGGACTATATTTTTATAGAGAATTGACTGTTGAATAATACAAGTAAATAATTTTTGTTCGTGTAAATGTCATATACACCCAAAAAAAAAAAAAAAAAAACGGACACCAAAAATCTTTTTCGACCTCTAATAAAGTAAATATGGGTTTATTTATATATTTTTTGTTGTGCAATGATCTATTAATATCTATAGTAAGATTAGAAAATAAAAACAGTGTAGGTAACACAATATTTATTAAAATAAAATTTAAAAACCTAGAAATGAACAAGATGAACAAAAAAATTTGTGCTTATTTAAAATGTTTGAAGCAATGTTATTACTTTATTAGGAATATTAATAATGTGTGTTGCCTCCACGGACTCTAATAACATCTAACATACGGCGTGGTAAACTTTCTAAACAATTGACGATCTCTTCTTGGCGAATGTTATCCCATTCTTCCCGAAGAGCTATTCTTAGCTGGTCAATAGTTTCTGGTATTGGTTGCCGGCGCCGAACACGTCTCCCTAACATATCCCAGATGTTTTCAATCGGATTTAAATCAAGGCTACGTGCTGGCCACCATAGTCGCCGAATGTTCGTTTAAATATTGGATGACTATCTGTGCAACGTGTAAACGCGCATTATCATGCATTAAAAGAAAGTTTTGCCAACAAATGGAGTAAATGGTAACACATGATCCATTAAACATTCGGATATATACCGATCAGCCGTCAAAGCACCATTTTCCACCAGAACCAGCTCTGTATGTGCAGTCAAAGAAATCCCAGCCCATACCATTATACTGCCACCACCAAATGGTGTTCTTAGGGATATGCAGCTTTCTAAAAATCGTTCGCTTGGCCTTCTCCACACGCGTTCTCGTCCATCTGGTGATCGTAGACAGAAACGGGATTCATCAGTAAACAAAACGGAGCTCCATTGTACCATTGTCCAATCTCTATGTTCACGCGCAAAACGTAGACGCTCTCTACGATGTGCTGCGAGCAAAGCTGGGCATGCAGCAGGCCTCCTGCAGCTCAAACCGTTTTCCCGCAACCTTCGGCGAACGGTTCGTGCAGAAATATCAGTTCCATGAGCATCAGCCATTACACTAGAAACAATAGTTGATGGTATAGCTCGATCGCGTAGTACACATAACGTTAATAAACGATCTTCTCGGGGTTTTTTGAAGCGTGATCTTCCTGATCTTAGTCTTCTGGTGTACTGCCCAGTTTGACGATAACGTTGGATTGCATCTTGGACAGTACTTTTTGGTACATTCAAAGCTTCGGCGATATAACGTATACTACGACCATCTCTGTTTAAAGCTACTGCTTGAGCAATAATTTCAGGTCGCATTTTAGAAAAAATATCACAATCAGCAATACGAGATCTGACAATACAATAAACAACATGCTAAGAGTCACTAAGCAACGGGAATTGATCCATTTGTTAGAAATATTGATTTTCAACATTTTTGCCCGAATTTACTTTTTTTCCATATTTCTTTATAAATAAAATGATTGTTACATATTTTCCAATTTTTAATCTTACTTTAGATATCACTGCTTCATTCCATAACAAAAAAAATCATAAATAAACCCATATTTATTACATTACAAGTCAATACAATTTATTTTTTTTTGGTCACGAGTGTATATATGTGTAGAAAATTATAAGGTACTCGTAGGTATATATTCTAAGAAGGCACATACATATATCACAAAAAATACCTTGTGTAAAGTACAAAAATAAAATATCACATTCTGAGAAACCATACAAAAACTCATTAATACATTTAAAAAACATTAACGTAAATTAAGCACAGAAATGTCATTAATATTAAAAGTAAATGCATTTGCCAGTCTTTTATCTCCTCCGGAAATTATTGGCCAACGAATTTTTCTGACTATATCTCTTTCTTCGATATCTTGGATATCATCTTCTTCAGGATATTTAAATTTATTTGTATTTCCAATTCGTCTTAAGAACTTTATTCTATAGGTCACTACATCAACTTTTTCTTGTATAACGCCAAGATAGTGCATGATACTCCTTTTTAAAGGGAACTGAATTTTAACAAAATCCGATGTTTCATATTTTTATCAATTTCCACTTTATCAGTTTGTTCAATTTCTTCAGTATATTCCATTTCTTCATTATGTTCAATTTCTTTAGTATGTTCCATTTCTTCCGTATGTTCCATTTCTTCAATTTCAGAGTCAGAACTACTTTCCATAAAAAAAATTTCTTGTAATCTTTTTGACTTTGACTCTTTTCTGTTCTTCTATTTCTGTAGTTTTCTTCCCAGTCTCACGATTTTCTATTTCCTGTTTTTCTGGAGTATCAGTTAAAATTCTTGTTTTTCCAGGTTTTCTTCCCCCTTTTCGTTTTCTAGGCCCTGCTTTCGGAAAAGGCCGAATTCTTTCTGGTGTAATAATTTTTTCAGGTTGTGTTGATGTTTGAGGAAATTCTATATTTGTGTTTATTACTTCATCCAATGGACGATCTGTCACGGCACTGCACAAGAAATCATCTTCTGCAAAAATATTGTGATCAGTATGAAAGATTCCTGTTTTCCGGAAGCCCTTCTGTATATTAGTTGGTGTAAATGCACGTGAAAAAGCTTCTCCGACTAAATGAGCTACTTCGTAAATTGTCAATGTATTTCCTGGATGATTTAGCATCCAGTTATCTGCAGCACAATTATAATAGGTCTTGAATGGCCCATAAACACTGACATCGAGTGGTTACAATTTGTTGCTACAATGAGGTGGGAGAGTTAATATGAATACGCCGTAATCTTTAGCCAAATTAATAACTTCTATACTGGTATGGCTTTCATGATTGTCATTAATCAAAATAACTGGTCGGTCTTTTGTAGGCTTAACATGTTTTAAAAAATATTCAAAATATAATGAAAAAATATTTTCTGTCATCTACCCAGATGGATTAGCTGCTCCAACAGAACCTGGTGGTGCATTAATTAACATGTTATTTTTAAAATGCACCCTTGGGAAAATAAAAAATGGTGGTATAAAGTTTCCAGCAGCTTTAATACCACAACATAGAGTGACAAGTGTGCCCCTTTCTGCTGATGTTACTTTCCCAACCTGTTTTCACCTTTCACCGCCAATATTTTCGCTGGTCTATGAACAGTGGTGATGCCCGTTTCATCCATATTCCAAATTGATGATGCATCAAATGCATACCTTTGTAATATGTCCTGCAATTTTTCCAAGAAGTCAGTTATATTTTTTCTATTAAAACTAGTTGCCCTTGAAAGACTAGTTGATTCCGGTTTTCTTAAAGATAAAATATTGTTCCTTTCTCTGAAAGCTAACAACCAGTCTTTCGAAGCACTTTGGTTTTCAGTCCAGTTTAATGGCATATTAATATTATTGGAAATTCCGAATTAAAAAGCGAGGTTCATCGTTTGTTTCGTCGTCAAACCATAATGCATTTTTGCAGCTTGAACTAAATATTGGAACATTTCTTCTTGTTTTGTAGTAAATACTTGTTTGGAGATATATTTTGAATGATATGTAGTTTTTGTTTCTTCAGGAATTCCGGTTTTTAAATATCTAAAAAGTGTTGATTGTACTTTCTCGCAGTTTCTCGGATTGGTTTGCCTTCTTCGGTAATTTCATTTAAAGCTCGTTTACTTATATCAATAGGAATCGGTAATAATTTTCTTTTTTTCGGAGCCATTATGTCTATAAAATTGAAAATGAATTTCATGAAAACAAAATTTAATACCCACTAAAGAAAGAAGGCACGATTGGGACATGTTTGGGACACTAGAAATGATGTCCCAAACACGGAGCCTGTATTTGTCCCAAAGGTGTCTACAGCATGTGTGATATTTCTTATCGTTTTAAAGAAAGTTAGGTTAACGTAGGATATAAATGAAATGCAGAATAATAATCTTAATTGTAATAAAAATATAGTGAAAACCATTTATTAACCTGACTGTTTATAAATAAAAATGGAGATAGTTGAAAAGTTGGGTACAAAAAAATACTTGTACTTACCGAAAACACACATTTTTCAACAACATCGGGCACCATTTTCTCTCTAACGTCAAACTACATACTGAAGTTAGGTTCACGTTGAAGATAATTTTGGAGGTAAATACAAACTTGAAACCACTACCGTTAATATTGTTTAGCGACTGTCCCAAAGCTTACACTGTCCCAATGGTGTCCGCTCTCCCCTAATTTAAAATGAGATAACTAAAATTATGATGATTTTTTATACCCGCAAAAGTGTTAGATAGCCTAATTTTGAACATGAAATTTTTGTCAATAGTTAACAAAAAGGGTACTAGTGGCATTTGATTTTTTTACGAAACACGCTAAATTATAGTTAGCCCCTTTTTTGCAAAATAGAGACGAATTTCTATATGATAGCTGGATATAATATGGCGAAATGTATTATTTGATAGCTGGATATGTTATTATAAATGAGTTTTTTTAAAATTTGTAAAAATTTGACCACAGATTTATGTAATGGTGTAATGCTGGATGGTTTCCAGATATAAGAAAAGGTACTTGTCTTAATATTCAGGTAAAATATGTGGTAAAGGACAGTTGACAGAGGAGACAGACAGTGTTTGATCAACAAACTAGGGACTACTTCGATTCTCCAACAGCAAATTCTAATAGTGATTTACTTATCTTTTGGGCACTGTCAGCGTAAATGAGAACTGACGAGATTGCAATGCCCGATTCTTCAAATTCTTCGAACACGTTAGTGGGAGGGAAGCGCATGCGAACTGCATATTGATATTCTTGAATTGAAATCAAGTGGTTGCACACGAAAATTCTATACGTAATTACATCGCATGGGTATAAATCACTTGAAAGTAGCATTCGCACACGAAACTGTATCTGTCACTTGTGTTTGATGTATCAGTACTTTAATCAAATGATATTAATCAAAATGTTTTAAGCAATTCCGGGTATGTTTTATGATCGTATGTCAATAATAACGCCAATAATTATGAATCCAGAGTCTCCACACACCTGAGTATCCTTATAATATTCGACAAATGTGTACCCTGCACTCATAAATAGAATGATGTAATGGATTGCCAAAAAATAATTCTAGGTGTCTTTTTAAACGCCCGCACGGTAAAAATATGTCATCATCATTACCGATATATGCGAAAAAAGCAGATTGGCACACCCAGCAATGGGTAATATGCCGTGATGATATATTTATTTATTTATTTTTAAACAAGTTTTACATTACACACCCGAAATGGTTTGCAAAATTATCAATGCATGTTTAATACTATATAACACGAGCATATTATTATTGCCGTATTATGTACGTACATACTTACTATAATTTTAGAAAAATAATAATACCTATATTAAATAATATACGTATAATAAACTTTGAATATTGAAAATACAACACTTATGACACATGACACATATGGCAGCTTCGCCGACAAGGTCGACAGCGACATTTAAGAAACAATCTAATATTGCAGCACTCTCGTAATATAAATGTAACGTTTTCATTGGCTTCTACATAATACGTTCGTTTGCTCTGGAAAGTCGAATACATACACTTTAGCCGCGTTTCGTTTGATATTCAGGAATACCACTCATACGCATAGTGCCGAAAATTTCGCATGATTTGAAGAATATGGCCCCAGTAGATGAAGTATTTGATTTACATTTCTTTCTTGGACAAGTTTCTCTGTCGTGTTACTTCCTTTTTTTGATTTTTAAAGGAGGTGTAGTCAGTGTAATTGGTAATGTAATTTCATTTGGTTGATTTATGGGTATAGAGGTTGTTATGATACTTCATTTCCATTCAGTATTCACACTGGTTTTGTTAAATAATACAAATAATACTTGTAATTATATTTATTTAATCATTTTACTCTACAAAGACATTCCCCATATTTTATTCATATAAAAACAACTGCTATACTACCACAACAAGAATCTTAGCAACTTGAAAAGTAGAAAACATGTGGTCTAAAATCAAGTAGTGACAACAGATGTGACTGGTGGAACTATTTCAAAACCCCTCCTTGATTTAAGACCGGTTTTAATTAACTTTATTAAATATAATGTAACAATACAAAAACATCTATAATTAACTAATTTACACTTGTATTACGCAAATTTCTGCACATTTCAAACTTAAGTCTACCTAACGATTTTGTAAATATATCTGCTAAATTTTCTTCACTTGAGACTTTAACTATTTCTACAATTTTACTTTTGACATAATCTGACACAAAATGATATGATACATCAATTCTGTTTTTAATATTTGGAAAACATACCATGCTTAGCTAAACAAATTGCTCCTGAATTATCTTTATCTATTTGTACGGGTTTATCTAGTATTATATTAGATTCATTAAAAATTCCAATCAAATATAAAATTTCTTCAACTGCATCAGCTAATGCATAATATTCTGCGTGAGTAGATGCTCGGATACTATTTTTTGTTTTTGCGACTTCCAAAGAATAACGTTTCCAAACACTCATAACAATTCCAGTTGCAGATTTTCTGTCAATTACATCTGCATCCACATAGCAATCCATTGTAGTATTAACTTGTGCGTTATAGTGTAATTTATAATCACCTGTTACATATAAATATTTTAAGATTCTTAAAGCATAATTGTAGTGAGATTTATAATAACAGAGACTTAAGTAATTTACAGAACAAGATTTGTCAGGTTTTGTTCCATTACTAATATAAAGTAAAGCGCCTATTAAGTATTGGTATTTTATTGATATATCCACAATTTCGGCTTTTCTATCTTCAAGTTTTGTTCCATTGGTGTATTATGATAATTTATAGTTTCTGTAGTACAAAATACAACAAACTCAGGGACTTTTCAGGACGATCTAAATTATAAGTACAAATATGTAATACTAAACTGCCAATCTTTAACTTTTGGCAAAGTGAATTTAATTTATTCAAATTATATAGTTAAGTATAAGTCTTTAAAATTCCTTTGCTTAGCAGAGACTTGGTGCAAATCTAATATACTTAATGTGTTTCATTTTAACGAATATTCATGTTATGCAAATTTCTGTAGAAGTCAGTTCCAGTGCGGAGGTGTGGGAATTTGGTGCCACAATTCTATACTAAATGATATTGTATCAATCGATTTAACTAAATATTGTACCGAAAAAGATTTTGAAGCATGTGCTATTCTGTGGAAACCAAAGACTCACAAACCTACACTTATTTTAAATATTTATAAATCTCCCCGTTCTGACTACAAAATTATGTGCGAAAAATTATTGTTAATTCTAGAAAATGAATTTAAAATTAGCTATAATGTTATTATTTGTGGTGACTTCAATTTGGACCCACGTCGTGCTGCTAAAGAATACAATTCCTTACGTGAAATTATGTCAACATTTAATTTTAAAGATCCAACTAGAGGTCTCAATAAATTAAATCACTGCTTTGCAAACAATAAAGACTCTGTTGCAGTAGTTCAAGATAATTTTATTTCGGGTCACAAAACAGTATTTTTAAAAACGAATATTACTAAAATTAATGAAATAGTATTCTATAGGAGAATTTTTAGTAGCAATAATAAAATTCGTTTTCGTGAACAGCTTTCTAATGAAAATTGGTGTTCTGTTTTCTCAAAAACATGTACTGATGAAGCGTTTAATACTTTTTTCAATACTTTTAAATATCAATTTGATCTAAATTTTCCTTTGATAAAAGTTAATCATAAAAACAGATATCCGAAAAACTGGGTAAATACAAATATAATCATTTCTAGCAATAAACTAAAATTTCTTTTTCAGTTAAAGTCTAAGTACTAAGAACTTGCTCCTGCTTACAAGAATGCTAAAAAAGAACACGTTCCTTTGGTCTCTAAAACAAAAAAGAAATTTTATCAAAATAAAATCTTAAACTCTGACAACATGACTAGAAGCGCTTGGAGCATTATTAATTCAAATAATAAAGACAAAAATAATGTTACAGTTAAGAAAATAATCTATGAAAACACACAAGCTGATGATCCAGAGAACATTACAAATTTATTTAACAACTATATCAGAGATGCACCTCTAAATATTCTAAATCGTATTCCAGCTGTCAACACAAATTCAAAGTGTCAAAACTATAACGGTAAAGTTACCAACAGCCTTTTTCTTTATGCTATTGAAGAATTAGAATTATATACGATAATTTTTTTTTAAATTTATTTATTTATGGTCCTTTAGCGTCTCAGGCTATTAAGACCGGTTTGTTATGTACATAGTTATTACAATTTTATAAGTATGTGGTAATATAATTTTAGTGTTACATTTGGTTATATTTTGTTTGTTACATGTATTTCCTTAATATAATTTATTATGTTTTCTTCTCTATCCGGTTTGTTGGCTAGGGCTTGTTTTAATGTGTTTGGTATTTTGTGGTTCTCTCTCGCTTGTGTATGTTGTGTGCATTCCAGTATAAGGTGTTTCACAGTCAGGGGTGTGTTGCAGCATATTGGTGTTTCTGTTTTTTCTAATATATGTTTGTGGGTGATTAGAGTGTGCCCAATTCTTAATCTTGTGAGTATTATTTGGTCTCTTCTTGATCTGTTTGTTTGCCAGTTAGTTGTGTCATCTTTGATTTCTCGGAGTTTGTTATTTATTTCTTCTCTCCATTTTTCTTGCCATTTTCTTTTATTTTTCTGTTTTAGTGTGCTTTTTGCGTCCCAGGATGGTATTGGTATGTCAATTGGTGGAGTCTCGTTCGCCGCTTGTTTCGCTGCACGGTCTGCCTTTTCATTCCCCTGTAGGCCGACGTGGGAAGGGATCCATATGAAGATTACGTTTTTTCCACTGTGCTCTGCAGTGTGTAGTTTTTCATGTATTTCTTGGGTTATTTGGTCTTGTGGATATGTTTGTTTTATTTTGGAAAGGGCGCTAATGGAATCGCAGCATATTGCAGTGTTTGTGTTCGGTTCTATGTTGGTATTTATGTGGTTTAATGCCGT
Organism: Harpalus rubripes; assembly: GCA_963082715.1. Lineage (NCBI taxonomy): Eukaryota > Metazoa > Arthropoda > Insecta > Coleoptera > Carabidae > Harpalus > Harpalus rubripes. The sequence continues at coordinate 25,120,015 of OY720459.1, read as the reverse complement.
CTTTATTGCAATTAGTTCTGCGGTATAGGAACTGGTGTTGTTTGGTAGAGGGGTTTTGATGGTTGTTTGCCCTTCGATTATGGCTGCTCCAGTCTTGTCTTCTATCTTGGAGCCGTCCGTGTATATGAAGTGGAAATTTTTGAGTTTGTTTTTAATTTGACAAAATTCTGTTTGGTACATTTCATGTGGGGTTTCTGATTTTTTGAGGTATAGGATATCAAGGATGCAGAGGGGTATGTTTATTTTCCAGGAAGGGGTATTGCCGTAGCCTTTTGGGTATATTTTTGGAAGATTATAATTGATGTTTTGGAATGAGGAGTTTAAGTATTGTTGTGTGGCAATGTGATTTTTAATTGTTCCTGTATTCTTTTTAAATATTTGGTTGTAAGCGGGATTGTGTGTGTTTGTTGAGAGTTTTTGGATGTAGGATATGGACATTTGAATTCTTTGGTATTCCAATGGTGGCTCCCCTGCTTCATTTAGGAGAGATTTAGTGGGGCTTGTTCGAAATGCGCCTGTTGCTATTCTTATTGCTTGGGACGATATTCGATCTAGGCTTTCTAAATTGGTTTTGTTGGTGGTAGCGTATGCAATACATCCATAGTCAAGCTTTGGTCTAATTAGTGATCTATATAGTTTTAATATAGTTTCTTTTTGTGCACCCCACTTTTGATGTCTTAATGTTTTCAGAAGGTTTATTCTTTGCGAGCATTCTTTTTTTAAAAATTTTTGTGAGGTGTCCAGTTTAATTTATTATGGAGAACTATTCCAAGGAATTTAAATGAATTTACGTATTCTATTTCTGTGTTATTGATCATGATACTAGGCTTGTGTTGGATTTTTCGTTTTTTTGTAAAGTGCATACATTTTGTTTTTAGCTGTGAAAATTTGAATCCAGTTTGATTTGACCAAATTTCTAGATTTTCTATTGTTTGTTGGAGTTTGTTTTTGATAGTATTTAAGTTTTTGTTTCTAGTGTAGACAACAAGGTCGTCGGCAAATAGAGAAATATTAACTTGGGTAGGTATTAGGGATGTAATTTGGTTTATGGCTAGTAGGAATAATGTAACACTAAGGATTTCTCCTTGGTGGATTCCATTTTTTTGTTCCCTTGGTTCAGAAAGGTATCCATTAGTTTTCACTCGGAATTTTCTATTGCTTAGAAAATTTTGGGTGTATAAAAGTATGTTTCCCTCTAGGCCATATTCTTTCATATTTTTTAGGATTTTATATTTCCATGTGCCGTCATATGCCTTTTCCATGTCGAAAAATATTGCTATCATATCTTGTTTATTTGTAAATGTATATTCTATTTCTGTGGTTGGTGTAAGGATTTGGTCTTGGGTTGACCTACCATATCTGAAACCACATTGTGCATTATTTATTATATTATTGGATTCTAGGAACCATGTGAGTCGTCGATTAATAATTTTTTGGAGTACTTTGCTCAATGTATTCGAAAAGGATATGGGTCTATAGTTAGACGGGTTTGATTTGTCTTTTCCCGGTTTTAGTATGGGTATGGTGAGGGCATCCTTCCATGCTGCTGGATAGACGTTTTGCATCCATATTTTATTATACATATCTAGGAGGTGGTTTGTTATGTTCGAAGGAAGATGCTTAATCATTTCATACGTAATTTGGTCTGGTCCTGGGCTGCTGCTGCATTTTAGATTTTCTATAGTATATATTAACTCGTTTTTTTATGGGACTATTTATATTTGAGTTATTATTTCGATCTGTTTTTATTTTATTTTGTTCTTCTAGGGTTTTATGCAGTAGAAAATTGTTATTGTAGACACTGTCACTCGAGTTGTATTCAAATGTTTCAGCAAGTGTTTCTGCTATTTCTCGTGGAGTTGAATAGGTTCTAATGTTGTTGATTAAAGTTGATGTTTGTTGGTAGGTTCTTGATCCCTTTATGTTTCTGATTTTATTCCATACTTCTTTTGGATTTGTAGCTTCATTTATTTTAGATATGTATTCTTGCCACGATTGTTTTTTGGCTGTTAGGATGGTTCTTCTTGCGATAGCTCTAGTACGTTTTAAGTTTAGTAGGTTTTCTGAGGTTTGATTTTTTCTGTACTGGTATAGGGCTGTTTTATTGTTTTTGGTGGCAATTTTACAATCTTCGTTCCACCAGGGAACGTTCCTACTTTTGGTACTCGGGATTTTTTGTCCGAATGTTGTTAGTGCAGCATTTCTTATTTTTTCTGTTAGGTCTTGGACAGCGCAGTCGTTGTTTTCGATGTTTGTGAGATCTTTTGTTATAAGGATTTGTCTGAAAAGTGTCCAATTCGCTTTTTCCATGTTCCACTTATAATAGATTGGGTGGATTTCTTTCACTTCGGTTGAGATTAGTTCGACGTCTATTTTTATTGGGAAATGGCCAGTATTATAAGGGTAGGATATAACTTGCCAGTTTAGGATGGGCGCAATTCTAGGATCACATAGTGTTAGGTCAATACTGGAGAATGTGCCAGTAGGGCAGAGGTGGGTGGGTGTTCCGTCGTTGAGGATTATTATGTTGTCATCTATGATTTCTTCGACTAATTTTCCGCGCCTGTTTGTTTTATTGGAACCCCACAGAGGGTTATGGCTATTAAAATCTCCTAGTATAATGAATGGTCGGGGTAATTGGTTTATTATATTTTCGAGGTCTTCTTTGGTGGTTCTATGATCTGGAGGGATATACAAATTACAAATTGTTATTTTTTGTGGTATTAGGGTTGTTATGGCAACTACTTCTAGATCAGATTGTATTTTGTTTTGTGTGTTGGGTGTTTTTACTTATTATGGCTACTCCACCACTGGCATTTTCAGGATTGATTCTGTCCTTTCTATGGATTTCATAGTTTCTTAGGTTTGTATGTTGGTGGGGATGTAATCTGGTTTCCTGGATGCAAATATATGTTGCATTCGAGTCAGATATTAATTTTTTTGATTTCAGGTAGGTGGGTGAAAAACCCGTTACAATTCCATTGAATAATTGTCATTTTATTGCTATGGTTTGGTTGAAGGTGTTGAGTTAATTTCTTGTTCTGGGACGTTTTCTAAATCTATTAGTTCTTGTTGTTCGTCTTGAGATGATATTTGTGATAGGTTGTCTGTAGATTCGCTTAAGCTGATTTCGCTTAAGCTGATTTCGCTTTCGTTGTTTGTATCGGTTAGTTTAAGTTTTTTGATAAGTTTGCATAATCTGTATTTTATTTTGTTGCCTTTTACTTTTGAGTGAATGTCGCTTAACATATTTATCACATTTTCAGTATCTCCTGTATACTTGTCAATAATGTTGTGTACTTGTTCGTGGTTTAGTCCATGGGTATTTTCAAGTATATCTATAAACTGTTCGAAGTTAAGGATATATTTGTTTTTATTTTTTATTATTATTTCTTCTATTTTTGTTAGTATGTCAGTGGGAAGGCTTTGTGATGCATTAGTGGATGAAGTTCTCTTCTTCTTTTGTAGGGAGCTTACTTTTTTTCTTTGTGTATCTTTGTCTGTGTCTGGGCTGGACGGTGCTTGCCTTTTGGGCCTTTTTTGTGTTGGGTTCGTTGTTGGGGGTATTTTGTTTGTATTTGTTTTTTTGATACGGAGAATTGGTATTGGTTGTTTGGTGAAGTCGTTATTATTCGTGGTAGGTGTATTTTGGTATGAATGAGATGTTTCTGTGTGGCTATTTATGTCTATATTTGTTTCTTGGTCTTTTTGGAATGTTGGTTTTTGTTTATCAGTTTCATTTGGTGGTTGTGTGTGTTGAAGTATTTCTGTTGTGAGATTAATATTAGGCATAAGGGGGATTTGTTTGTCGTTTGGTTGTGTTGGTATTTCACTGTTTGGGGTTTGAGTATTCGCAATTTGTGATGGTTGATTTTCATTGTTTGGATTATTGAATTGATTTTTGCATCTGGTGTCTGCGTGTCCGGTTAGGTTACATTTGTTACATTTTGGAAGTTCTGTTGCTAGGTAGATTCTATGATCTGTATTCTCATGGTTGATAATTATTGATTCGGGGATTTTTTGTTTTTCGGTTTCTGGGACATAAACTTGTCTCCTAAAACTCAAAATGTGCGCCTATTCTGGATCTTGGAAACCAGCTCGTAGGTTGTTAATTGGAGATATTGTTTTGACATTGAGAGAATGTAATACATTTAAAATGATTTCGTCGGGTATGGATGGGCATACATTTGTTATTATTACTCTTGTTGCTGGTGTAACGTAGCGTCTTATTTCTGTGACGGTATTTTGGACTATGATCCTGTTATGATTATTAATAAGTTCGTCTACTAACGATTTGCTCTTTAAATATATGCATATTCTTTGATTGGACAAACGTGAGATATGGGTGATGTTTTCTGGTTTGATTTTTTCACCTATTGCGATTACGTAATCTTTTATGGGAATTTCGGTTAGAGAGTTAAGGATAACTGCTTGTTCTTTTTTAGGATAAGCATTTTGGTTGGTTGTATTTTTGGTTACATTAGAGTATGTTTGATTGTTATTGCTTTTACTGTTACCTGCTGGGTTAGACTGCGACATCTCTCGGAGCGAAGATATCTACTGCGCAAACCATTTGTTATTATAAATGGGCGGGTAGACTCTGCTCTTCTCCGGCAGGTTACGGGCTGTTTGCCACTCGTTCTTCTACTCTCATGTAGTAGATGATTGGTAGCTACAGCTACCTGTCGATAGATGTCGTCCCAATGCTCGTGATAATTTGAAGTGTATTTTTAGGTTATAAGAAGTATAGGGTTTAGTTTGGTGATAAGGGCTATGTTTAGGAGGGAGATATGAGCAGAGGAATGGTGATACGTATTATGGAGGTAGAAAGATTTAAGATTTTAGGGTGTACCTTTGTTTAATTGCACTGTTAGAAAAAAGCACTCTTTCACTGTCAAGCACGTGAATAGAACTGCTACGATAATTTTAAACAGTTTAAAAAACAAGGATTCCAGTGGACCGGATGATATAACAAATTCTATTATAAGGAGTCTTGCTGATATCATATCCGGTCCTTTGACATATATTATAAATCTTTCTTTCTTAGAAGGCACATTTCCACAAACATTAAATGAAATTATTCGGTTTTACAAAAAAGGTGAAAAGACAAATTTGGATAACTACAGATCTGTACCTTTAACTTCAGGATTTTCTAAAAAATTTGAGTACTGTTTTTTGAAAAGATTCCAGTATTTTTTAAATAAAAATTGTATTATTAGTGATAAACAGTTTGGATTTAAAAAAAAAAGTTCAACATCTGATGCTTTGTACTGTTTCTACAATAACATTATTCAAAATTTAGAAAAAGGGGATTATTCTGTTAGTATGTTTTGCGATTTCAGCAAAGCATTTGATTGTGTCGACCATCCTCGATTGTTAAATAAGCTGGAATCGATAGGTATTCGAGGTGTTGCGCTAAGCTGGGTTTCATCTTTCGTAATGAACAGATCTCAGTTTGTTACTCTTAATTTGGAGGGAAATTGTATTAATTCGGTTGTAGTATACACAAATTTTGGTTACCACAAGGTACTGTACTAGCTCCAGTATTTTTTGTCATTTATATTAAGGGGGCGTTTGAGTCGTGCAAATTGCATAAGCAAAAAAATATATTTGTGGGAACGATTTTTTCAGTTTTCTGTTTGAAGAAGAGGCAATAAAACTAAGAATAATTGAATTATATTTTTATCTTTACTTCCTGAATGTGTTTTGGTTAAAGAAATGCAACGCACATAAGAGAAAATATTTGAAATGTGACTTAAGACTTGATATTATAAAACAGAAACATATTCAGGAAATAGCAAAATTAAAAATATAGAGTAATATACGATTTCCATAGTAGATATATTTGTATATTAGCTGCTACAAAAAATAACACGAAAACCGTCGGTATTTAATGGCAGATCCTCAAGAAATAGTTCAACGTTCCTATCATATATGTCAACAGCGTAGTAGTGTCGGTAAAGTAGTTTAAATATTTGAAAATTGGCGTGCAAGGTTTTGCCTTTCTACCTGTCTTCCCCTATTTAATATTTACATTGTATGTATATTCATAAACTCCAATAAAATGTTGACCTATTTCTTAATTTAAAAGATTTAAATGTTTCACTCAGTTGGCATTTTTAACATAGTTTTCATCTTAGGCATCATCATTGTGAATATGTGAAAGGAAATAATTTGACCGAAAGTAATTATACTTGTTGAGTAATAAAAAATAATTTGTTTTATTTCGCTCTATTAATCGTTTTGTTTCAGTAATGTAATCGGGATCTTTACATTTTTGATTTTTAAATGTCATTTAGTTACTATAGATATTGCAAATCCTATGTTTCACGTTAAAAATACTCACGATATATATATATATATATATATATATATATATATATATATATATATATATATATATATATATAATTTTCTTCCAATTTATTTTCTGTCGATCGCCAAATAACTTGGTATGCGAAAGTAGGTCGCGTAAGTACAATAGATTGAACACCTCGGGTATATATTTTTCATTTTTATACTCATATATGTGGAAATAAGATATATATTTTTTTGTTTTATGATAACATTAAATTAAATTAGACAATCGGGCCTATTTTGTAACCAACGGTATAAAAAATTATCCAATATATTTAGATATGAAATCTAAAAATCCATGTTCTTGTTAAACATATAGCAACATACTTCATTGGTCCAAATGTTTAACCAGTTTGTTGATAAAGGCATTAACTAGCGAGTTACAATTGCAAAACAGAGCCGATTAACTTAATCGGCATTCATTAGTAATAAAAACAACTAACTCAATACGGTCTGCAAATCATTGTTTCATAAATCTTAATTATTGTGCTTACAGTACACGATATCTCTAATCCTATTATTACTTACCGGAAGATAAACCGAAATAATAATTATGCTTGTGTATTATACACAGCACAACATAATATCTTTGATTACTTTTCCTCGGAGTTTATAACAATTTTTTCGCGAAGCATAGTATATAATGTATAATACTATTCTCCAGTCACTGTTTTGCAACACTTTTTAATGCATATATTATTTTACATTGGCTCGCATTATGGCCAACAATCACAAAATAAAAAGATTCGGTCTCATGTTTATTAGCTATAAAATTTGGTAACTTCCTAATTATGACGTAAATCGTTTGATATCGTAGAAAAACTACATACATACCAAGTTACTTAAATAATAAAATGAAAATGAAAATTTTAATATACGCTGCTCAGCATTGTAAAAGGATAAATTTTATATTTTCTGTTAAATTATATATCATTATTATAAATTTTAATACAGACACATTTAATTTCTTACAAATTACGCAAAGTTATGAAATATGAAAAGGTAAATTGTTCGAAAATTCTATTAGGATTATTGTAACTGATTAGTCCTATCATTACCCGCCCGTAGTGCAGGAGAAACCGAAAAAAGGATGCCTGTGGTTTATCTTTTTGTGTTGCCGAAATACTACAATATCAATACACGACAGATGCCTTGCCTACAGAAATACCATATTATATGATGCTGCTAGACTATAATTTTTTTTTATAATCTTGGTTGGTCAGTTTTTCTTCAGAGATAACGTCTATATTTAAATTTACATCTAGCTGTTATAAATTAAAATTTAATAAAAATGATATGTATTTTTTACATAATTATTATTTTTTAAAAGAAAAAAATACTTTTTTTGTATATGAATAAAAAAGCATGAAATCAAATTACATATAAAAGTTTTATACACATACTATGAAATCATACATTAAAAGTGAAATGCTACAAAAATGAATAGTTTGCTGTTGCTTTATTTATTTAAAATATGAAAATAATATTAAAGTATTTAAAAAGAAATTAAAATAATATCTTACGCAGCACAGTTTTTAAGATTTACATGAATATTTTAATACTTAACTACCTAATTTTTTATGTGATGTTAGTTTTATTATTTTATGTTTTGTATGTTCCGACGTTTTCTATACGCATGTAACTGTGTCTACAGAAAATAAAGTATTATTATTATCACCACCACTCTCGGAATCGGACTCAATTACTGCTTTCATTTAACTTTTCTGGTAACCTCTTGTTTTTGGCTTTGCCTTGGGAAAGGGCCTAACGACTTCTGGAGTTACCACTTACAATGGAGCTCGAATCGCACCCAAGTCTTTTTCTCTGGCATCCTTGTTTTGTATGACAGGAGTCTCACCTTCTGCTTTAAGGTTTGAGATTTCGTTTTCATTAATATTGTCGGCACTATTGTGGTCACTATTGGCAGAAGTACCGGCGATGCTCAGGTCAATCACATTTTCTTGAATACTGGGATCAATGGTATTGTCAGGAATATTGCGGTCAGTAACAGAGCTGCAGAAAAAGTCCTCGTCAGAAAAGGCCAACTGATTAACTGGCCGCAGGCCAGGTTTTTCAAAATCCTTCAGAATATTTCTTGGAGTGAATGCATTCATATATGCCTTATTAGCCAGTGCAGGAATGTCATAGATTGTTATTGTTTTGCCAGCGTTAGTTACCATCCAGTCATTAAACGCCGTCTTACAATGTGCCTTGAAGGAGCCATAAACCGTTAAGTCAAATGGCTGGAGTTTATGGGACGTATGCGGCGGGAAAGAAAGAAGAACAATACCGTTCTCTCGTGCAAATAGTATTGCCTCAAGAGAACAATGCAATTCATGGTTATCTTACAAGACTAGAATAGGGTGTTGAGGTGCGGAATTTGTATGATTATTAATATGTTTTAAAACATCTAAAAATAAAGTCCCAGTCATCCAACCAGTCTTGGATACCAATCCAAGTCAGCCAACTGGCGCTCTATTCAAAAAGTGGTCCTTATACCTTATCCATAGAAATAGGAATAGCGGGGAATTATAGTCCCAACAGCTGTTATTATGCCGCAGAATGTTACCAACTGGCCTCTCCGCGGACACCGCCTGCCCCACCTGTTTTTTACCTGTGTCAACGATAATTCTGGGTGTTTCCAAAACTGTCGTTATTTCCGTTTCATCCACGTTTTAAATTTGGTGTGAATTTATATATATATATATATATATATATATATATATATATATATATATATAAGTTATATTTTGTAAGTTCGATGAAGGGTTTTTAAAAAGAAATTTTATTTATGTGAGTACAATAATGTCGTTTATTACAACAAGAATACTGGTTTCTGACTAACTGTATGAATATGAAATTACATTTTTATATAAAAGGAACTGAGGTGTCAAGTATCTGCAAGTTCAGCTGTCTGGGCCGTGGTAACTCCCCTTCGCTAGAATTAGATATGAGTAAAATTAGACTTGACCATACGAACGAGGAAGAGAAACATGAGATGACAAAACTGCTAACTGAGTATTCTGATATCTTTCACTATGACAATGAACCTTTATCTTTTACTAATGACGTAAAACATTTCATTCGCACGAAAGATGAGATCCCCGTTTATGCTAAAACTTATAGATACCCCGAAATACATCGCAAAGAGGTACAAAACCAAATTAATAAAATGCTAGATCAAAACATAATCCGTCCATCCCATTCACCCTGGTCATCCCCTGTATGGATTGTCCCTAAAAAGACAGACGCATCCGGCAAAAAGAAATGGAGACTAGTAATCGACTACCGAAAATTGAATGACAAAACGATTGACGACAAATATCCCATACCCAACATTAACACGTTACTTGACAAACTTGGCAGATGTCAATACTTTTCGACTTTAGACTTAGCCTCAGGATTTCATCAAATTGAAATGAATGAATCCGATATTCAAAAGACCGCCTTCAATACAGAAAACGGACATTACGAATTTTTGAGTATGCCATTTGGACTGAAGAACGCGCCCGCTACTTTTCAAAGAGTAATGGACAATGTTCTACGAAATTTAGTAAATGAAATTTGCCTCGTTTATTTAGACGATGTAATTATTTTCAGTACATCCCTTCAGGAACATATACAAAATTTAAGAACAGTATTTAATCGTTTGAAACAAGCAAATTTAAAAATTCAACTAGACAAATCTGAATTCTTGCGAACAGAAGTAGCATACCTTGGACACATAGTAACACCCGACGGAGTAAAACCCAATCCTGACAACATCCATGCCTAGGGTTTCACGGGGTTGGCTTGAAGCTTGAAAGCTTGGCTTGGCTTGGCTTGAAAAAGCTTGAAAAATCAAGCCAAGCCTGCCGTTCAAAAAAGCTTGACTTTTCAAGCCAAGCCAAGCTTCTGTTCCACCAAGCCCAAGCCAAACCAAGCCTAACATTTAAAAAAGCTTGAATTTTCAAGCCAAGCCAAGCCTTTGACTGTCAAGTAGCTTGGTTTAAAACAAGCTTTTTCAAGCTTTTCTTAAGAAATGTTGCCGAGGCCGACAAAACCGTAATTTTATGGTGATAACGTACTTTCTCACTGCTTCGGCACATTTTTGCGAACTTCTAAGAATTGGAGTTTCCAAAAGGACCAGCCTTCATTACCTGCCAGTCCAGTATGCTTCAAAACTTTGTAAATAGGACACTATACCCTTCATCATTCTTATTATGCAAAGACCACTTATTTTCTCAATCTGAACCAACTATCTGTTTTAACTATAGAGTGATGGGAAGATAGGTGCAGTTTGATCTTTTTGTTTGATTGGATAATATCGGAATATTATCCAATCAAAATAGATATAGATAGAATATAATCAATATTCATTTAAATTTTAACTAACTTGATTTTAAATACCAAACATCAACTTTCAACAAATAATATTTATTACTCGTATTTGCTGCAATGCTACAAATAGATAATTTTGCTGCAGAATAAAAATTATAAGAAATAATAATATACTGTACACCGTAAGGTAAATTGAGTGACAGACTACATAAATCATGATAATTATTGCATTTTACAGTTTCATTTTGTACAATGTTTTGTTATTCTGGTATTTCCGAATCATAGAACCGAGACAATTTATGTTTGTGTATGTATATATTTATATTCAAAGATTTTCAATGCTATTTTTAGCTCAACCCGTAATGTACCCCTAATAAGCCGTGACAGGTATAATAGACAATAACAATGTACCGGCAAAGAGAGCATTCTCTTTTAAATATTATCTTGATACAAGTTTTCATTGATCCAAAAATATGTGTTAATAAATAAGCAAATAAATATATAATCTCGGCTTATTACCTAGTTCTGGAGGTTTTTAATTTGCTTTTATTCACAAATTTCAGTAATAACGACATATTCGTATCGTTAAGCATATTAACTTTTGTATTATTTGAATTTGCACATGATTATTTTAATTATATTTATGTATTTAACTTACATGATTCTGTACTCAAAAATCAGTAGAAATTTCATAAGAAGAGGCGAGTAGGTATTTGTCACGAACAAACAAAATTTCGGGGAAATTTCCGTCTGTAGGGTTTTATGATTTCCAGATGTATTTCAAGTAGGTATAAAAGGTCAGTCTCAGGTCATTTCCATCCCATTGTACTTTCCAAAATATTTATGTATTTATTTGAACACTGTTATTGCGTATTTGGTATCTTGGGGGTTTTTTTTTGTTTTGTTTATATAGTGTGCATATGAACTAAATAGTATGACAAACTTTAACAGTTGGGAGGACATTTCGAGTTTTTAGTTAAAATACAATACAATAAAGTCCAACTAATGCATATGCCTACTTGAATAAATGCAGTCAACGAAAATAATAAAAGAAACATGAAAATTGAAGGGTAAATATTTAATAAAAGATAATAAATTTATGCTGATTGTTTACTCTTAAAAATAAAATAAATGAATAAAATATACATTTCAATATTTTTATATTTTAATAATTACAAATAAAAAAGACTTGGTGTAAGTTTCATAAATTTTATTTTATCGTTTTGTTTATCTTTACGCATAAGAAGATATTTTTCAATTGTACCACAATAAATTTATGTAAAACAAAACGTGATTTGTACATTATTACGATACAATGAAACATCGATATATTGATACATCAATATTCCAATACATCGATATATCGGTATATCGATATATTTAATTAAATTCACATCGAATATTCCCCAGATTCGCGACCTGACACTCAGGCACGCGGCCAACGCCAAATATTTCCAATTTTAATTGGCACAAAATTGACCCCTGTGGTGCACTCTCCACGCCAGCAATGAGTGCCCGTGAGGTGACGCCTGGTAAGCGCCCGCACGGTACAAATATTTCATCATTACCGAATTCTGTGTACAAAGCAGATTGGCACACCCAGCAATGGGTAATAAGCCGTGATGATATATTTATATTTTATTTATTTTCACATCGAATATTTATATTAAAATCTTGATACCGAACAACTACTACTGGTTTTCAAGACCTATATACCTACTGCGCGCATGAGCATTTATAAAGCTTAAAAGCTTGAAAAAGCTTGAAATAGCTTGAAAAGGCTTGAAAAAGCTTGATAAAGCTTAAAAATCAAGCCAAGCCTAAAATAATTAAAGCTTGAAGTTTTCAAGCCAAGCCAAGCTCTGTTTCCATCAAGCCCAAGCCAAACCAAGCCTAACATTAAAAAAAGCTTGAAGTTTCAAGCCAAGCCAAGCTTTTTTATTTCAAGCCAAGTAGCTTGGCTTGGTGAATCCCTATCCATGCCATCCAAAATTATCCATTACCCAAAAATACGACCGAAATAAAAGCATTTATAGGACTTTTAGGATATTACAGAAAATTCATTAACAATTTAGCACAACTTACAAAACCTATGACTAAATGTTTAAAGAAAGGCGCTACTATCAAATATAACGACCCCCAATATATTCAATGTTTCAATACCTGCAAAAAACTCCTAATGAATGACCCTATTCTACAATACCCGGACTTTAACAAACCATTTAATCTCACCACAGACGCAAGCGATTATGCCTTAGGAGCAGTGTTATCACAAGGCCCTATTGGTTCCGATCTACCTATTGCTTACGCTAGCAGAACGCTTAATAGTACTGAACAAAACTACAGTACTACGGAAAAGGAATTATTAGCCGTAGTATGGGCAACCAAATACTTTCGAAGATACCTTTACGGACGAAAATTCAAAATTATAACAGACCACAAGCCATTACAATATTTACATTCATTAAAAGAACCCCATTCCAAATTAATGCGTTGGAGACTTAAACTCGAAGAATATGATTACGAAGTAATTCACAAAAAAGGTTCCCTGAATACAAATGCAGATGCGCTCTCACGCATCGAACTATATGTAAACTCAGTAGATTCAGACTTCCAAAATCTTTACGACCTTATAGAAAATTTTAATGATAGCTATAACCCCGACGACACCCAATCTCTAATAGTTCAACCAGATGAAGATGAACAGAAAGATCCTGAAACCGACCAAATCATTCATTCAAATCCCGAGAATCCCATAATTGGAATAACAATTACTGAATCCCCAGTAAATTTCGGCAAAAACCAAATTTTTATAACTCAGGTAAAACATTCTCCATCTAAGCCAAAAATTAAGAAATTTCATGTTGACAAAATGAGAATCTATCTTCAAATATCTGAAATAAATTTTGAAAATGAGATTGTTAAATTCATCAAAGAATACATCCAACCACGTATTAAATATTATTTATACTTTGAAAGTCCCGTTTACGAACAATTTAGTAATGTTTTACAAAAGTATTTTAAAAACTCTGAAATCATGTTTATCAAAAGTAATTCAAAATTAATAGATGTAGAGGAAGACGACGAAATTTTACAAGTCATTACAAACTATCATGAAGGAAAAACAAACCACCGTGGAATTAATGAAGTCCACACACAAATCAAGAAGCGATACTATTGGCCAAATCAATTAAGAACTATCACAGACTTTGTAAATAAATGCGAAATCTGTTTGGCAGCGAAATACGAAAGAAATCCAATAAAACCCAAGCTTAATATTACCCCTACTCCTAATCACATAGACACACTCACCCTAGAAAGTACTAAATTCCTTACCATCATTGACGCTTTCTCCAAATATGCACAAGCATATAAAGTGAACTCTACAAATGTTATTGAAATATCTAATAAATTAACACAATTCTTCTCTCATCACGGCGTACCAAGATTAATTATTTCAGACAATGGACTTGAATTTAAAAATAATATTGTGAAAGAACTACTAGCCCTTCACAAAATTGACATACACTTTATTTGTTCCCAAAATCCAAATTCAAACGAATTAGTCGAACGTTTTCACTCCACATTAATAGAACACATCCGTTTATTTAACTTGCAAGACAATTTCAAAAAAGAACTAATAGAAGACAAAGTTAACTATGCAATCTTGGCATACAACAACACAAACCATAGCACTACTAACCTAAAACCTGTAGAAATTATTAATGGACATCTTGAAACAAATTCACCACTAGACATAGAACTCGAAAAACAAATAACACAAGATTATATCCAGAAACATAAAGAAAAGACCAAACTCGTGTACAAAAATATTAACAACAAATTACAAATGGATAAAACTAAAACAATAACAAAATTAAATGAAACACGAGAAGAACTTCCTATAATACCTGAAACAGTTTATGTTCACAACAAACAGAAAGTAAACAAAACTAAAAACCCAAAATTTAAGAAAGAAAAAATTAAAAGAATTAATGAAAATTTAAAAACCGCAGAAATTGATACCGAGAATAACGATAAGAAACAATCTAAAATTCACCTAGCAAACATAAAAAGACCCCGCAAAATAATTAACGAATATCCCGCAATTCCAGGTCCCTCTACTTCGCGTACTCGTACGGAATAGATATCAAGGACATAACCCTTAACCCAGGACTATTGACTATTAACCTCGGACATGCAAAGCTGCAAAGAACTCAACATACTTTCGTACATTTTTACGACTTACAACCCCTCAAGTTACAATACGAAAATCTTAATAAACAATACTTAAATCTCATACACACAATAAACACGGACAATACAGTCACTGCAGATTACGAAAATAACAACAAAATCGTGGAATACATACAAAGTAACATTAATGAAAAATTTAATCATTTTTCCACACACTCTAGAACTAGACGAGGTATATTTAATGGATTAGGAACAGTAGTAAAATCTATAACCGGAAATTTAGACGCTGAAGATGATAAGAGATACACTGAAATTTTAAAACACTTGCAAGAAAATCAATCCAAATTAAATAATCAAATAAAGCATCAGTACTCTGTAAGTCACCAAATGATAGAATATTTCAACAAAACTGTCGACACTATCAGGGAAAACGAAAATATTTTAAAATTAAAAATTGAACAACTTATGCACATTGTTATCGCTGGAGACAAAAATAATAATAAATTATTAATTAAAGACATTTATAACCAATTAAACACTCTGTACACTATGACATTCAATACTTTACAAGATATTGAAAATTCTTTAACCTTTTGTAAACTTCATACCTTGCATCCAAGCATCATAAAATCTCACGACCTATACAAAGAATTAAACAAAATTTAAAAATTTTATTATGACGAATTACCATTCGAAATAAATCAAGAAAATCTTTTAGAAATAGAAAAATTAATTTCTGTTAATTGCAAATTGCAAAATAACAAAATTGTATACTTTATAGAAATTCCTATAAATTATGAAACCCAGTTTGAACTTATCCACCTAATTCCAACCCCCACAAAACACAATTCCGACTTTGTTACTATCATTCCTAATAGCGAGTATATTCTGAAATCTGAAGATGGTCATTTAAGATCTTTATACGATATGTGCACTCGCAATAAAGAAAATACTTATCAATGTCCCAATAAAATTAAGAAAATTACCGAAGATTCCTGTGAGAAGAATTTTATTCTACAAAACAACGTCGAAAATTGCCATTTCATTAAATTAAATATAAAGAAAAATCACATTGAATACATCAAAGAAGTTAACCAATATTTAGCAATTTTTCCAAACCCTGAACATTTACAAGCCAAATGCAATCAAGGCGACAGCATAAGCGACATACAAGGCATACTTTTAATTAAAGAAGATAACTGTAAACTTCAAATCAAAAATAAAAATTTACTTTTCAAACAAGGCACATTTGGTAAACCCTTAGTAATCGAAAATTTCGAAATTAATTACAATATTACAAAAATTCCAAAAATGGCTATCGAACTAAACTCCATCAACGATTTAAAATCAATAAACAAGTTCGATGACACATTGTATTATAATAATGATCAAATTAAAGCAGAAGACTTCAACTACCCATTGTGTGCACTGTACATAATTTTCATCATCGGTGCCATCATCACCGCTGTAGTCTACTTCCGAAAGACGTTCCTCAAGAAAAAAGAAGAACCCAAGGACGAAGACATCGAACTTCAATCGCGAACTTCATCCCCTAGGTCGGCGCTGAAGCTCCCCGACGAAGCTCAATTCTAGCGAAGGGGAGTTACCACGGCCCAGACAGCTGAACTTGCAGATACTTGACACCTCAGTTCCTTTTATATAAAAATGTAATTTCATATTCATACAGTTAGTCAGAAACCAGTATTCTTGTAGTAATAAACGACATTATTGTACTCACATAAATAAAATTTCTTTTTAAAAACCCTTCATCGAACTTACAAAATATAACTTATATATATATATATATATATATATATATATATATATATATATATATATATATATATATATATATATATATATAAATTTTTAAATTTTGTTTAATTCTTTGTATAGGTCGTGAGATTTTATGATGCTTGGATGCAAGGTATGAAGTTTACAAAAGGTTAAAGAATTTTCAATATCTTGTAAAGTATTGAATGTCATAGTGTACAGAGTGTTTAATTGGTTATAAATGTCTTTAATTAATAATTTATTATTATTTTTGTCTCCAGCGATAACAATGTGCATAAGTTGTTCAATTTTTAATTTTAAAATATTTTCGTTTTCCCTGATAGTGTCGACAGTTTTGTTGAAATATTCTATCATTTGGTGACTTACAGAGTACTGATGCTTTATTTGATTATTTAATTTGGATTGATTTTCTTGCAAGTGTTTTAAAATTTCAGTGTATCTCTTATCATCTTCAGCGTCTAAATTTCCGGTTATAGATTTTACTACTATTCCTAATCCATTAAATATACCTCGTCTAGTTCTAGAGTGTGTGGAAAAATGATTAAATTTTTCATTAATGTTACTTTGTATGTATTCCACGATTTTGTTGTTATTTTCGTAATCTGCAGTGACTGTATTGTCCGTGTTTATTGTGTGTATGAGATTTAAGTATTGTTTATTAAGATTTTCGTATTGTAACTTGAGGGGTTGTAAGTCGTAAAAATGTACGAAAGTATGTTGAGTTCTTTGCAGCTTTGCATGTCCGAGGTTAATAGTCAATAGTCCTGGGTTAAGGGTGATGTCCTTGATATCTATTCCGTACGAGTACGCGAAGTAGAGGGACCTGGAATTGCGGGATATTCGTTAATTATTTTGCGGGGTCTTTTTATGTTTGCTAGGTGAATTTTAGATTGTTTCTTATCGTTATTCTCGGTATCAATTTCTGCGGTTTTTAAATTTTCATTAATTCTTTTAATTTTTTCTTTCTTAAATTTTGGGTTTTTAGTTTTGTTTACTTTCTGTTTGTTGTGAACATAAACTGTTTCAGGTATTATAGGAAGTTCTTCTCGTGTTTCATTTAATTTTGTTATTGTTTTAGTTTTATCCATTTGTAATTTGTTGTTAATATTTTTGTACACGAGTTTGGTCTTTTCTTTATGTTTCTGGATATAATCTTGTGTTATTTGTTTTTCGAGTTCTATGTCTAGTGGTGAATTTGTTTCAAGATGTCCATTAATAATTTCTACAGGTTTTAGGTTAGTAGTGCTATGGTTTGTGTTGTTGTATGCCAAGATTGCATAGTTAACTTTGTCTTCTATTAGTTCTTTTTTGAAATTGTCTTGCAAGTTAAATAAACGGATGTGTTCTATTAATGTGGAGTGAAAACGTTCGACTAATTCGTTTGAATTTGGATTTTGGGAACAAATAAAGTGTATGTCAATTTTGTGAAGGGCTAGTAGTTCTTTCACAATATTATTTTTAAATTCAAGTCCATTGTCTGAAATAATTAATCTTGGTACGCCGTGATGAGAGAAGAATTGTGTTAATTTATTAGATATTTCAATAACATTTGTAGAGTTCACTTTATATGCTTGTGCATATTTGGAGAATGCGTCAATGATGGTAAGGAATTTAGTACTTTCTAGGGTGAGTGTGTCTATGTGATTAGGAGTAGGGGTAATATTAAGCTTGGGTTTTATTGGATTTCTTTCGTATTTCGCTGCCAAACAGATTTCGCATTTATTTACAAAGTCTGTGATAGTTCTTAATTGATTTGGCCAATAGTATCGCTTCTTGATTTGTGTGTGGACTTCATTAATTCCACGGTGGTTTGTTTTTCCTTCATGATAGTTTGTAATGACTTGTAAAATTTCGTCGTCTTCCTCTACATCTATTAATTTTGAATTACTTTTGATAAACATGATTTCAGAGTTTTTAAAATACTTTTGTAAAACATTACTAAATTGTTCGTAAACGGGACTTTCAAAGTATAAATAATATTTAATACGTGGTTGGATGTATTCTTTGATGAATTTAACAATCTCATTTTCAAAATTTATTTCAGATATTTGAAGATAGATTCTCATTTTGTCAACATGAAATTTCTTAATTTTTGGCTTAGATGGAGAATGTTTTACCTGAGTTATAAAAATTTGGTTTTTGCCGAAATTTACTGGGGATTCAGTAATTGTTATTCCAATTATGGGATTCTCGGGATTTGAATGAATGATTTGGTCGGTTTCAGGATCTTTCTGTTCATCTTCATCTGGTTGAACTATTAGAGATTGGGTGTCGTCGGGGTTATAGCTATCATTAAAATTTTCTATAAGGTCGTAAAGATTTTGGAAGTCTGAATCTACTGAGTTTACATATAGTTCGATGCGTGAGAGCGCATCTGCATTTGTATTCAGGGAACCTTTTTTGTGAATTACTTCGTAATCATATTCTTCGAGTTTAAGTCTCCAACGCATTAATTTGGAATGGGGTTCTTTTAATGAATGTAAATATTGTAATGGCTTGTGGTCTGTTATAATTTTGAATTTTCGTCCGTAAAGGTATCTTCGAAAGTATTTGGTTGCCCATACTACGGCTAATAATTCCTTTTCCGTAGTACTGTAGTTTTGTTCAGTACTATTAAGCGTTCTGCTAGCGTAAGCAATAGGTAGATCGGAACCAATAGGGCCTTGTGATAACACTGCTCCTAAGGCATAATCGCTTGCGTCTGTGGTGAGATTAGATGGTTTGTTAAAGTCCGGGTATTGTAGAATAGGGTCATTCATTAGGAGTTTTTTGCAGGTATTGAAACATTGAATATATTGGGGGTCGTTATATTTGATAGTAGCGCCTTTCTTTAAACATTTAGTCATAGGTTTTGTAAGTTGTGCTAAATTGTTAATGAATTTTCTGTAATATCCTAAAAGTCCTAAAAATGCTTTTATTTCGGTCGTATTTTTGGGTAATGGATAATTTTGGATGGCATGGATCTTGTCAGGATTGGGTTTTACTCCGTCGGGTGTTACTATGTGTCCAAGGTATGCTACTTCTGTTCGCAAGAATTCAGATTTGTCTAGTTGAATTTTTAAATTTGCTTGTTTCAAACGATTAAATACTGTTCTTAAATTTTGTATATGTTCCTGAAGGGATGTACTGAAAATAATTACATCGTCTAAATAAACGAGGCAAATTTCATTTACTAAATTTCGTAGAACATTGTCCATTACTCTTTGAAAAGTAGCGGGCGCGTTCTTCAGTCCAAATGGCATACTCAAAAATTCGTAATGTCCGTTTTCTGTATTGAAGGCGGTCTTTTGAATATCGGATTCATTCATTTCAATTTGATGAAATCCTGAGGCTAAGTCTAAAGTCGAAAAGTATTGACATCTGCCAAGTTTGTCAAGTAACGTGTTAATGTTGGGTATGGGATATTTGTCGTCAATCGTTTTGTCATTCAATTTTCGGTAGTCGATTACTAGTCTCCATTTCTTTTTGCCGGATGCGTCTGTCTTTTTAGGGACAATCCATACAGGGGATGACCAGGGTGAATGGGATGGACGGATTATGTTTTGATCTAGCATTTTGTTAATTTGGTTTTGTACCTCTTTGCGATGTATTTCGGGGTATCTATAAGTTTTAGCATAAACGGGGATCTCATCTTTCGTGCGAATGAAATGTTTTACGTCATTAGTAAAAGATAAAGGTTCATTGTCATAGTGAAAGATATCAGAATACTCAGTTAGCAGTTTTGTCATCTCATGTTTCTCTTCCTCGTTCGTATGGTCAAGTCTAATTTTACTCATATCTAATTCCTTTTTTATTTCACTTTGTTCAAAATTTAAATTATTTATTTCGAAATTGTTTAATGGGTGGATTTGCACACAATCTACTGAATTTAAAATTTCTTCATTTTCACCTAAGTTTATAATTGGATAAATAATTTCGTAATTTTGAATTTTAGCGAGACCTTCGGGGATAATTACATTGTTTATTTTAGTTTCGGGGATGAATGCTTCACCATTTTCGATGTTGTGAACGAATAATTTAGAGAATTTTTCCGATTTAGGGGGAATTTTTATGTAGTGAGATTTCGGGAGTATTTTATGATAATAAATTCTTATTTCCTGATTGGGGGTAATTATTTTATCGTTAGTCAAATCGATGTTTGCGCCTAATAATTTTAAATTATCTAGTCCTAATAGAATATCAAAATTTTTATGGAAATTAAATAAATGATATTTTAACAAAGTATTGGGTGAGTTGAATAATTTTGAAGAGGGTATTATAATACTATAATTTTCAACAGATATTCCATGTGCAGTGGTAATTTTGAATGGGTCAATTTTAATTTTATTTTTAAAGAATTTATTTGCAATAGTTGGATTTATAAAAGAACGTGTACTGCCAGTGTCTATTAGGGCTTTTAGATTCATTTCCGGGAAAATTATGAATGGTAGTTCGCTGTGATTGTGAATTACATTCATTAGTTCAATGTTTGTTCCGAGGCTGTTACAGGAAAAAAATCGGTTTGCTCGTTTTGATCGGGTTCGGTTACGTAGTAATCTGAATTGGGTTCATTTTCACAATAATCTAAGTTTTGTTCATTAATTTCGAATTCCATGTACTCGTCTATTTCGGTGTTAAACAGTTCTTCAGCGATAACGTTGGGTCTGTTTTGGGAATGGAAGAATTGCTGCGGACGATAAGGATTAGAAGTCGCGCGTGGTGTCATCGACTGCCTGGTGCTGACACTCATAGGCGTCGGTTTGGAAGGTTTAAAATTTGGATTTGGTTTAAAAACATTTTGCTGGGGTTGGTTATTGGGTTTGACAATTTGGTTATTTGGATAGTGATTGTTGAAAGGTTTATTATATTGTTGATTAGTTGAAAATTGATTATTAGTGTGTCTAAAATTTTGGATGTTAGGTGGAGTAGGTCTGTACATTAATTGAGGGTGTTGTACTTGTCTATATTGGGTATGGTTAGCTTGTTTTTGTTTAGGTTGTTGAGTGTGATGTGTGTTATTTTTGAATTGTGTATTTGCATGTGTACGGCTATGTGTTTCTAATTGAAAGTCATTTGTTAGCATGTTTAGTGCGCTATTCATATCTTTTGGGTCTTTGGTTCTCATAAGAGTTCCCAATGGCTCTTTGAGTCCACGAAGTAATATTCTAAGAGAATAATTTTGAAAATAGCTGATTAAAATAGCTCTAGCTTCTTCGACAACTTGATTATTGATATACGATATTTGTAAGTTTAGAACGTGTTGAACACGATTATAAAAATCAAATGCTGTTTCATTTCCTTGTCGTAGTTCTGTAATTTCTATGTTTAAGGTATACAAATCGCGTTTATCGGAATACGCATTTAATAGTGCATGTTTCAAATCTTCCCACTTTCCAATTGTTGTGCTTGCAATATTAATCGCGGCATCGCCTTTTATTTTGGCAAGTATGCTTGACATCAAGAATTCATTTTGAAAATCTGTCGTGTCAACCAAATTGTAGAATTTTTTAACTAACTTTTCGCAGATTTCGATGTATCTTGCTAATAATTTACTGTCGCCATAAAATTCGGGTATCATGTCCAAATAATATTTTTCTAATTTTGGCGGGGGTACAGGTACAGATTCCTGCGCTTGTGCTACAGGTGGTGCCATTTTTGTTTTATTAATTTTATTTAAATTGGGACTAAAGGTAATTTCGAATGGTAATTCGGGTTCTGAGTCAGAGGATTCTTTGGTAGTATTTGGGGTATCGCGATCAGAATCTGAGTCTGAGTGGTATTGATAATTATCTGACATGTGTTACTCACAATAGAAGAATTACTCTGTCTATGGGTAGTGTCGAATCCTGGGGTCAGCTCTGTGTTCGTCAGGCCTGGTTCTGCACGTCACGATGTTCTCTCGTAGATGTGTTGAACTTGGACTCGTACTGGGACCTTTTCTTTCTTCTTGTTTCTTTTCTTCCTTCTGGTTTTTGGTTAATCGTTGATACAAAAGCGGATTTCACTATGCGCGGAAATTCGCCCAAAAATGATCCGTTGCGACTGCGCCAGTTATATTTTGTAAGTTCGATGAAGGGTTTTTAAAAAGAAATTTTATTTATGTGAGTACAATAATGTCGTTTATTACTACAAGAATACTGGTTTCTGACTAACTGTATGAATATGAAATTACATTTTTATATAAAAGGAACTGAGGTGTCAAGTATCTGCAAGTTCAGCTGTCTGGGCCGTGGTAACTTATATATATATATATATATATATATATATATATATATATATATATATATATATATATATATATATATATATATATATATCGAACACTTTGAGCTAGTTTGTATAAAACTCTGTCACATTAGGTTTATTAAACGCTGTATTTTCCGGTTTACGAAGACTAAGTCTTGGGTGGCGTTTCATGAAATTTTGAATCCAAGAGTTCAGCCATTTTATTAATACTCCAGGTTTGAGGGTCTTTATAATTTGGTAGCTTAGTACTATATTCGTATGCAAATAATCTGTCTTGACGGAAAGTTAGACCATATTGTATTCTGGAAGATTTGACAAAATACTTTTCTAGTTGATCTTCTTGTTCAGTCGTAAAAATTTGATAGCTTGTATATTTTGATTAATATTTGTTTCCTACAGTCCCAACATCCTCTTCGAAGACCGATTCAGAATCTGACCTGCCAGCTAGCTCATCACCATAAAGTCGTTTGTGTTTTTTTATTCTATGCTGCAAGGTACTTTCTTTTATTTTGTGGTCTAAGGCCGCTTCACTGATTGATTTCTTCTTTTGTATTACTTCTTTTACCGCTTTTTTATATCATCCTCATTGATAAAAACTCGCTGCGTGTTTCTAATATGCGTACAAACCATCTGAAATTTAGATAAATCAATCATGAAAAAAAAAACAAAGTTCTAGTTGCGCAAGGAAACAAGTATCAGTGTACCCCTGCTAGGGAGGCACATTGATATAAGTTCAATGTGCTCCCCTGCTAGTTCATCAGTAGTTTGTGGGCCCACTTCTTGCAAGCTGCCTCATGCGGGTTGCGTACATCAATTGATAAAAGGGTAATAAATTATGTTAATTGCTTTGTACACCTGCAGAAATGTCGGCGTACATCAATTGATAAAAGGGTAATAAATTATGTTAATTGCTTTGTACACCTGCAGAAATTTTAGAGGCATCGGTGATTACTTTTAATGATTTCTGAACCCCTGTAGGGTTGGGAAAGAATAAATTATGTTAATTGAATTGCGTTTTTTTTATATCTATAGAAATTTTAAGGAATAGGTGATATTTGAAAATATGTGAATAGTTTTAGTGTTTAATAAATTATGTTAAGTGCTTTGTACACCTGTAGAATTGTAGGGGCATCGGTGATTTCTTTTAATGATATCTGAACCCGGTGAATTCCTTTTAAAAACAAAATTTATTGACTTGTTCATTTGTTATACGTTTCATCTTGTTTATGGAGGTGCTCATTTCCGACAGTGTTAATTTCTGGCGATTTGTTTTTCATTTGCGTGCTACAAAGTAGTGAATATAAATAAATATATAAAATATATCATCACGGCATATTACCCATTGCTGGGTGTGCTAATATGGGTGACTAAATAGTGAAAAATATATACTTTGCATTTTTCAGAGTAAGTACATATCTTTTATGCCAAGGCACATGCATCGGTACCTAACCATTGACATAAAATATTAAAAAATATAAATATTGTAATTTCTAAACAACAAATAATATACATGTATATGCAAATGGTTCACAGTACATTCATATTTACAATGATACCAATATCCTAAAAAATAATTTGTAATCATTGAAAAATAACTCAAAGTAGGCTGATCATGAAACGCACGCCGAACTTACACAATATTTGTGACAGTTTGATATCCATAAGCATTAAATTAAATATTTTGAACTAACACATATGCCTACTTTGACTTTTTTCAAAAGTACTGTAGAATACACGTGGTACAGAGTGTGTACTTATACTTTTATATTTTTTTATTGTAGTATGTACATTAATATTCATAAGTAATATAACAAGTGATATGGACATTGCCGATTATTTTTTGACATTAATTTTAATGAGTTGTTATGGAAATGGAAATATAACGAGTGCGCAGCACGAGTTGTATTTCCTATTGCCATAACATCGATTCAAAATTATGTCAAAAAAATAATTTGGCAATGGTCATGTCACGAGTTGTATTTTGCGTGAGAATTTAACAAGCAAATGATACTCAATAAAAATAGTATTTATTTATTACAACATACATAGCTACTACAAATTAAAGATTACCACAATTAAAATTTTGTACATTGAAAGTACATTGGAAGAACATCGATTGTTCACTTGATTCAGATCTCATATTGGTGGTGTTGATATTAGATCTAGAATTCACGTTAGTGGTATTGCTGCTGTTTCTGATTCTGCTTAGGATTTCTTCATGTCTTTTGGATTGCATGTTTAAATATGGCTTGAGAGAATTTGAACTAGTGTGTCCTGTTATTTTCATAAGTTCCTGTTCAGTAATTTCAGATTGGGCAAGGTGCGTAACTGCTGAAGATCGATGACTATGATTGGTAATTTCTTGTTTTTAGTGTCTAAACCAATTTGTGTTGCAGTTTGCTGTGTCCATTTTGACATTGTATTAATACCAATGGGGCAATTCTTATACCAGCCTGCATCATGAGTTAACTTCCACTTGTGATTTGGCGTTAAAAACAGACGATCAGTTGTTATATGGTTAGGACGTTTATCCAGCATTTTATAAAATAATCGCACAGGACAAATATCTGAATTTGTTTTATTACTAATTAACCACTTACTTTCTGAACATGATTTTGATCCTCCTTGTTTCGTTTTCGTAAAGATAGGGTTATATTCTATACGGCCCGTTTGGTTTCCAAAATTATCTTTTTCAATAACAAAATATTGAACCTTTGCATTAACACCTTCGTTGCCCCTCCACGCTAACTCTTTAGCTGCAATGAAATAGAATTTTTTTTGTAGGCCTTCCGGATTCTCTTCCGACCAATAGGTTTGTAACTGAAAATGTTCTTCAGGAGTGAAAGCATCAGAACTTTTTTTTCTATTATCAATATCTCGTTGAAGTTCTTTTCGTTTTGTATCTCTAGCTTGACGGGCAGGTAAAAATTCCAAATCCGAAAAAGGATCTATTTTTACATTATAATCCTTGAAAAATTTTTCTTGCAACATTTTTGCAGTGACGTTCCAATTAAACTTAATTACATTTTCTTTATATTCTGTACCATCCTTCTTCTTCATGTTATAAGCATAATCTCTAAGCATGTTGCAAAGCTGAATACGGGTTGTACCTTCTTCTAATGTATAATTTCTTTGTTTGCAGAAATCCATAAATTGTCCCCAAGCATATTTCTTCGCCTTTTTAGTATTTTTTGGGATATTTTCTTCAATTTTGTTAGTTATCTCTATTGTAGATACATTTCCCCATCTGCAATTTTCCATTTTACACGAGTTTACACAGTTTTTCTTTCTGACGTTTAAAAAACAATTGTCAATATAGCTTTCATTTACATGACAACTAGGATTTTTATTTACAGTGAAGTATAATCGTTTATTAATTTTCACTAGTGATTACAATCGGTAAAGCTTGTCGTTCATTGGCTTAATTTGAAACAAATTCGTGATTTTATTGGTTGCCACGTATGTGCGTTAAATTCTCTTGAATATGTAATGTTGTGATATTGAATATACTGATTTTTATTTAAATATTTTGCTTCAAATTAATCTTCTTACAGTGGCCATTGGTTCAAATAAATAATATTTATGAAATAAATTTAGCGCAATTAAAATAATTCTTAATGTAATTAAATGCATAGTCCTCATGAAATAGAAAACATAATTAATCCCCAATACATATTTATTTGAGACAAATAAATGCTTCAAATAAATTATTACACTGCATCAATTGTAGATATATTTGAATCTATTCAAGCGTAGGATTTACAGTTCACGGAATTGTATCTTTTTCTCAGTGTGCGTAATAAATTATGTTAATTGTATTTTACACCTGCAGAAACTTTAGGGACATCGCTGATATCTGAACCCCTGTAGGTCTGAGAAAAAATAAACTATGTTCACTGAATTGCTTTTTTCTACCTGGTAGAAATTTTAAGAAAATAAAATTTATTGACCGAGTTTTAAAATAGCCGTTATTTTACTTCCAAGAATCAGTTTTAAATTTGTTCTGCTTATTATTAAGGTCTCTCTATGGTTTGCAGGTATCAGGACACCTGCAGGAATTAGATATTTTGTGCGGATTCTGTATAAATTTTTTCTACTTCCCTTATGATGTGTAAATTTTTATATTATTTTTAGAAAATTTGCTGAACACTTTTGAGAATTCCGGATTTATTTTACGCCGTAAGTATAAGTAATAATCACAAAATTTGTGTAATAAATATATTTATGCCCGTAATGTAATTTTCAATATTTACAGTAGGTATTAATATGTTAAGGGCTGTAATTTCGATCTCCAAACAACTTCCTAATAAATTTTTCGTATTTCAATGTCCAAACAAGTTATTAGGTACCTTATAAATTGTTTATTCGCTCAAAAATTTGAGAGGAACTTTTAATAGCTAATAAATTTATAGCTACCTGATAAAATGAATGTCATTGTCAGTTGTCATCATATTTACATTTGAAATAAAAAATATTGTAAGATGGAAATGTATTTTGATGAAATTGATTATATACTGGAAGAGGAAAACCTTGAAATTATTGAAAATTTTATTCCCTTAAGGATAACAAATACTTGCTAATTTAAATATTTGGACCAATGGAGAATATTTTCAAAGATTCGGGCTATCATATCTACTTCAATTATGATGTGTTAATTAAGTTATAACAAATATTCTGTAATAAATGTATTTATGCTCGTAATGTAATTTTCAATATTTACAGTATCCTCCTAACAACTTCCTAATAAATTTTATTTACCTAAGAACCATTTTTGCGTATTTCATTGTCCAAACAAGTTATTAGGTCCGCGCAACAATATTTAGCTCTGACTTTTGGGGTGAAGTTTATAGCAGGGCATGATTATCCGTAATATAAGCAGGTAGAAATATACGAAATTACAGATACGTATTCAGATATTTATTTTTACCTTAATGTTACACTGATAGTGTATATTATGTGTTAAATTATTTCTTGGTTATTATTATTAAAATCATATGGTAAATATGTCGTCAAAAAATTTACAAAATCATAATTAATAAAATATACAGAAAAGCATAAAAATATTTAAATATCATGTGGCAAATATGTCGTAAATGAATTTACAAAAACATAATTAATAAATACTGGGAAAAGTCATTTACGTTTTTCTATTAAAAAAAAATTGAAAATATACTTTTGTAATTCAATATTTTTAAACAAATTTTCAACTCGTATTTGGTGCCGAAATGTAGACTATGTAATAAAACATTTTTCAAACGTTTTCATCAGACAATTTTTCTCCAAGTTTTCCCAGTATTACTTTGATCCAGTCGAGGAATACATATATAATTAATAAAGTACACAGGAAAACTTAAAAATATTTTAATAAAATCATATGGCAAATATGTCTTTTAAAAATTTACAAAAACATAATTAATAAAGTACGCAGAAAAGCATAAATATATTTAAATAAAATCATATGGTAAATATGCCTTAATATAATAACATTAGAAAATGTGTATTTAATAACATGTACAGTATAATCCTGACAAATTAAAATTCTACTGAATAAACCCCATTCTACTAAATACTACCAGGTAGTAGCACCCCCCTGCCGAGACTTGTAAAACCGCACATTAATTAGGTTATTATTCGGTTTTCTCCTTTTAGTACCTGCGTACTTACATGCTTATATCTTTGTTCTACAAAATAGCTTGCCCGTACAACAAGCCAGTTCATTTGAACCGAATTTTCCATTCTATGAGTCACAAAAACAAATTGACTAATTGTTGAATCTTTGCAAAGCAATTCTATCGCAGAAAAAACTATTAACCAAGGGAATGACTGAAGAAGGGAGTTGGGGAACATTACCCCTCCGATAGATATCTTAAGACAAGGCAATGAATTTTGTATGCTGCAAAAAGTGTTTTTGTAACCGTAAGATTAATTAAAATGATTTACTTTCTTCAAAAAATTATTCACAAATAATTAATTAATAGGGGGGGGGGGAGATAGTTAAAATAAAAATACCTAAAATACCTTTTGCAGCTCATTGTTAAATGCTATATTTTTTCTGATTTTTAATTAATATTTTTCAAGATGAGAGTAATAAATGTTTTAAAAAATTCAACACGTCCCCCCCGATGTATCACAATCTAACTGAATTAATATTTTTCAAGATGAGAGCAAGAAATATTTTTAAAAATTCAGCTTGTCTCTGATGTATCACAATTTAACTGAATTAATCTGAGTTTATTTTATATTCATATCTTTTCTGGTAAATGAATAAAAATATAGGTATTCTGTAAGTTTTATTGATGAAATACTCCATATTATTCTGCATATTATAGGGTTAGGTATAGAAAAAAGCAGAATAGATTTTTTAAAATTTATTCGATTAGCGATCGATTTCGGCTTGTTGCCATCATCAGGCTAAGCTAAAAATACAGAAAGTGTTGTAATTACAATATAAATGTAAATGAGTTATATAAAATTTATAATAATTTTGAAACATGTTGTAATCATGATATAATTGTTAGTTTTTATATAATGAATAAGTGACAATTTATTGGGGTAAAATATATAATCTCATATAATAATTAGTTACACAGATTTCATTTTTTAAATGGTAATTATTAAGTGACAATTTATTGGAGTAAAATATATAATCTCATATAATAATTAGTTACACATATTTGCTTTATTATTTATCACATTACTAGTTGCATATTTTAAATCAAGAGTTATATCACAAAATCTGGTAGAAAACAATTATAAGAACCACCAAATAAAAAAATATAGGTATTGTAAAATTTGTTATATTTTCACACTATTCTGTTGATATCACTTGTTAGTAGGCTTGGGCATAATAGTTCTCGAGCGGGAGCGCTCAATTTAGTTCGCCGCTCCATGGGGAACTAGTTCGCTTTTCTAGTTCGATAGTTCGATGCTTCTATAACTAAAATGCATAAGGATATTATGGAAAGAAAAGAACAATTGAAATTTTATTTTTAATTAGTAATTATTTAACAATCAAATTAAATAATATTTGTTTATTGACTGATTTAAATTGCACTTTAAGTAGTAAAGTTATACTCGACATTTACATATTCTTTAATTAAACAATAAATAACAAAATGGCACGTTATATTTCTTATATTGGCCGCAAGCAGACACGTGATCTGGAAGTCTAGAATCAGTTGATTTTTGTGTGCTTGTGACTTGTTAAGAACAATGTTATTGTTACAATAACAATGTTTTGACTTATTTTGAAGTGCTAAAAAGTTATTAGTTTATAATTTGCAAGCAGTAAAATAAGTGGAATTAATAACAATGTTTCAGCTGTTTAAAATCAAAATAAATCAAATCATTGTTATTGTCAAGTGACATTATTTTTGAAAAAAAGGCAAGCACACATAAATCAGCTGATTCCAGACAAATCGAGGTCGCTCGAATCACGTATCTGCACGCGGCCTATATGTAAAGAAACAAAGAAAGTAAAATAAATAACAAAATTATATTTCTTGTGGCATACGAATCATCTATCATTACTAATCAGTCTTGTAATACTTATACTATCTAGTTATATCACAATGCTTATCTACATATTATTGTGCAAAAATATTAATTTGGAAACTTTGCTCGGTTTTAATAGCGTTCGACGTTGACTAATAATTTGTCCGGTTCCCGAGAACACGCGTTCACAGGGCACGGATGTTGCAACGATGCAAAACCTTTTTAAAATGTATGCATATAAATGAGAATATACGTGGCGCCGTTCTTGCCACCACTGTAGAGGATCTTCCTTTCGATCTAAGTACTCTTCATTTAGGTACTTATCCAGTTCACGAATGCCAGCCACAGTTTTGTTTTCTGGTTTTCTGATTTTATTCATTTCACTGTCGTATTCTTCCCAGATACTCGTATTATCTTTTTATTTTCAGAGGTATTGGTACTTGTTGAAACTTCTTGATTTTTTCTTTGGGGTACTTGCACTTTACCAATTTTATTTCTGAGTCCTTGTATTACTATTTCACAAGCTCTTTTGTTCCTGAATACTCTCTCTTTAAATCGTGGGTCCAGAATTGTACATTCTGCGTACAAAAAATTATTCTCCAACTCTTTAAAACGGTTTTCCATGCCTTTCTTTAAAGCTGACTGTACAGCGGTTACTTTTTCGTTTTGTGACGTATGTTTTTGTAGAAAACCTTGAATCAAGTTACAAAATACAATGACTTTTGACAGAGTCACATTTTTCTCGGCGCTGATTTCCACCGTAACCTCGTAGAATGGTTTAAGTAAAGGTAAAACTCCTTCTATTACTTCCCAGGCTTCTTCTTTAACAGTTAGATCAGAGCGTAGTAGAGCAACCGTTGCAATCACAGCATCTTTTACCCGTACTATTCGCTCAAGCATATCATAAGTAGAATTCCAACGAGTTGGTACGTCTTGCTTGAGTTTTAGTAGTGGTAAACTCATTTGTTCTTGTGTAGCTGTTAATTTTATTTGCCCTTGTGTGCTTTGGTTGAAGTACTGAACAATACTTTTGCATCTGAAATTTCCTTTGTAGCGTTTTGGACAACGAGATTTAGAAGATGAGCGAAACATCCGACTGACCGCCATTCGCCAAGTCTGACTGCAGCTATAATATTCCCAGTATTGTCGCTTACGACAGCAGCAACTTTATGATGAATATTCCACTCTAACATGGCATCTTTTAAAAAATTGCATAAGTTTTGGCTTGTATGTCTATCATTATAAGCTTGGCAAGTAAGCAAAGCCGAGCAAAGTTTACTCCTATCATCTATAAAGTGTACCGTTATAGCTAGGTAGCTCTCATTATTGCTGGAGGTCCAGCCATCGGTAGTGAGAGATAATGCAACAGCAGCTTGAATTTTCTTTTGTACATCGCTCAATACTTCATTATAAACGTTTGACATTAAATTTAAAGACAACGTTTTTCTAGAGGGGAGTTGGTACCCAGGACAATGAGACACCATCTCAATCAATTTTCGCATTTCTAGTTCTTCAACAATTCGTAGAGTGTGATGTCCTTTAGCAACCATCTTGACAACTTGCCTGTCAATTTCTTTAACTTTTAGAATGGGTGGTGGTTTATGAATGTATTGAGTAATTGACTGTTGACGTTGAGGAAGTGTTGATACCGATGACGAAGTTGATGTTAAAATAACATTCACCGATGTGATTTCATTTGATTGCTGAGAATTGGATGCATCCAGCAGTGGTTGTCGTTCCATGGTTAAAGGAATCAAAGCATGTTTTGTTTTCATATGTCGAGTTAAGTTTCCATTTGAACCTCCTGCAATACTGATTAATGTCGAACAATATTTACATTTTGCCTTTTTGCTGTTTACTTCTTCAGTAAAATGTGTCCATAAAGAACTATGTTTTCTCTTTGATGACATAATGAAAGGCAATCTAAAACAATCGTAAAATTTTACACAAGTACTGTTTGAATTAGTGCTACTAGAAAGACAAAATCTACTGATAATTGTAAAATGAAAAAATTAAACCTATAAAAAATTCATACTATAATCATATCCTGCACATAATTAAAACGAAATATCAACTAATTAGTGATTTAATGTCAAATTAAAATTAAATTATAATGTAGACTAAAAAACCGGGCTTTTATACACTTGGAAATGTTGTATTATTCGTGAATAGACAACAAACTAAGATTTGTAGGTTACATAATTAATTAACACAAATATAATATGTATATAATAATATTAATAGCAACTAAGGTATATTACATTGTAGAAAAACATTATTATTTATAATTATAAATACTTACTAAAAAAATTTATCATAAGCACTTGTTTAGATATAAGTTCAATTCATGTTAGTGACAGGATGGTAAACAAACGAAAAACGAACCAGAGACTAAAGACTATATAGACTTAGACAGACTGGAGGACTAGATTTAGTGCAAAACGGCCGGGCTAGCGCTGTCTCGTGGCAGAGCGGCCGCCATGCAAACTAAAGAACTAAGCTCGGGATAGACGGCAAACTAGTTCGCGTAGTTCGTCTGAAAGAACGTTCTTTTGAACTAGGTCGTTCACGACCTACACAAGACTACTTGTTAGTTAAAAATATTTATTTTCTTATTATTACTTCTGATTCAGGTTTATGAAATAGAAATGGCTTAGTATAAATATCAAATATGAAAAATGACCAGCTACCAATTCATTAGATATGTTTGTCCATCTTTTAATAAACCTCAGTAATTTATATAAACTATTTTTATTTCAGTTTAAAATATTACGAAATGTTATATTACGTTGTTCTAATTATTATATTTATAAAGATAGTTATGTTTTCGTTCAAAAATATTCAAATTACAATACACAAATAAGTTTGAAAATTTATTTTTATAAAAAAATATCTTGTAAGAGAATGGCTGTTGTGTTATATAAAAATGAACCTTAATAATTTATCGTTCTAAAATTCGTTTACCCAACTGTGAGAAATTCTTGAATGATACAATAATATTCGTAAAACTAAGGAATAATTTTAAATAAATTTTAAAAAAATGGCATAATGAGTTACTGTTGCTATAAACATGCTTATACATATTTACTTTTCACTATTTGGTATTATGTAATTTGAAAAAACTTTTATAAAAACAATAACTTATGAAAAAATTCTGTAGATTCAATGGCTCTATAATCGCCGTTTTCATGATGTAATTTTATTGCTTTATTTTTACATGCTCCATTTTTAAAGATTTTATCTTTTTAAGCGATCCAATCAGGTGTAGAAAATTTAAGACTTTTTTTTACCTGCTAAGGCTGTAGCTGGTAGACAAGGATACGCGGCATCTGACATAAACTTACGAACTCTGATTAAAATCTGCTCAATGGACAGTAGAAGAGCGTATCCCAAGTATGTTAATGTTAAGTAATTTAGATTTTGTTAAATGTGTAAATACACACGAACAATTAAAAGATGTCAGGTTTTGTATGAACATGTTTGTGTTGAACATGTATTCGTTTATTTGAATATTAATAGTCGCATGAAGAATATGTATTTTATTAAGAAAATATATATTATTAAGGTAAAGTTTTTGGACATGTCTAAAAAATTTCGTTTTTAAGCAGTTTTAAAGTATAATATATGAATTATTTAGAAAATAATATCACTTGTATAGTTTTGATAAGATTTTATAAAATTGCTTAGTATAATATCATAAATATGAAAATGACCAGCACATTGAATATGTATATAAATAGCTAAAATATAATATTAACAGAAAGTAGGTAATATACTTTTACATAAAAAAGTATCATTTTTGTAACAGTTGTCCAGGTATAATAAATAATACAAGATAATTTAAAGAATTATTTTATTCATATATACAATATAATTTTACAAAAGCAGTAATAGGGTCCACACAAGCGTTTGAGGGGGAGGGTCAGTCCCAATTCTCCGTCGATTCTACTACATACGGCGTATATTCCTTTTCGACTTGAACGGGGTGTTTATTCGTATCTAAGAACAAATTTTATAAATGAATAAAAATAATAAAAATATACTGATTTAAAATATTTCGAAGAACAAATTTTATAAATGAATAAAATTAATAAATATATTCATAAATATTTTTTTTTACCCGTGTATTGCCCGGTGTTGCTCCTTAGCTCAGCCCAGCGTTTCCGCTCGCTAGCCCAAAACGCTCTTTTCTGCGCTCGGGTAATCCCTGGCTGGGGGTGAACTAATACCAGCTGTTTACTGCATGCTTTCAGGGGCTCATATGGGGGGTCATCTACCAAATCCCAATCCTCCGTCGACTCAACTATATATGGAGTATATTCCTTTTCGACTGGAATTAAGTCTTTTTCCGTATCTATATAAGAACAAATTTATAAATTAACAGAAATAATAAAAATATACTGATTGAAATATTTGTAAGAACAAATTTTATAAATGAATAAAATTAATAAATATACTGATATAAATATTTTGTCTTACCCATGTATTGCCCGGTGTTGCCCCTTAGATCAGCCCAGCGTTGCCGTTCACTAGCCCGAAACGCTCTTTTCTGCGTTCGGGTGAGCCCTGGCTGTGGGTGAACTAATACCAGCTGTTCACTATATACTTTCAGGGGCTCATATGGGGGGTCATCTACTAAGTCCCAATTCTCCGTCGATTCTACTATATAGGGAGTATATTCCTTTTCGGCTCTGAGTGTTTATCCATATCTAAGAACAAATTCAATCTATAAATAATCAAAAATCTGATTTTTTAAATTTAAATCAGATTATTTTGATTTAAATCACATTATAACACAAACAGACAAAAAAATATTTTTAATAATTTCAAATAGTTATCAAAAGGTAAATTTTAAATAGTTTTTATTTAAAAAAAAATGTGTCGTTACTCGTAGAGAGCCTAATGCTTTTGAACTGTGAAAAATATTGCAAGTATGAACTCGCAGTAAAAGTACTCAGGCACAGATATTTTGAAGAAATCGTTGTGGTACATTTAACATATTATTATTTTAAATATTGAAAATTACATTGATCGAATAGTCGCTAGTCGGTTATGCGGCCAGAACCTGTAGTCGGTACATCGCTAATGAAGTTCAACACAAACATGTTCATACAAAACCTGACATCTTTTAATTGTTCGTGTGTATTTACACATTTAACAAAATCTAAATTACTTAACATTAACATACTTGGGATACGCTCTTCTACTGTCCATTGAGCAGATTTTAATCAGAGTTCGTAAGTTTATGTCAGATGCCGCGTATCCTTGTCTACCAGCTACAGCCTTAGCAGGTAAAAAAAAGTCTTAAATTTTCTACACCTGATTGGATCGCTTAAAAAGATAAAATCTTTAAAAATGGAGCATGTAAAAATAAAGCAATAAAATTACATCATGAAAACGGCGATTATAGAGCCATTGAATCTACAGAATTTTTTCATAAGTTATTGTTTTTATAAAAGTTTTTTCAAATTACATAATACCAAATAGTGAAAAGTAAATATGTATAAGCATGTTTATAGCAACAGTAACTCATTATGCCATTTTTTTAAAATTTATTTAAAATTATTCCTTAGTTTTACGAATATTATTGTATCATTCAAGAATTTCTCACATTTGGGTAAACGAATTTTAGAACGATAAATTATTAAGGTTCATTTTTATATAACACAACAGCCATTCTCTTACAAGATATTTTTTTATAAAAATAAATTTTCAAACTTATTTGTGTATTGTAATTTGAATATTTTTGAACGAAAACATAACTATCTTTATAAATATAATAATTAGAACAACGTAATATAACATTTCGTAATATTTTAAACTGAAATAAAAATAGTTTATATAAATTACTGAGGTTTATTAAAAGATGGACAAACATATCTAATGAATTGGTAACTGGTCATTTTTCATATTTGATATTTATACTAAGCCATTTCTATTTCATAAACCTGAATCAGAAGTAATAATAAGAAAATAAATATTTTTAACTAACAAGTGATATCAACAGAATAGTGTGAAAATATAACAAATTTTACAATACCTATATTTTTTTATTTGGTGGTTCTTATAATTGTTTTCTACCAGATTTTGTGATATAACTCAGATTAATTCAGTTAAATTGTGATACATCAGAGACAAGCAGAATTTTTAAAAATATTTATTACTCTCATCTTGAAAAATATTAATTCAATTAAATTGTGATATATCCGGGGGGACGTGTTAAATTTTTTAAAACATTTATTACTCTCATCTTGAAAAATATTAATTAAAAATCAGGAAAAATATGGCATTTAACAATGAGCTGCAAAAGGTATTTTAGGTATTTTTTATTTTAACTATCTCCCCCCCCCCCTATTAATTAATTTTTTGTGAATAATTTTTTGAAGAAAGTAAATCATTTTAATTAATCTTACGGTTACAAAAACACTTTTTGCAGCATACAAAATTCATTGCCTTTTCTTAAGATATCTATCGGAGGGGTAATGTTCCCCAACTCCCTTCTTCAGTCATTCCCTTGGTTAATAGTTTTTTCTGCGATAGAATTGCTTTGCAAAGATTCAACAATTAGTCAATTTGTTTTTGTGACTCATAGAATGGAAAATTCGGTTCAAATGAACTGGCTTGTACGGGCGAGCTATTTTGTAGAACAAAGATATAAGCATGTAAGTAAGCAGGTACTAAAAGGAGAAAACCGAATAATAACCTAATTAATGTGCGGTTTTACAAGTCTCGGCAGGGGGTGCTACTACCTGGTAGTATTTAGTAGAATGGGGTGTATTCAGTAGAATTTTAATTTGTCAGGATTATATTGTACATGTTATTAAATACTCATTTTCTAATGTTATTATATTAAGGCATATTTACCATATGATTTTATTTAAATATATTTATGCTTTTCTGCGTACTTTATTAATTATGTTTTTGTAAATTTTTTGACGACATATTTGCCATATGATTTTATTAAAATATTTTTATGTTTTTCTGTGTACTTTATTACTTATATATGTATTCCTCGACTGGATCAAAGTAATACTGGGAAAACTTGGAGAAAAACTGTCTGATGAAAACGTTTGAAAAATGTTTTATTACATAGTCTACATTTCTGTGACAGGACGGTTCCGCCACTAGAATGTCAATAACACTAGCCAAGAATTTACAATAATATTTATATCAATAGCGCCGCCACCAGGTTATTTTTAATGGTAAATAACCAAACCTAATTTGAATTGGGATAATAACTTCAACATTATAGGAGATAATTGAACAATTATTTTTAAAAGACGAAATAATCAAAGGCAGTAGTGATTAAACTACGTATATTAAACAAAGTTAATTTAAGTTACAGTAAAGATGGATAGAATATAAAGTATTGATACAAGTTACAATTCTAAATTTGAACAACAGATGAGGAGGTTAATAACATAGGGTAGAAGAATACATGTATAAATTTTTGTTCGCGAAGCGATTGGTACATAAACTAACAAAGCAATTTTTTAAATCAATGGAATGACGACAAAATAACAATAAAATAACAATAATAACTAATACTAAATTATGACTTACCGAACATTTGAGTCAGGAGCGGACACTAGCACTTAGCAACGGACTTCTTCACAACAAGTTAACGAATGATCTCTTGAATTATTGAAATTGTCTGTCTTCGAAAATATCATCCCCACTAGCATTGTGGGGTGGGCGTTTTTCACCACTCCTATTGGACAATTCAAATCTGAGAAAATTTGGCTGAGATGAGTGAAAACGTAGCTTACAAAATGACTCATCTGTCTGGAATGCACGCTAAACTTTCCCAGGGTTGAACTTCCCTCAATACTTGCTACGTGACTAATTTTGAAGCCTAAACTTAAAATTTGGACAAAGGATAATAAATCTTTACAACTGTTGCACTAATAAACAAAATTTCAAGGTTTTCCGAACATTGACATTTTCGAAGACATTTTTCAACATCCACTGATAAGTAATATGCCGCTTGTCACACTCCTTTCCCCTTAGAAAAGTTATATTTCTTAAGGAAATATAACTATCTACATTACTCTAATCCTATTCTACACATTGAAATTGTCTTTACTGCTTGGAATCGCAGCGCTACATGGACTGGCCCTTCCTGTGAGCGCCTGTAGTGGTCTCACTGAACCTTGATCAGCATGGTTGGTTTGTTGCGGAGACGCCTTACAACTTAGCGTGGTCCTCGAATTCGTCGTCTCTCACTATCTTACGATTAGCGACTGTGTCTTATTAGATTTATTCCGTACTTTCGAGTCCAACAAGAATCCTTAGTTAACGGATTTGCGTAATTTGGACCAACGCTTTACTAGCAGGCTCTCTTGGCTGGTTCGGGACACAGGCTACGGGTCAACCTCAACAGAAATGCCACCCTTGTATGCGCTGGAAAGAGTTAAAACTTTTTGCAGTATCGGCTTTAATATAGTTCCTAATAATAACTATTGCTTACAATTTATATTTATTAATTTGTCATTACCTCTGGTTACAATTCTCGCGGCCATGATACCGTTTACATGAATTTCTTCCGGCTCTATCATTATATCATCTTCTACATGGTTTTTGCTATTCCAATGTTCTCTATATGCTGTGCATATTATTTCCGTTCTCGGCGGAACCCCAGTACTTTCCTTCATTCTTATAAATTTTTGCTCGGTGCTAGCTGACTTTTCTGAATTTTCTTCGATTTTATTCCCATCATTTTCTTTATTTGAATGCCCACTTCCTGAAGAGACTGGCGAATCTTCCGGGATTAACGATGGACATTTAAAAACATCGCTAACCCGTTTTTCCGTGGTATTCTTTGTTTGGCACTCTTCTTCTTTTTTAATCTACCGCTGATTTTACTACTATTATTTTCTCTCTTATTACTTATAATTGCCGCTCCGATATCATTTCTTGAAGAAACTGTCGAATCTTTCGTAGTGTCTATCGAATTCACGGAAACACCCGCATTTCGTTCCCTTGTGATTTTTGTTTCTAATTTTGAGCTATTTGTTTTGTCCAAACTTTCGTTGTAAACTGTCGCGATTTTAAAACAAACATTATCTAACTTAATTTCAGCCCTTCCGTAGTTGATGTCCGCTTTATACTTTTCCATAAAATCCAACCCAATCAGTCCGTCCTCCGTTATTGACAATTCATTGCTACATACTATGAACACGTGATTTTTAAATTGGTTACTAAATTTTATTTTGACATTTGCCGTTCCTAAAACTGGTAATTGGTCTCCTGAAATACTTGTGATTATTCTGTTTGAATCTAGTTTATGAATTGTTAACATTTCCCCTTCTACCACATTGTGCTTTATAATGCTAACACTAGCCCCGGTATCAATTAAAAATTTATAATTTTTGTTCCCTAAATATAAACTAACGCAATTACTTTTACTTTCGGGTATTAATGTGACATTGTGATAAATTTTTCGTTTGTGGTTTTCCAAGTCGTCAGATTCGGGGACATCTACAACTAATTTTCGTTTAAAGACCCATTGTTTTCTGATTGGGGAAACCCAACATCTGTGTTTTTGCAATCAATGGTTCTATGACCCTGCTTCTTGCAGCGGAAACATGATTTTAAATTTTGTTGGGGTGTGTTGGTGTTTGTGCAGTTTTTTGCAAAATGCCCTAATTTTAAACATTTGAAACACATTATATTTTCCATGTTGAAATTTGGATTATTTCGGTTAAAACGCTGATTCGGATTATAATTATGTCTATTGCCGTTAAATGAATTATTGCTTGAACTTTGAGGAGGAAAATAATTATTGCCGCTAGATTGGTTATGTGCATGAAAATGATCAGGAATTGAATTGGATTGACTATTACAACTTTCTAATTGTATGATTTTATCTGTAAGGAGGTCTAATTTTGCTACTAGCTCATTTTGCGCTATATGGTTTACAGCACTCCTTTGCACACGAATCAATGCGTGCTCATAATTTTTTGCTAACTTTATAGCGTTACTTATAGTTTCGGGGTTATTTATGATTAAATCAGGCTGCAAATGTGGTAACACACCAAAAACAAATTGTTTTACAATCCTTTTATCTAACATTTTCGTAATAACAGTTTGTTCGGCCGCATCTGAAGCAGGTTCATAGAGATGTTGTCCTAGAACTCTCAATCTATCTACATAATCATCAACGCATTCCCCAGTGCGTTGAAAACAACTTGAGAATTGATGCTCGATACTAACATAATTTGTTCTAGGTGCAAATCTCTATTATTTTAGTCTTGAATTTATCCCAATTTAGCTCGTTTTTCACTTCGGGAGAATTGTCAACAAACAACTTAGCATTCTTCTTAAAGCAAGTATGGGCAAATCTTACAGCTGTCTCGTCATTCCATTGTGCGATTGCTTTATAATTATCAAAATCCGAAAAAAAACTGCGAACCGATTCTCCCGGTTGCCCCGAAAACTCAGAGAGTCGGTTACAAAGGCCCAACGCTGATAATAGGGATGCAGTATTATCGTCTGTCGACATTGTAGAATTCTATGTTCGAAATTTGAGCGGTAAGGCACGAGTAACTTATTTAAATCCCACCCCGCTGCCAACCAAAATATGTGACAGGACGGTTCCGCCACTAGAATGTCAATAACACTAGCCAAGAATTTACAATAATATTTATATCAATAGCGCCGCCACCAGGTTATTTTTAATGGTAAATAACCAAACCTAATTTGAATTGGGATAATTACTTCAAAATTATAGGAGATGATTGAACAATGATTTTTAAAAGACGAAATAATCAAAGGCAGTAGTGATTAAGCTACGTATATTAAACAAAGTTAATTTAAGTTACAGTAAAGATGGATAGAATATAAAGTATTGATACAAGTTACAATTCTAAATTTGAACAACAGATGAGGAGGTTAATAACATAGGGTAGAAGAATACATGTATAAATTTTTGTTCGCGAAGCGATTGGTACATAAACTAACAAAGCAATTTTTTAAATCAATGGAATGACGACAAAATAACAATAAAATAACAATAATAACTAATACTAAATTATGACTTACCGAACATTTGAGTCAGGAGCGGACACTGGCACTTAGCAACGGACTTCTTCACAACAAGTTAACGAATGATCTCTTGAATTATTGAAATTGTCTGTCTTCGAAAATATCATCCCCACTAGCATTGTGGGGTGGGCGTTTTTCACCACTCCTATTGGACAATTCAAATCTGAGAAAATTTGGCTGAGATGAGTGAAAACGTAGCTTACAAAATGACTCATCTGTCTGGAATGCACGCCAAACTTTCCCAGGGTTGAACTTCCCTGAATACTTGCTACGTGACTAATTTTGAAGCATAAACTTAAAATTTGGACAAAGGATAATAAATCTTTACAACTGTTGCACTAATAAACAAAATTTCAAGGTTTTCCAAACATTGACATTTTCGAAGACATTTTTCAACATCTACTAATAAGTAATATGCCGCTTGTCACATTTCGGCACCAAATATGAGTTGAAAATTTGTTTAAAAATATTGAATTACAAAAGTATATTTTCAATTTTTTTTTTATAGAAAAACGTAAATGACTGTTCTCAGTATTTATTATGTTTTTGTAAATTTATTTACGACATATTTGCCATATACGAAGGCGTAGAGGGGCCAACAACAATCTTTAAACGTTTCAACCTGAATGGACTGTGATTTTTGCAATTGTGAATAAACGATTGTAGGTTCGAGCTACAATTGCAGTTCGAATTTACAATTGTAGGTTCAAACTTACAATTGCAGTTCGACCTTACAATTGTAGGTTCGAACTTACAATTGCAGTTCGAATTTACAATTGTAGTTTTGAACTTACAATTTTAGGGTCGAACTTACAATTTTTTATTGATTCGAGCGCTGCCAGCACATGGAGTGCAGTCTCACTCTGTGCTTGTCTATGCTTGCAATTAGCATCAGCATCCAACCGCAATAAGAGCAGTGACGTGTTATTTAAAGTAATAAAGGTTAATAATTTAGTATTTTTAGTAGGTATGGATTCCGTTTATACACTTATACAAACATATTTTGAAATGGGACTTCAGCAAAAAGAAATATTATTATTTCTCCGAGGTAAGCATAACGTGCATATGAGTCCGAGAACTTTAAAACGGCACCTACGCAGACTCAGTCTTGTAAGAAGAAAATTTAGTCGTTTTGAACACGTTTATGCTTTTTTTATGTCGCAGATCACTACTTCTGCCCAATTACATGGTTACAGATGGATGCATTTAAAGTGCATTCAGCATGGACTTGTTGTTAGTCAAAATGTAGTGCGACAAATACTGTTTGAGGTGGATCGTAAAGGCGTAGAATGTCGAAGAAGAAGAAGATTGAGACGTCGTCAATACAGTAGTAGAGGACCAAATTATCTTTGGCATGTCGATTCCTACGACAAATTGAAAAGATACGGGATTTGCATAAACGGTCGTATTGACGGATTTTCAAGACATATAATTTGGCTGCGAGCAAGCACAAGGTCAAATGATCCAAAAGTTATTGCAAATTATTACCTGACAGCTGTTGGTGAATTGGACGGATGTCCACTTACCTTAAGAAGTGATTGCGGCACAGAAAATGTAATCGTGGAAACTTTGCAAACTGTTTTTCGGGATTCCTTTGGGACCGTAAGTGGTAGACCCCCGCATGTAAAAGGAAGAAGTACTGCAAATCAACGCATAGAGTCATGGTGGTCGTTATTAAGAAAAGAAAATGCCCAGTACTGGATTAATTTATTTGAATCCATTCGAGATGAAGGTTTATTCACCGGGAGCTACTTGGATAAAGCTTTGATCCAGTTTTGTTTCATGGAAATAATACAGGTAAGTTTTTAATACATACCTATTAACATAGGCTTTATAACAATAGCCCAAACCTAAAGATAAACTAAGAAATACACGCACTAGACATTTACAAATATTAAACGCTATTGAGTACAACAAAAAATGTTGTCTGTATTATTGTTACCAAAATAACTCTTTATTATTTACAGAGTGAGTTGGATGGAATATCCTTCCAGTGGAATACACATAGGATACGACGA
Organism: Harpalus rubripes; assembly: GCA_963082715.1. NCBI lineage: Eukaryota > Metazoa > Arthropoda > Insecta > Coleoptera > Carabidae > Harpalus > Harpalus rubripes. The sequence continues at coordinate 25,076,564 of OY720459.1, read as the reverse complement.
TCAAGGGATGCCATAGCACCTACTGGACGTCCAACAGTTATGTTTGAACTACCAGAATACTATGGTTGCTCAAACTATCTAGTTAAAATTCCAGAATCCGCAGTGAACACTTTAAAAAGAGACACTGAAATAACTAGTAAAGTTATTTTTTGCGATAGAGATGTCGAAAATGTATGTGTTTGCTTAATGACAGAAAATGGCTGGACAAAAGACGGTGACGTAAATAATGCAATGTTTTTGTAATATAATATAATAAAGTATTGAATGTACTACAACACATTTAATACGAAAATATGATTTAATAAAAACTTGACAATGACAACATTAAATAATTATAAAATAAACTCATATTGTAACTTACAGCAAAACAGACAATAAATTGTAAAAAAAACAAAACTTGACTTTGGTTATTCATTGTTCAAAAACAAATAATTGCTAATTATTAAAATTAAAAAAAACTAAGTAGGTAGGTACCTAAAGGATGTAGGTATACATTACTAAATCAACACATTATTAGGACAACCCAAAAGTGGGCAGGCCATTTAATATTCCAAAGGTTAAATTTTCCCTGTAAGTTTCATAATCATCGTTTGTCGCTATTGGTAAATATAAAATAAGAGCACAGGTATTACTTTTTGGGAACACAGATGGGTCGTCATGCAGGAATTCAATCCGTGGTTGCTGGTCGAATCCCAAGGCAGGTTCTGTATTGCTCCCTGTCGCAAAAGCCAATACATCGGATAAACAAACTTGGCAATCGCCATCTGAAAACATTAAAACTGTGAACTGTCGTTGAAAATTTAATCATTATTGTACAAGTGCTTTTATGCCCCAACTACTAACCTTCACAATTCTGGAGGTAATCCCTCCAAAATGCCGTTGTTTTAGATTCCAGTAACCGACGTTGAGTACCATCTGGTGATCGTTTTATACAAAATAAACGGTTGAGGTAGTTCGCTGTAAGTTGCGTTTCTTCTTTATTGCAAAATAAAACTGAGGCTTTCTCAGGATACTTCTTGATTAAAGACAGAACATCGAGCATTTGTAGACCATCAGCAAATTGTTCAAGGGCTCTTCGGGGACGGTCAATAACCAAATGGTGTAGAATTTCTGCAAACAGAGACAATTAATTACCAAAATACAATGCACAAATATAAAGTTTATATTTTAGATATTTTGACCTGATTGCACATTTTGCATACCTTGGATTAGTTTGTATTTGTCTTCGAACGAGGCTCGTGAAACTCCTAAATCTAGCAATTCATCGTGGCTTGAGATAACTTTTTGAAATGATTGTAGAGTTTCAGCCGCTGTTATTTCAATTACGGCTTTTTCAAATGGAGTATTTCGCAAGTCTTCTACCATTGGATATACGAAACCATTTGCCAGGTAATCAAACACACTCTTTGAGAGAAAATTGGGTCGTGGTCCGCCGTGGATAATTGACATAGCAAAAATTTTCCCCGCATACAAATATTTCTCTTTTCCAAGAGCTGTTAAGTTAAAAGTCAATATTTTAGATCCATCATTTCCTGAAATATACATTATGTTTGTATTAATACAACTATTATGAATTAAGCTACTGTTGCATACCAATAAATATCTCACTATTTTGAAGCTGCTTCAAACTCAGTCGGAAAAGTTCACGCGTAGGTCCACCTTCATCAATAGCTCCCTCTGGAGTCTCGTCAATATCTACAAACTGTACGTCGATTTTTTGGTAGGGTGAAAAAGTGCTACGCTTCATCGCGTTTCTTATGGATGACACCGGATCTTCCCGGCATGCGTTCACCAAAATAGGTTTCTCTACTTGAATCGCGTACCGAATAATTTTCAGTTCGCTTTCAAAATCCAGAAGTTGCTCGCCCGGTTGCTCGTTTCTTTTTGGGGAATCAAAGACTGCGTTTTGTATATCAAAATTTGTAGAATCTGTAGGTACTTCAACGGCAGTAGCTACCACGACTGTAGGGTCTGAAGAACGTATATTCAAAAATTCGTCCAAATCAAATATTTCATTTGTTAAACAGTTTGTTGTTTCTCTTCTCTGAATGTCCTTAACATCTTCATTGTGTGAAAATTCACTAGATGCAGAAGATGTTGACAAAGAGTATTTTGAGTTTCGTTTTCGCTTCCTCAGACGATGTTTTTTGGGTGGGTGTTTTTTTGTTGCTTCTTCTTCACTACTTGAAGAAGAGATACTTATTTGTTTCTTTTTCTTCCCCATTTTTAGCTTCTTCTTATTTTTTCCCGGCCAATTCGGGTTTTAAAGTAGTAAATAGACAAAAATTGAGCGTAGTCAACCCTGTTATTCCATAAATTTGCTCAACGGTTAAGTTTTCATCGAAACTATTTGCAGCAAAATCTAGTAGATCTACATCATAATTTGCTATGGAGCCCTTTTTTAATGATTTACTGTTAGGAAAATATAAGGAAATTGCTTTTTCTAAGATATCACTCTTTTTCAATGACTTTAGTGCGTCAATTTGCCGAGCACCTCCGCCCTCCTCCGTGCGTACGATCTTATTATCGCATTTCCAAGTAATATTAATTTTTCTTGTGGATTTATATGACTTCGGTGATGGCCCTGGTGACCTCAATGTCTTGTTCTTGGCGCCTAAATTATTGTTGCCTTCTGCGGTTCTTTCAACATGTGATATTTTCGTTTTAAGTTTTTGAGCAAGCGTCAAAAGAGTGGCTGATGGCTGCGTGGTTTGATTTATATAGTTGGAGGCAAATTCTTTTATTTTGTATACATCTCCCACCCGTTGCACAAACCTTCCCAGTTCTGTAGGGCTCATCGCTCGAATTGTTGAAAAATCGATCTAAAAACAGAGATTTGTTTTAGAGAGTTTATAAATTACGTAAAAAATTAGCTGAAATAATTCGCTGTACCGTGTACTTAATGTATGTCATAGCGAGAGTCACCCACCATAAAGTAGGGGTAATTTCGCAAACTTTACAAAGCTTTTCCCAATAATTTTTACAAGTAAAAGATGTAATTCAACTAAAATCGTTAGATTTTGTGTTTCTTAGGCTAAAGTATAATTAATAAGAAATAAACTTCCTCATTTATACGGAACCATCTACAGGTAATCTTGATTTATAGAATAACGAACGATGAAATAACTTCAAGATATAAGAAATAAGAAGATGGCAACTTTTAACTTTGAAATTCTTAAGGTAGTACTTCAAAGATCTCGTTGGACGTTGAAAAATTATGAAAATTTGAACAAATATTTTTCAAAAGTTTGTACACAAATGTAAAAAATGTTAAAAACATTAACAAGAGAGAAAAAGATATTGGATATTAAAGTAACATTTAACTCCCTATCCAAGGGTAACATTTATGCATGCTTTTAAACGTTCGACCTCGATTAAAAACTACGAAATGATGAAAGAATATTCAAGTTATATTTTAGTGCGTGTCAGAACAAAATTAACTATGTACTTTTTTGTAAATTCGTTGTGAAAGACAAAGATACTGTATCCATGAGGCGACGTGGCAATAACGTACAGCTGACGATTGAAAATTGACTGAGATTAAGCTCAAAGCACGGACTTCTTAAATTATGGACTGTTGGAGTACATGGGAGATAGCTTGAAAAAGTATACTAGGTATGGAGCAACGAGTATAAAGCAAAATTCGGGGAGTCGCAGAACCATTCCTCAGGCGAACAATTTAAGCACAGAAATATTTTTTAATCATTTCTTTAACAAATAATTTTAATAGATGTAACCATATTTTTATAATTTTATGTATATATTGCATTTTAGTATATTTAAATTTAGCGCCATAAACTCCCCGAATTTAATGTCATGCGCGAGGTTTAATTTAACATACATCTGTTACACAGCTCCAACCGTCCATAATTTTAAGAAGTCCGTGGCTCAAAGTTGGAGTCATAGGAACACAGAAAAATATAGACAGGAAAAGACAGAACTAAGCAACGTCGCGTCGATACGGTTACAGCATTGTAAACAATGTCACGAGCACGAGTCATTGCTCATTTTTTGAGTTATCGTCAACAACAATCGTAACACAAAACACACCCACTCACGCTCATACACACATACATCATGACGAAAATAGTAAAATCGTATTATGAGGACCTTAAAACGTGCTTATCCACAAAAAACTAACACTCGAACATTTGGCCCAATCACAATACCTCCCTTATAGAATATAAGGCGGGAGGTAATAACTACCATCCACTAAGCAATAGCTTCTATAACCTTAAACGTCAATGACATTAATAACATGGTTGCTTTATTTAATTTTTTTCCTCTAACTTAGCAAATGTACTTTTATTATTGTTTGTGAAAGATTATGTAGATAGTGCGTGTATTTGAAATAGGGCTTACCTTTTGTTCTTTCATTGTAGCAATACTTTCCCCGTCAATTCCACAGTTTAATAAGAATTCCTCGAGCTCGTCCTCCATCTACAATGCAAATTATGTGCGATATTATCCATAAATATTTGCAAACTATTGTAAACAATTATTAATATTTATTACATATATGGAAGGATTAAATTACTAACCTTTATTACTTTAAATAACACGTCACTGCTCTTATTGCGGTTGGATGCTAATGCTAATTGCAAGCATAGACAAGCACAGAGTGAGACTGCACTCCACGTGCTGGCAGCGCTCGAATCAATAAAAAATTGTAAGTTCGACCCTAAAATTGTAAGTTCAAAACTACAATTGTAAATTCGAACTGCAATTGTAAGTTCGAACCTACAATTGTAAGGTCGAACTGCAATTGTAAGTTTGAACCTACAATTGTAAATTCGAACTGCAATTGTAGCTCGAACCTACAATCGTTTATTCACAATTGCAAAAATCACAGTCCATTCGGGTTGAAACGTTTAAAGATTGTTGTTGGCCCCTCTACGCCTTCGTAGCCATATGATATTTAAATATTTTTATGCTTTTCTGTATATTTTATTAATTATGATTTTGTAAAAATTTTGACGACATATTTACCATATGATTTTAATAATAATAATAACCAAGAAATAATTTAACACATAATATACACTATCAGTGTAACATTAAGGTAAAAATATATATCTGAATACGTATCTGTAATTTCGTATATTTCTACCTGCTTATATTACGGATAATCCTGTGGTAATGCCCTGCTATAAACTTCACCCCAAAAGTCAGAGCTAAATATTGTTGCGCGGGCCTAATAACTTATTTGGACAATGAAATACGCAAAAAATGGTTCTTAGGTAAATAAAATTTATTAGGAAGTTGTTAGGAGGATACTGTAAATATTGAAAATTACATTACGAGCATAAATATATTTACTACAGAATATTTGTTATAACTTAATTAACACATCATAATTGAAGTAGATATGATAGCCGGAATCTTTGAAAACATTCTCCATTGGTCCAAATATTTAAATTATCAAGTATTTGTCATCCTTAAGGGAATAAAATTTTCAATAATTTCAAGGTTTTCCTCTTCCAGTATATAATCAATTTCATCAAAATACATTTCCATCTTACAATATTTTTTATTTCAAATGTAAATATGATGACAACTGACAATGACATTCATTTTATTAGGTAGCTATAAATTTATTAGCTACTAAAAGTTCCTCTCAAATTTTTGAGCGAATAAACAATTTATAAGGTACCTTATAACTTGTTTGGACATTGAAATACGAAAAATTTATTAGGAAGTTGTTTGGAGATTGAAATTACAGCCCTTAACATATTAATACCTACTGTAAATATTGAAAATTACATTACGGGCATAAATATATTTATTACAGAAATTTTGTGATTATTACTTATACTTACGGCGTAAAATAAATCCAGAATTCTCAAAAGTGTTCAGCAAATTTTCTAAAAATAATATAAAAATTTACACATCATAAGGGAAGTAGAAAAAATTTATACAGAATCCGCACAAAATATCTAATTCCTGCAGGTGTCCTGATACCTGCAAACCATAGAGAGACCTTAATAATAAGCAGAAAAAATTTAAAACTGATTCTTGGAAGTAAAATAACGGCTATTTTAAAACTCGGTCAATAAATTTTATTTTCTTAAAATTTCTACCAGGTAGAAAAAAGCAATTCAGTGAATATAGTTTATTTTTTCTCAGACCTACAGGGGTTCAGATATCAGCGATGTCGCTAAAGTTTCTGCAGGTTTAAAATACAATTAACATAATTTATTACGCACACTGAAAAAAAGATACAATTCCGTGAACTGTAAATCCTACGCTTGAATAGATTCAAATAAATCTACAATTGATGCAGTGTAATAATTTATTTGAAGCATTCATTTGTCTTAAATAAATATGTATTGGGGATTAATTATGTTTTCTATATCATGAGGACTATGCATTTAATTACATTAAGAATTATTTTAATTGCGCTAAATTTATTTCATAAATATTATTTATTTGAACCAATGGCCACTGTAAGAAGATTAATTTGAAGCAAAATATTTAAAGAAAAATCAGTATATTCAATATCACTACATTACATATTTAAGAATATTAATGTACATACTACAATAAAAAATTATAAAAGTATAAGTACACACTCTGTACCACGTGTATTCTACAGTACTTTTGAAAAAAGTCAAAGTAGGCATATGTGTTAGTTCAAAATATTTAATTTAATGTTTATGGATATGAAACTGTCACAAATATTGTGTAAGTTCGGCGTGCGTTTCATGATCAGCCTACTTTGAGTTATTTTTCAATGATTACAAATTATTTTTTAGGATATTGGTATCATTGTAAATATGAATGTACTGTGCCCCATTTGCATATACATGTATATTATTTGTTGTTTAGAAATTATAATATTTATATTCTTTAATATTTTATGTCAATGGTTAGGTACCGATGCATGTGCCTTGGCATAAAAGATATGTACTTACTCTGAAAAATGCAAAGTATATATTTTTCACTATTTAGTCACCCATATTGGCACACCCAGCAATGGGTAATATGCCGTGATGATATATTTTATATATTTATTTATATTCACTACTTTGTAGCACGCAAATGAAAAACAAATCGCCAGAAATTAACACTGTCGGAAATGAGCACCTCCATAAACAAGATGAAACGTATAACAAATGAACAAGTCCATACAAGTCGCTTAAACTCGTCATTTGACAAATAGAACATTAATCGCTCAATTGAACTATTATTTTGCAAATATATTAAGAAATTAATTCAAAACAATTACATATTTGTAATAATTAATTTTTCCTCAGCCCTACACGGTTCAGATGCAATTCAATTAACATAACTTATTTTTGTCGACCAAAAGCAATTCAGTGAACATAGTTTATTTTTTCTCAGACCTACAGGGGTTCAGATATCAGCGATGTCCCTAAAGTTTCTGCAGGTGTAAAATACAATTAACATAATTTATTACGCACACTGAGAAAAAGATACAATTCCGTGAACTGTAAATCCTACGCTTGAATAGATTCAAATATATCTACAATTGATGCAGTGTAATAATTTATTTGAAGCATTTATTTGTCTCATCAACAAAAAAAAATCCTACCCTCTGCGGATCATATGAAAGAACTACCTGGGGGGAACGGACAAACTACCTGTGAAGAGATATTTTAAAATTCAGTCAATAAATTTTGTTTTTAAAAGGAATTCACCGGGTTCAGATATCATTAAAAGAAATCACCGATGCCCCTACAATTCTACAGGTGTACAGGGTGTCTCATTTTCGATGTTTTTTTAAGGTATCTCGAGTAATATTAATGATAGAGCAAAACCGTTTGCACATTCCAGGGTCAACTTTTCGAGAAAAGTTTAATAGTCACCACAGGAATTTTCGATCTTCTTTTGTTTCTGAGCTACAGGCAAAAACTCGTTTTTTGCTCATTTTGAAAATATCTCATATCTTATTTATTATAATAGTTAGAGAAAAAGTGTTTTTGCAAAAATTTTGCCGTTTCTTAAATAGAATAAAATGGCGTAATTAGATTTTTTGAAAACTTAATGATTCTCGAGATATAACACAAACTTATGATTTTTTAAATGGGAACCTATGTTGAAAATAGTCACGTCTTTTTGCTTATTTTACAAGCTTTTCAATGATATATAACAAGTCTACATTCTTTTGTTTTAAACTTGAATAAGAAATAATTATTAATTTATTGAGGTGAAAATATTGGAAATTATTAAGAAACAAATGAAAAAATTTATTACAAATCATCATTTGTTTATTTCTAATAGTATTTGTTTCAATTTTACTCATTTTTTCAATTTATTTACTTCAAAGGCATAATAAACCATCTTTTTCGGATTGTGTCAAAGCCAACTGTAACGTCGATAACTAGTAATTTTACTATCCCAAAAATAATTGGTTAAGAATAATTTTGAGAATATAATTAATAGATATTGAATGAAAATGAACAAATGATGATTTCTAATAAATTTTTTCATTTGTTTCTTCATAATTTCTAATATTTTCACGAATAAATTAATAATTCGTCTTTTATTAATGTTTAAAACAAAAGAATGTAGACTTGTTATACATCATTGAAAAGCTTATAAAATAAGCAAAAAGACGAGACTATTTTCAACATAGGTTTCCATTTAAAAAATCATGTTTGTGTTATATCTCGAGAATTATTAAGTTTTCAAAAAATCTAATTACGCCATTTTATTCTATTTAAAAAACGGTAAAATTTTGTTGAAAACATTTTTTCTCTAACTATCATAATAAATACGATATGATACATTTTCGAAATGAGCAAGAAACGAGTTTTTGCCTGTAGCTCAGAAACAAAAGAAGATCGAAAATTCCTGTGGTGACTATTACACTTTTCTCGAAAAGTTGACCCTGGAATGAGCAAACGGTTTTGCTCTATCATTAATATTACCCAAGATACCTTAAAAAAACATCGAAAATGAGGGGTCCAACGCGAACAAATTTTTTTGACAGTCAAATGTTCATGCAATATTGAATGTATGCTGGTCCCACTAATGCATAAGGTTGCCTCAATCTCACGATAGGTCACATGACGATATCGCAATATCAGTTCGCGCACAGCATCAATGGTTTCCGGAACAACAACTGATTTTGGACGACCTTCACGAAATTCGTCTTGGAGTGAACTACGACCTCGGTTGAATTCACCATACCATCGATAAACACTGGTCCTTGATGGAGCTTCATCGCCAAAAATTTAATTAAGTTCATCGATGCACTGTTGTTGACTTAATCCACGTCGAAAGTTGTAAAAAATAATCGCACGAAAATGTTCACCATTTAATTCCATTTTTTGGCCGAGATGAATCTTTTAAGTTACTGTAAACAACACAAATAACGCTCGTATGTCAAAACGTTCTGAGTACGTATAACCTCAAAAATGTCAAACTTTACGATAGAGCTGTCAGTTGCCAGATTGCAACACTAGGGTTGTCCAATCCCGAAATATAAAAGGCAACCCTCGTATGATCTGTGGATGTGGAATCCAGCAGTCACCCAACATTTGCCGATGAGGAGTCTTCAACTTGGATGTGGAAGGAGTTGAGGGACTTTTCTTCTACCCTTACATTTTTCGCAAATCTCGATTGCCCAGGATTAAATCTTGACGCGTTGTTGCCTTGATAATCACCTTACAAATTATTGTCGATTAATCTGCAGAATCTTTGAACATGTTCATATTTTCCACACAAAGCATTGCACATTGCTTCTATTTCACTTTTTATGATTTCTATACGAACGACTATTATTTAATCCACTTCTAATATTATTATAGTTATTACGATTAAAGTTATTAAAACTTTTCTTTTTACTACCATCTTTTACTACACTTGCTTTAAATACTTGTTTGTCCTGCACTTACACTATTATCATCACTACATTTTTTTTATAGTGAAGCATTATTTTGTTTTTTATGTACTCGATGATCACTTATATGAGATAAACTTGATGGTAATTTTGCAAGAAGATAGCGCAATTCATCTTTGGTTAGAAGTTCACCTGCATTATTTAATTCATTTAAACATGGTTCAAATTCATTAAAAAATTCTGTAGTCTCCATTTTCAGGAAATTTCATTTCCATAACTTTCTTTTTTAGCAAGAACACGCAATGCTCCATTTTGTCCACTATACAAACTGTCAATTTTTTCAATCATTTTCTTCGCCGTGGTCTCATGAATGATTAATTCTAATTAAATACGATGTAATTTCTTGCTTTAATATCTGCTTGTGCCATTTCTTTGTTTGTTTCTACCAGTTCTTCTTCATGTGATGTTTCACGCCCTTTCAATTCTAAGAATAGTTTCAATCTGAATTTCCATTTTTGATAATCACTGCCATCAAACTTTGGAATACAAATTTCACTTTTTTATCCATCTTTATGTTCGCTTTTACGTGTATGTTTCTTCTCAACAATTACTATCTTTTTAATTGTTTAATTCAATTATGCTCTGCTACCATGTTAAGATACTTCATTTCCATTCACTATTTACACTGTTTCTGTTAAATAATACAAATAATACTTTTCATTAAATTTATGTAGTCTTTTTACTTTGTAAAGACATTCCTTATATTTTATTCATATAAAAACAACTGCTAGACTATTACAACAAGAATATTAGCAAGTTGAAAAGTAGAAAACATGTGGTCTAAAATAAAGTAGTGACAACAGATGTCACTGGTGGTTGTTGTTGTTGTTCAATGGGGAGGCCTTACAGCCTCGCGTACTCAGGCCTACTGGCCCATTGTACTTCCCCTATACTCAAGGTCCCTTAGCTAAGTCCTGAAGCCTCCACGAAGGTACCAAGCCTATTGTAAGAGATCCTCTGGATTTCATGAGGCTCTGGAAAAAGAACCTCCATGTGTCTCCTTCTGGTGGCAACTAGTGCTGCACATTGACAGAGTATATGTTCCGTCGAGACCGCATCTTCTGCACGAATCGTCATCGATTATGCCGATCGTATTCAGATATTTGTTAAGAAAATGCCTTGTGAACATTCCAACGCAAATTCTAAGTTTTCTTCTACTTACTTGTAAAAGATCCTTGGCTTTCCTGGGAGCAGGTCCAGGTATGAAGAGCTTTGATTGTCTCAAGCCCGGTTGTTCTGACCAGTATACTAGATGTTAGGTGGTCATCCAGTTCCTGATCGTGGGTCTAGTAAAGCTATTAGGGAGCCCGAATGCTGGCTCCGGCCCAATATAGGCCCTGTCTGAGCCATCACGTGCCAGAGCGCCAGCTTCTTCGTTCCCCCTTATGTCTTTATGACCAGGTACCCACACAAGTTTCACAGAGTTAAACTGCGCGAGCATCTCCAGCTTTCTCCGACACTCCAAGACTAGTTTTGAGGTCACTTTGACGTTGTCTAGCGCCCACAATGCAGCCTGGCTGTCAGAACATATGTAGATGTGCCTTCTTCTGTAGGCCCTTCTCAAGATTTCATCGCTGCAGGCCATGATCGCAAAGATTTCAGCCTGAACCACAGAAGAATATGAGCCAAGAGGAAAGGATAAACTTAACCTTGGCGATTCTCCGAATACACCAGCTCTTGCGCCCGTTTCCGTTAAAGACCCATCTGTAAAACAAACTAGTCCCTGCGGTCGTACTGCAGGATAGGAGTTATCCGTCCATGCTGCCCTAGAACAGGGTAATACGGAGTATGATTTATCAAAGATGTACCTTGCGAGCATGTGGTCACTCTTATGGTTTAGAATGGGATAGGATTCTGTCAGAACGGACAGAATCCTGCCATGACCCACAAAGGCACTTCTTGGAGTCCACTGCCCAGAGCATTTTAATCTTACAGCGGCCGCCATCGCCTCCACCACTAAGTGCAATGGCGGCAGGTCGAGCAATGTTTCTAGAGCTGCTGCAGGTGTTGTTTTCATTGCTCCGGTTATACCTAAGCAAGCGATTCTCTGGATGTGATTAAGCTGATTCCTTACTGTTTTAACTGAAGTTCTCGGCCACCACACCAAAGCTGCGTAAGTGACTATAGGCCTAACTAACACACAATATAAGCAGTATGATATATTTGGCTGTAAGCCTTAAGTCTTACCGATCGTACGTCTGCACGATCACCAGATCGCGCATGACTTTTTAACGAATGCCGCCACCTGTTCCACCCACAACAGTCTACGGTCCAGGATGGCTCCCAGGTACTTAACCGAAGTAGACAGACGTAGCGGTTGTTTAAAAAGAGTGAGATTAGGAACGTCTATCTTCCTCTTATTGGTAAATATCACGAGCTCAGTTTTTGTAGGATTGACTGAAACCCCATATTTTGTGCACCAATTCTCTACAACTGACAGAGCCCGCTGAGCTAGCTCGTTAACAGTTCCAGGGAATTTGCCAGTTACTAGAATAGCTAAGTCATCAGCATATCCTTGAGTATAGAATCCCTGATTGTTCAGAGCCCTAATCAATTAATCGATTACTATACACCATAACAAGGGTGAAAGTACTCCTCCCTGAGGACAACCTCGATGAATGTTCATTCTAACCTTAGTGTCTTTTAAGGTTGCTGCTATTATGCGCTGCGTCAGCATGGAGCCGATCCACTACACGAGTGTGGAATTGAAGCCCTCGCTCTTGCGGCTGAGCAGATGGATCCTGAAGAAGTATTGTCAAATGCTCCTTCGATATCAAGGAATATGCCTAGAGCGAGCTTCTTTTCCTTGGGCACCTTCTCTAACCTAAAGATCAGAATATGAAGGGCCGTTTCGGTAGATTTGCAAGCCTGATAGGCATGTTGATTGTTGTGAAGTGGCCTTTCTTTCAAAGCCCTATCACGAATATATCTATCTATCAATCAGTCTTTCCAGTGTTTTGAGTAAAAACGAGGTCAGGCTAATTGGACAGTAGGATTTCGCTTGGTCGTATGCTGTACGGCCAGCTTTTGGGAAGAACACGACCTTGGCCTCCCTCCACGGTGTAGCAACATACCTGTGGGCAAGACAAAATCGGTAAAGTTTACAAAGTGGTCCTGCAAATATTGCGAGGCCCTCTTGTAATAAAGCAGGGAATATGTTGTCATATCTCGGTGATTTGTACGGAGCAAATGTTTAAATCGCCCAGCACACTTCTCGAGAGACCCGCCAGTCCTCTCTGGTAGGTCTATAATACGTGTCTCCTTCAGAAGTAGTGGTACTCTCTGTACAGCCAGGAAAGTGCGCTTGGAGTAGAATTTCCAGTTTTTCTGTTTGAGTCCGTATAACTACCATCAGGTCGTTTAACAAACTCTAATTTGCCTTTAGGGTCCCTTGCAAGAGCCTTTTGTAACCTCGCCGCCTTGGGCATGGATTCCATGTCCGAGCAGAAAGATCTCGAAGAGTCCCTTTTAGAGTCTTTAGAGTCTCTAATGGCCTGTTTGTAACTGCGTTTTTGTATTTATTCTCCTTGTTTTAAGAGGACAATTGTCTTCGTACGATGTCAAAATAGCCCATTGAAGTACATCAAGGGCCGCTTCTACACCATGTACGGTTCTCCATTCACCAGGAATTTCACTAACCCTTCCCGCGAGGTCCTCCCTGTATGAGTCCCAGTTGGTGAGTCGTGTGTTCCTGTATGTGATCGTTACTTTATCGGCCTCCAACCTGAAACAGATATGTCTGTGGTCAGATAAGGACGGCTCCAAAGAAACGTACCAGTCATTTATTTCACTTGCTATGCCCAAAGAACACAGAGTAAAAAGTGTGTCTACTACCTCGATTTAGAATTTCTAAATCAGTGGTTGATAAGTACTCAAGAAGGGCTTGTCCGCGCGGGTTAACGTTCGTGTTCCTACATTTAGTATGGTGCGAGTTCGAATCGCAACCTACGATTAGACTTTGCTTCTTGGCTTTGCAGTATTCTATCAGTTCCGCCAGCTCCTGAGAGGGTAAAAGCGATGTTGAATCGTAGGGTAGGTAGGCGGAGCATACTACGACATCTCGATTCTCCTCCCCTGCCTTGTAATGAACCAGGACCGCAACAAGGTCTCTAGAACAGAAATCTGGCAACAACGATGCATTTAGATGTCTTGCGACATAAACGCATGTTCTTGGCCGTGAGTCATTGGTGCAGTAATAAAGTGTCCCAAGATGGGTATCAATACACTTAATAAACCCCTTATCAACATAAGGTTCTTGAATCAGTAATATGTTTGTGTGCAACATTGTCAGCTAACGACTGATAACAGCAGAGGCAGCGATGCAATGTTGCAAGTTACTCTGAATAAATCTAAGTCCTTTATCAGCAATGAGTGGTCGAGAGCTCCGCTTCGTTTTTCTTTTTGGTCTTTCCGAGCACCTTCACAGACGCCCTGGAAATCTCGAAAAATGGTCGGAAATCGGCAGCCTCCAAAGCCTTCAAGGAGTCACTGTCCACTCCCAGAATGCGCACTGGCCCCTTCTGGTCGTAGACCCGCCACCTCTCGACCCGGAGTCCCTCGTTTCCTCGTTTAAGCGGGTTAAAGGCCTGTTTCGATTCCCTCGCGGGAACCGCAACGAGCACAGAAACCCGCTCTCCACCAACCGGAGAGAAGCGCCCTCCCAAAGGTTTTCGAGTCCTTGAACTATGTTTCGCAATTAGTTCTTGGACTTGGTCTCCGCGCAGGCCACCTTAAGGGCACCCTCCGCGAGATAGTTGTCATGGAAGCGAGGGAAGAACCCAGAATCCTCCGGGATCTCCAGCATCGCTTCCGTTATTTTGCCTTGAATGGCGACGCCCTGCTCAGCCGTCAGTCTGCCATCCAGGTACGACCCGTTCACGATAGCGACTTTCAGCTCGCTGTGCGCCGCGCGGGCGTAACTTTGAGGCCTAAGGTCCGAGACCTTTGGCTTCTTGGTCACTTTTTGAGCGCTAGGCGGTGTACTACCTTCAGAGAGGGGCCGTTTCTGACCCTCTCCAGTGGTAGTTCTTCCACCTTCCTTCTAGCCTGAGCCACTAGACTTGGGACGCCGCTTGAGCCCTGGCCTTCTGGGCGCGCAGCTTCTCAGCTCCCGACCTGTTTCTCCCAAGGGAAGCCCTAGCCGGTTGCTGGGTGCTTGCCTCACCCGCGGGAGTCGGGTTGGTTGAGACGGTAGGTAGGATGTTTGGGGGCCCCACTATACGGAGCTAAGGTCTGGATACAACTGGGTTCGACCCGGTGCCCAGAAGTGTGTCCAGTAATGACTGATCCTATATTAAGCCACGCATCCCATCAGCCTGGTCCACCCACTTTGAGATTTAGGATTTTTATTGAGGTTGACTCCTCTTGAACCGGGCGGTTAATCCAAGTTCCCCCACACCTTCCTGCCTGCGAGACATGTCCACAGTCAGCAGAAAGGTGCATGGTATGACAGGAGACCCAGGCTCAAATCCACGACACAACGTTTTGGGCAAGGGGATTTTTATTCGAGGTTTACTCCTCTAGATCCGCCGTGTTTCGTTTAAATAGGGGCACTTCGTGAAGGGTGTTTTTTTGCACTACGCACGGACGGTCCTGACGTTAGTCCTATCGAGTGTTGAACACGGTCGAGTGGAACTTAATCCTTCTCCCGCAACCAACAACAACAACTTAGCCCCTGTCACTGGTGGTACTATTTTAACAGAAGTATTTGGTTGACATGTTTCAGTAAAGTCTTCTGTTATAACATTTTTTTCCATTAGTACTTGAATGCATTCTTCGGTTTGATCACATTCAGGTTCAGTTTCATTGGGTACACCCGGAGATCTAGTTACGGACACCCAACCAATCAAGTCTATTAACCGATTATCAAAATTATTTAAATGTGTATCTTTTGCTCATCACCTCCTGAAGTATATTTTGATTGTGTTTTTATAACACACACAAGCATGTTTAAATGTAGTAAACCCCAATAAGCTATCTGAAAATATATATATATATATATATATATATATATATATATATATATATATATATATATATATATATATATATATATATATAAATAATAGAAAATGTGGCACACACATGTACAAGTTACATCTTTGTGTAACACGCGTGCTTTTGCTCTTGTTCCACTCGTCCATTCCACCCAAAACCTCTTCCACTCTTCAACATATTTCATTGCCCATGAACGCTGTTAAGATATATTTCAAGATCTTTTCAAAAAGTATTTACCTTATTCATGTTTTGGGGATGAGATTTGCCAGTTAGCATATTAGGGTTAGATTTTTAAAAATCGAGCATTATTTCTTGTTGTTCAGCTGTAATTCTTTTTCCACGTGCTGTACGTGCTGACACGGATTTTTTAAACTAAATACTAACAATTAGTTGATTGGAGAGGTGAATTAATGTTACAAAATTCAATATTAAGGTAATAATTATGTATTTTTAAACACTATCAACAACACAGACCACAATTTTAACAAAATACGTCTTCTACAGATCACTTCACTTCGGTTTACTAGACACTGGTTATCATTTAAAATTTATCAACGTTATTAAATATCGCAGTTTATTTATTTATTTATTTTTTATTTCGACCATTCTACAGGACAAAACCAATAACAGAATGACACAACATACAAATAGAGTACACGTGAATTTTAAATTTTTTACAATTATCTACATTTAAAAAAGTATAAAAATAAATTTAATCAATAGAAGTGATATTATTGGCAATTTGATTTCGAAATGTTGACTTATTAAGACTGAAAATATCGATGGAGTTATTAACAATGTATTTGTTAAACAAAATTGGCAGAATTAAAGGCAGCGTTAGTCCTATTAAAACCAATATAAAAAATCTGATATGGCCAGCACATTACCTTCCGTCAGTTGTATATATTTTGTATAAATGTCATACAGAAAGTTCCTTGCAAAAGATTCTATTTTTTGGGCATTACCTTAAGGCAGTTGTATGTATTTTATACAAATTCCACACAGAACGTTTCTAGCAAAAGAACCTATATTTCCAGAAAAATTATAACACAAATATAGTGTCAACTGCACTTGACACAAACACCTTTCAATCATAATTTTCTTTATTTATCAGCTGTTATAGCATACCTGGCTAATATATGATATTTAATTTCTTTATAATTATTTAACTATATCCATTTATTACGAAGTATAAAATGTATTAAAATCGTATAGAGAATAAAATATTCTTCAATATTTATAATAACATGAAATGTAAAAAATGATATTTAACTTAGTTTTTTCAAGGAAAACTGTTAAAATCTTCAAATGAGGATACTTCCAGTTGACCAATTATAACCAAAATCTAATCAGCTCTTCAAGTGGATGTAACGAAGAGGAATACGAAAGAATTATAATTTTTGGAATTGTAGAATTAGAGAATTACACATACACACACACACACACACACACACACACACACACACACACACACACACACACTTAATCGTAAAAATAAATAGTAAAATAGTATTCTAGAAAACCTAAAACGTGCTTATTCATCAAAAACTCACCACAGGATTTTTTGACCAAAGACAATAGCTTCCTTACCTAAAGGTGACGGAAGGTAAAAAGTTCAGATGCTCGTGTAGTATATACTGACACACGGAGACCAAGACAACTTATCAACTTAGCACAATCTATTTTATTATTAATTATCTTGTATAAAAAGTTAAATAAATTGCAATGCGCCGTTTCTCCAGAGGCAATAAATTGCATTTATAATTGGGAAACTTGTAATTCATAAATTTAACAAATTTCTCCTGAATACACTCAATTCGTTTGATGTAGATTATATACTGGGGAGACTAATAAACTGTTGTGAATTAAAACTGACTTCGTACCAAGGTGAAATATAAGATTTTTAAATTATTTTGGTCTTTGAAGTTTTCAAATGTTCTAATTAGAAAACCTATCATTCTATAAGCTTTTTTCGTTATAGAATTGACATGAAGGTAAAGAATAAGTTTTTATCTATGATTAGTCCCAAATCTTTAACATCTGACACAGGTATAATTGCTTCATTAGAGAAGGGGTAAATGAAGTTAACATTATTCCTATTTCTCAAAAAAGGATATTTGTCAACATTATTTTTTTTTGAAATTAAGGATAGTTTGTTTTCTTCAGTATATTGCTGAAAACGATTAAGATCTTGTATTTCTATGCAATCTATGGTATCGTTAACAGAATGACACATTTTTAGATCACCAGCATATAAGAAAAACTTGCAAAATTTGAAACAATGAGATATATTATTAATAAAAATATTAAACAAAAGTGGTCCCAAATCAGGTCCCTGAGGAACTCCTGATGGAATTATAATTTTATTTGACAGAAAACCATTTATTGCAACCCGCTGACTTTTCCTTGTTAATTAGGACCTAAACCAGTCGAGGAGACTTCCGCACACACCGAAATCAGAAAGTTTTTTTTAAGAGCAAAGTGTGATTAATTTTATCAAATGCTTTACTGCAATCGGTGTATATGGAATCAACCTGACTACGTTCATCCATAGATTTCAGTATATATTCTTTGTATGTAAGATTTGTTTCTACAGATCTACCTGGATAAAAACTATGTTGCTGAGGGATAATGAAGCTTTTTACTGAAGAAAATGAAATTTTATATACAAGTTTCTCAAATACTTTTTCAAAAATGTCTAGTTTTGAAATCGGTCTATAATTTATTATTTGATTTTTAGTACCATCTTTAAAGACTGGGACAACATAAGCTGTCTTCCATTCATTGGGAAAATTATCTGCATCTAATGATTTATTAAAAATTTAGGAACAGTTTTTAATAAATACACTAGGGATATCGTCTGGCCCAGCACTTTTATTTACATCGAGCTGTAATAAAATATCTAGAACCTCGTACTCATTAAAAGATATGTTGGCTCCAATAAAATCTTTTTGTACTCGGGTCGATTGATTTTAATTATTATTTTTACTATTTTCTTCAGTGAATAGATTTGAAATAGTCAGGAAACAAATTACAAATATCACTTCCATTACTTGCTGTTGAATTTTCATAGCACATCGTTTTAGGTATACACTTTGAACAATTTGTAGAAGAAACATATGATCAGAATTTTTTAGTATTACGCGGTATAGAGTTTTCCATATTCTTAATGTAAATGTCGTAGCATTTTCTAATTTCAAATTTGACGGCTGCTCTTAATACTGAAAATTTGTTGTAGTGCATTTGCGATTTATACTGTTTATATTTGGCATGTACTTTACTTTTTTCTTTAATAAGCTTAATAAGTCCCCCAGCATACCAAACAGTATACGAGCCATGAAAATTATACAGGGGGTCTTGGAAATAGTGGGACATAGCTTAACCACAGATTCCTGAGGCTAAAATAAGATGATTTAACTAAACTTACCCTTATCCAAAAGTGCACCGTTTAGTCAGTATTCTGCTTAAAGTTCTTCTAAAATTTTTTTTTATAACAGAACCTTTTATTCGATTTAGATGAAATTGGTATGACCCTTCATATGGATGTAAGTCATCTTTTGAGATGATATTTACTATTATTAGTGAACCACTAGTGTAAGAAACTTAGATGTCACGACATTAATTATACGGTAACTTTTTAATGGCAATGCCGATAACGCAAAATTATTATTTTTTTTCATAAAGATACAGTCAATAGTAAACTTTTCTCTCTGTGTATAATTTGTGATATCTGTTACGGTTCACACAGAAAAAAATAAAACTTAAGTGACTGCACCGTGAAATTTTTGAATAATTAATATTTTTTATATTAGTTGAAATGTTAATATCTGCCAGATGAAGTAGTTATACAATTATTATGGCGTATTAATATGGTATCTAGAAAATTTATTGTGTTGATACTCTCCAGTTCTATAGTGAATTTTATTCTAGGATGAAAATTATTGAATTCAATCAGAATATCATCAAAGCAACTAGTGGGTGCAATTACCAAGCAATCTTCGACGTACCGCTTGTGATAAATAATGTTTCAATTATGTTTGGGAAAGAAATTGAATATTCCATATATTCAAGTATTAACTCAGCTAAGGTGCTACTGATACAGGAAGCCATTAGTGAACTTTCACATTAAAAATAAATGGTATTAAAAGTGAAAATTAAATCTTCAAAGCATAAGTGAATAATTCAAATCTATAAATTGTTTGAAAGCGTCCCATTTTACAGTTATACATTGGCTAACAAGGGGCTGTGGTATGGATAGAGTACAGTCACATCAAGAGAGAACATGGTGTATTAATAGGAATTGAAATATTTTAGCGTGTTTTATAAGATCAGAATAATTTTTGTTCATATATTCTTAATCTAAAGTAACTTCACTAATATCATTATAAAATTTGGAGAGAAGAAGATAAGTTGGGGTACCAATAGTAGAATTGATCTGTCGTAATGGTATTCTGGCTTTATGAATTTTTGGTTGAATGTACATTCTACCTATTGAAGAATTTTGAACAATAAGAGAGAGTTGATTTATATTTTTTTTACATTTCAAATCGAATGAATTGAGAGGATTTCTACCAAGTTTTTTTATGTGGCTTGTCTGATAAAATTCATAGTCAGTTTTATTCATGATTACAGTTTTGGATCCTTTATCATATTTATTCATAATGATTTCATCTTTACTTTGGAGTATGAATTTTCTAGCACTGTTGATCCATCCGAAAAGTTCTTACACTTGGTAAGTTAGTTTAATGGTTTTTAATTTTTGTATCTAATGTTTAATAATTTGCAAATTTTTAAATTTAGTTCATATTTGTGGGTGGCATACTTTTATCTATGGCTAAGGATAAATTAACGAAAGTTAATTAATTTGCGATTAATTTTTAGGTCTAAAGATTTGTAACTAAACTTAGGTCCAAGAGCTAGGACTGCTAGGATGTTTTTATTTATGGAAACGTCACTTAGATTTGTTATTCAAAATTTATAGTTCTTTAGAAAATTACAAATACTATATGGATAGCTTCTAATTTCAACTTATTTAATTTTTTGTCTATTACTATTTGATTATATTTTTTAGAGTTAATATATAGGGAGTTTAAATCATAAGCAATACGGTTAAAAGTATTAATACGTAGAATGTCCGTGTAATCACAAATACATTTTAT
Organism: Harpalus rubripes; assembly: GCA_963082715.1. Taxonomy (NCBI): domain Eukaryota; kingdom Metazoa; phylum Arthropoda; class Insecta; order Coleoptera; family Carabidae; genus Harpalus; species Harpalus rubripes. The sequence continues at coordinate 25,055,540 of OY720459.1, read as the reverse complement.
TTTCTATTCCCTAAAGAACTTCAAGTACCTGTGGGCGTCATTAATTTCTATATTAAGAATTTTAAATTTGGAAGCTAAATTTATTTTCTTAAATTTGCTTGAGTTATGCTCTTGAAAAAGTGGTTTATGGTTTCTGCCGTAATTTTTGACAAAACCAGGTAAAAGATTAAAATTTTCTTATGTGTGTAGGAAAATTATTTTTCAGTTTATGCCCTTTCAGCATTCAAATTGAAATACCTTTTAATGGTGGTTATCAGGCTGTAACCTAAAAATGCCCGAATGCTCTAGAGTAACAAGATACCTACTAATAAATGTGAATGTATTTCTAAATAAACCGATTACTTCTTGCCATGAATGCTGTATAGATGGAAGGTCCGGTTCATTTTCTACTAATAATTCTGCGTCACATTGTGTCTCTGAATCTGATGTATCAAAATATTATTTATCCGGTTCGGATTCGGAAAGTAGCAAAGTTTTATCTTTGATGCTATCGTTACTATCAAAATCTGTATCCAAACCTGAATCAAATTTGTCTGCCAATTGAGCTAATTCATTATCATTGAATTGTTTTTTCACATTAAATTTCTTTTTCGGTTTGATTGACTAGCTTTTTACTTTATTTTGTATAATATAAAACTTATCAAAACAATACCAATTACTCATGGCACACGTGGGCTACAATTAACCCAAGATGTGTAAAACATGCGCGGGCTACGAGTACCTACTGACAAGCAAAATTACATTGTGACCGGAGTAGTTCAAAGTACGTGTTTCATTTGTGGACGTGAGAGCTAGTGTTAAAAAATATTGTATGTAGATCCATAATATCAAAATATTACAATTGCCATTAAGATAAAAAAAAATAATAGAAACCGTACATTTCAATAAATCCAATCTTTCTTGTTATTACCTATAGTTTCGTTGAAGCTTTTTATTTTAATATATGTTCTTTTAGATTACGCCATTTTCCAGCACACCTGACGCCTGATTTATCTTCACTATTTTTTTGCAAAATCTTACTAATTTTTTGCCATACGTGTTGGTGTGTATATTGCATTAAATCAAACTTATAATGTTAGTCTTTATATGCATGTCATTATTAAAAATTAAGAGCATTATTATTGTTTCTACAAACCTAATATATTTTGTCAAATCTACAAATTTTTTATCATAATGTCTACTATTTCAATTTTATAAATCTGGCAACTCTAGCTGAAGTTAAAATTGGGTAACCTGTTTCATTGTTCCTACGTCCCACTTCCTCTGCTCGAAATAACACAAAAAATAGGAAAAACAGAAAAATTTAAATATTTTCCTATGTAGAGACATGATTAAATTTAGAAATAAAAAAATGGAGAAGATGAAAAATATAATAGGCAACAGCATGAAGTTATAATGAAAAAATTAGCTTTAGAGCATAATTTTATAGAGCAGAAAATCTAATTAGTATTAAAAAATTTAGAGTTAGGAAAAAAACACTAGTGTTTTTTATTACTATTATTTCACGACACTAAAAGTTAGATTACCAAGACCGTAACTGGAATAGCACTTTTTTCTCAGAGGCAGAAGTGGCTACTAAACAGTTACCCCTGCCGGGCGAAATATATACGAAACTGTCATAGTATGATTACTAATTACTATTTTAATTAGCTATAACAGTATAAATATTAGTTATATTTAGTAGGTACTATAAATAAATTAATGCTATACATTATATATTGAATCACATGGCTGTGCATGTTAGGTAACCGGTTGATTCGGTCGGCCCGGTTTCGATTCCAACCTATGTTAAATTTAAAAGTTAAAAATTATTTAAAATTTTCAAATAGCATAAAAGTGATCCCTGTGGTGCTCTCTTCACAACAGCTTTGAGTACCCGTGAGGTGACGCCTGGTAAACGCCTTCAACTTTGTATTGTATCTGAATTTTACACGCCGGGAAAAAATCAGTCACTTTTCTATTATACATGTAAGTAAAATACCGATGTATAAAATTTTCTCGGAGCCGTATCTTCCGCATTTTCTGCTGTGATTGAGCTGCTGGTTCAATGCTATCATCGCTCTTTTCAGAGTTTATGTTGTCTGTTTTAAAAAAAGTTTAAAAAATAAATAAATCCGATTATATATTAAGTATATCGATTTACCACACTCCATATCCTTTCTGGTGTTATGTAATACTGCTATTGCAGCAATAGCAGCTTTGGAAGTTTCCAAAGATATTAACAGGCCGTTGTGAAGTGATCGAAAAATACCTTTCCATTGCCCAAAACATCGTTCAACAGTACACCTAGTTCTAATATGAGCTCTAATATATCGTTGCTCCGAAGGAGTTTGCGGATTCAACAACGGTGTAAGTAAATGAGAAGAGCATGGATAAGTCCCATCTCTCAATAACACACTGTTTATTTCGCCGTGCTACAAAATACTTGCATTATATAATTTACACAAGTTTGTATCAAAATTATTCAGAGCTGGTTTGAGTTGAGAAACGATGTAAATACACACAGGCGTCATATATTATAAATAATTCATATTTATTTACTAGTGCTAAAATTGGTATAATTAAAATTTTTACATTCTTCAAAATGCAAATAAGAAGCCACAAATTTTAACTAATGAAAAGTAGTTAAAATATTTCTTTTGTAATCAGCAGAGTGAGGAAGAAGAAGAACAAAATACAAAAAAAGGACCCAGATGCGCGCCATTCGCCAGTACAGGTGTATAGGTTAATAGTTTGCGCATTATTTAGATATTATACATAAAGCAACGACAACATTACTAGTTATAATACGAGTGTATACAATTTAGCTTTGCCCATTACAATCTTGCATAAGCTCTGTTACATTTTTTAATTTGAACAACTTCAAACTTTCTGGCAAGACTACGTTCTTCTAGCACCGTGAGCACTTTCCCGCCATCAAGCCACGAGGTCTATAATGCTGCATTAGCGTCAGCCATAAACTGCATATTTAAGGAGTACAAGCCTTTCTTTATCGGAATTTCGAATTGTAATGTGGTAAAATTTCACACAGCCAATTACAGAGGTAAAACTAGCAATTCTGTAAAAATCTCTTTTTGCAACATATGTGTCTCGTAGTAAATGGGCAAAGTCTTTTATTTTCCCAGCTAATGCTTTAATAATCCTACTAACAGTAAGTTGGTTTAAACCATGGTATGTTTATTTATATTTCGTAAATATATCTATAACTAAAAAGTAAAACAGGGAAACCTACAATTACTTTTATATAACCCTTTTACATGAGAACGTAAAACGGTGAGTACTTGTAAATCAATGCTTACTCAATTTGTCCTTTTTCTGCAAAGTTTTCAAGTCATCTCTTAATAATTCGGTGACAAATTAAGCAGTTTTTTTGCAAGGCGGGTATTGATCTACTTGATTGCGATAAATTCTTCTGTTTTAAAAATTTCTAATATTTCGCAAATTTTCGATGTGATTAACACGCTCTAAAATTTATTCGCCATGTTAAATAACAGTGGTAGCTTATTTTATTTTCCGACTGTTATATATTCAGTAAGTCCAGTTGCCAATGTTTTAATAAAAAAGACAGACAGAAGACCATGAAAAAAGAAGATCAACTTACTTGTCAATGTCAACCAAAATGCTATGTATTATTTTGAATTTTAAATAAAACTGTAATAAATAATAATAAAATAAAACATGGTGGCAGCGGTATTCTATTAAGTGTGGTAAACTTGTGAAATATTATTATAATCATGGATACACGAGGAATGTTAGAACCATTGCGTACCGAAGGAGATATGAGTATAAATTGGATATTTGTATATTGCTGACACTCTATCCCGTGACTTTACTACAGATAGTTGTGACACAGATACAGACTTTGATGAAGAGTTAGAGTTACAAATTTTAATGCTAATTAAACATTTACCAGTGACTAAGGAAAATTGGAAATTGATAGATATGTATTCTGAAAATAATCCAGTGATAATTAAATTAAAAAAATATACCTTGGAAGGTTGGCCGGGAAGTTATAAAGATTTAGACGATCACGTTAAGCCATATTTTCAGTTTAGGGATGAAATTGTGTTGATCAAAAATATATTGTTCAGGGGAGACAGAATAATTATTCCCCGTAGCCTAAAACACTGGACATCCTGGAGTATCAAGAATAACTAACAGAGCAGAATTAACAGTGTTTTGGCCTGGTATTAATCAGGACATTAAAAAATATGTTAACTCATGCATAACTTGTCAAAAGTATCAGGATAATAAAAGTAAACTTGAAATGAAATTTAAAGATGTTCCACTTCTTCCATGGCAGGAAGTCGGATGTACTATTTTTGAGCTCAACCAGAAATATTATTTGGTATTAGTTGATGCACTGTCCAACTATATTGAGATCTGTAGTTTGCCTAATTTAAAAAGTCAAACTGTTATAGAAAAAATAAAATCAATTTTCTCCAGACATGGAATTCCAATGACCTTGTATACCGATGGTGGATTGTCTTTTGATTCGGAAATGTTTAGAAATTTTGAAAAAGAATGGTGTTTTAATCATATCATGTCAAGTCCTTATTATCCAAAGTCTAACGGTTTAGCAGAGAGCGCTGTTAAGACAGTTAAAAAACTATTAAAGAAAACTGCGGATTCAAACGAAGATTTTTATTTGGCTCTATTAAATCACAGAAATACACCTCGAGGTTCTGTTCATTCTCCGGCGTCCAATTTGATGGGCCGTCAATTAAGAACTAATATACCTGGCTCTTTTAAAACTCTAACTCCAAAGCTAACATACATTCAAGACCGAGAGATTTTAAAGTCGTGGAAAGAAAAGTCAAAGATTTATTATGATAGGTCAGCTAGAAAACGTCCCGATTTTCATTCTGGCGAGGCAGTTGTTTTTCAAAAATCTAAGAATGATGTTTGGTTACCTGGTGTAGTATTGGATAAAGGTCAAAGTCCCAGATCTTATATTGTACAAAGGAAAGATGGAGGAACATATACTAGAAATGAAATTAATATATCTCCAACTAATATGTCTCCAAATAATGAGTTACCAAATAACTCTGGTGAAACTAATATTTCTAATACTACAAATAGTTGTGTTACCAGGTCTGGAAGGACAGTCAGGTGTCCAAATAAATTTAAAGGCTTTAATATGTAAAAAGGCGAAGATGTTATATATTCAGTGAGTCTAGTTGCCAATGTTTTAATAAAAAAGACAGACAGAAGACCATGAAAAAAGACGATCAACTTACTTGTCAATGTCAACCAAAATGCTATGTATTATTTTGAATTTTAAATAAAACTGTAATAAATAATAATAAAATAAAACACCGACTAAATATTAATACACCGACCAAGTTAGTCGGGCTTAATCGCGCGCTCAGAGTACATATTTTTAGTGGGCCAACTAGAAGTTGTATGTCTTAGTCGCGTGCTCAAAATGTGTTTTAGTCGGCGGACTAAAAGTCATTTTCTCTTAGTCTGGTTTAGTTGAGGGCTCAGAATACCAGCCATAGTTTTCAAACCTGTAACAAACATAAAACATGAATATTGTCAAGAAATTGACAAAACAGCATTAGTAGAGAAATCTGACGTTTACAGACCTACGTGCGGTAATTTCGGATGTAACCAGTCTCTATTATAGTATGTTCAAAAATTGAATCACGACGTGACCGGTAACAATTTTCAGGTTATCGTTACTATTTTCGAACGCGGTAAACTAAAATGTGTGGTATATTTTATTTTTTGCCGCAACAATGCTCAGAGCACGGTTCTTGTGGTACGTTATAGTCTAATCTAACTTTGATTTGTAAACACACGCTGTTATTTAAAGGTTAATGGTTAGCCGTTAGTTTTGCGTTTAAAAGCTATTGAGTCGCGGATATAAAACACAAAAATAAAACATATGAAATTATTATAAAGTACAATGAAGGTAATGGGTCGATTCTGTTCATATTTGCAAGGTCTGTAACGCTTCTCGTTACTCCTGTAAGACGCTACAATCAAAACGGCGATTCTGACCACTTCTGTAGCTTACAGTTTTTCTGTAAGCTCTTACAGATTCATACATATTTACGGGGACAGATGAACTAGCCATAAGCTTACATGCTTTGACCTTATTATAATAATCAACAACAAAATTTATTACTTATTGGTATATTATTAGATGTAGATGACAACAGGTAAGCAATATCTGTTATTTATGTAATTGTTTTGTAATAATGCACTTTTAAGGAATTATGTGAGGTTAACTCGGAGAAATTTAAGGGATACTACAAATCCTTTTGAAGTGCCTGAAAAATAATTTAAAAAAATGTTTAGACTTAATAAAATAACTAATAAATTTCATTAAAATTTTGCAACCATTTTTACCTCATTTGCAAAGGGACGCAATTCCAATACATTTAAAGGTATCTAATTATTAAAATAATTGTTTTTAATATAGGTTCTAGGTACTCTCAACTTTCTAGGCACAGGATCATTTCAAAATTCTGTTGGCTGCAATAATTGGATTGCCATAAGTTAAACTTCTATGAGCCGCATTATAAATGAAATTTGTACAGTTATATCTGATCAATTATTGCAGCAATGGATAAAATTTTCTGTATCTTGAGAAGAAAAAATATCTATAAAAAAGGGTAAGTGATGTATTCAAACGTGAACATTGAAATAATAAATATTTATCACAGATTTTATGAAAAATGGGAGTAAGAACTGTAGTAGGATGTATCGACGGAACTCATGTTGAAATTATAGTGCCTCCTGTAACATGAAATTCGTCCTTCTTTTATCTACATAAATAGAAAAGGAAAACATTCAATTAATGTCATTCTTGTAAGTATTTTATAAAGATTCAAAGCCTATTCATATTCATTTTACAATTATTCAAATTTCAGATTCAGATTGGTAAAGTTTATTTATTCAAAATATTAGTTTTCTCTAAATAAACAAACAACAATTTTTCTAGGAGATAATGGTCATCCGCTGGAACCATGGCTTTTTACTCCAATAAATAATGCCCTGATGTTACAGCACATAGCAGGTATAACGAAGAATTATGTAAAGTACGAAATCTGATAGAAAGGACAAATGGGATCTTGAAAAGTAGATTTAGATGTTAAGACAAAGAGTTCTTTGTGTCATCCAGTAAAAGCAGCAAAAATTATTTATACTTGTTGTATTATACAGAATATCGTAATAGAAGCCAGACTTCCTGTCACGGGAAATGCTGATGGTAATTACGATGAAGTTGATGAGGAAATCGAAAATATAGGTAACGATAAATAATTTTAAAAATTACAAGTATATAATAATAATAATCTTGTTTATACAGAACGAATTAAAAGGAATAATACACTTTACCGACTAGGGAGATTAGCTCGTGAGGATTACATAAGGAATAATATTCTGTAGGATGATAAATAAATAATAATGTGTAGTAATAAATGTACATTTTATTAACAAAAATATCATTATGAAATTACTTGTTAATACAGTTAGGATCTAAATAGATTTACGATACAGAAAACAAAAAAGTAACTACAATATAAAAAAATAAAATTTCATTTTAAAACAATAAAACCGAATTTACTAAAATTAGCACGTTTCTCATTCAGTGTAGGAAAGCTTGGGTTTTCAAATTTATATTTTGCTAATTCAAAATCATATTTCCTTTGTTTTAAATTAAGTTTTTTATATTTATATTTTATGTAATTTGTACTGAATGTAACTAAAGTTTTATTAAGGGTTTTGAAACTAGTAATACTGTTTTAGGTTATATTTAAAAAAAATTCGGTTTGAACTTATAATGGTTTCGCTCGATATCGAGATCTAGAAGCTGGTATTTTTGGTATTGGAAGTGATTTTTTCGGTGTTACTTCAACAGTGGTCCCTTTTTTTTAAATACTTTCAGATTGAAGTAAACTTGGGTGTTCTATTTCATAAATACTTGAAGAAATGTTCAAAATCTCACTGAAAGATCTATAGTTTTCCTGTATTTCTTTAGATGTATCTTCCAGAATATCCACGTCAGGTGTTTCAGACAATACTCCGTCGTAATTCGTAATTAGTAGGGTACCAGTAATTAATTTTTTTCCCATACTTATAAAGCTTGCTCTTCCAATAGAGTCAGTTTAATATCAATTTGAGGCCCAGAACCTGTCCTGTTCTGATGCTCCAAAATTTTTCTTCATTTTGCCCGGACTGCATATTTCCAATCAGTGAAGCGCTCAAAGTTTAAAAGGAAATTTGATGGAATCCTAAAGTTAAGTTCAGTGGAGTATAATACATGTTTCTAACTTTATGAAAACAGTATCATTAAACTTAAGTTTTAAAAAAAATCCCTGTATTATTATTACGTAACTGATTAATATAGTAGTTTCGTTCTCGATGTTTACTAAATTTAAACTTTCAGCTTGGTCGATTTCGCAATTTCCATTGCTAGCCGATTATAGCTTCCTAATATGCATGTTTGACTGGAGAGCCTGCCTGAATCATTTTACGGATGGATTTAGATTATACTCGTATCCACATTAGAGATGGGCGATTCGAATCTTTTTAGTGATTCGTACCAAACGAATCCGTATCAAGAAAAGATTCGTATCAAAGGATTCGTTCATTTTGTATCGCTACCGCCGGCCGCAGCATTTCGTAGTTTCGTACCGCTTTCCTTCCTCGCTCCCACTCCGCTTCGATACTTACATGTCGTTCATGCATTCGCATCATATCGCATCGCGCGCAATCCAAGGGGGTCTAACAATTGAAGAAAAACGCTCAAGATTAAGTGCAAGTAAAGTTTCACAACTATTGTTCATAAATTTTAATGCAAGACATGTATATATTTAATTTTTTTGTATTTATTTCTTTGCTATTTATTTTATTTATTTTTATTTCATAGTTCCTATGCGCAATTATTAGCCATATTATACGTTACACTTGTTTGCTTTTATACTTATATATTTATTTTGTCATGTTTTATTTAATATTTAATGTCATAATGATTATTATTTTATAATAAAATACCTATAATAAATATTAATTTAATTTGGTTTAAAAAATATTTTAGTTTATTTATACCGATACCGAATTCCCGCGTTAGTATATGAGCGTCCGCATCTCTGTGAGTCAGTACGCGCAGTACCGCATTCGAATCACATTGCACATTGCAATACCGGTACCATCGGATTCATTCGTATCGGCCCGTTGCCCGCGGTCGACCGTATTTCGTTCCTACACTCTTGTTATACGATGATTACAATGACGAAACGAAATGTACGAATCATTTATTTTTGCTGGATTCGTACCATTCGAATCACTGAAAAGATTCGTACCAAAGATACGAATTATACGAGTACGACCCACCTCTAATCCACATCTGTTTGGCAGTACATAAAATGGATTTTCTAGTGGATCCTGATGTAGTCTATTAGTTAAGAGGAAAGGATTGCCACCCAAAAAGGAATAATCTTCATCATTTATTTTATGAAACAGTTGTAAAATACGAATTATGGTTTGTACTAGTCCAGTAAACCAATATACATTATTTCTTTTTTTATTTTTGTTGTTTAATATTTTTATTGAATCTATATATTCAATGTCGTCATTTAAAGTTTGATTAACTATTTCGTTTCTCTCTGACAACGCACTTTGAAAAGGGTTGCTATCGTTTAATAATCTGCTGTTCAAACAATCAAAAACATCATTCATTTTCCTTAAAAATGTTGCTGTATTTTGCGCCGTGGCAGTATTTAAATCACCTGCTCGTATAGCTGTTTTCATGGGTATAGACATTCTTCTACTAAATACTTGAACAGCTAATTTGACGGCCTTTTTTCAAAGGAATTAGGATGTTTGTGTCTCTCTGACACATATTTGCAATTATTGTTGTCAGTGTTATATACCGCACGTACATCGTTCCATGAAACATTGTTCGAATTTACAATATCAGTTTTAATTAAATTACTACGAATTAATTTGATGAAATGTGACCCATCACAAATTGCAAAAATTGATTTATTTTTATATGTAAAAGGAGTTTTCGTTTTTGTGATACACAACAAATTAAAAAGATGACGATTATTTGACCCCTGGTCACAAACAATTGTTGTAACTTTCAATTCAATTGAAATATATTTTTATATACTATTTCTAATAGTGAACTGCCTCGAACCGCCTTTTGAAATATAAAAGGAAAGTGGTTGTTTCCAATAAGTAAATAAGCCTCGCACCATGAAAACAAGACCTTGGTCAGCGAATTTAAGGAAACGTCTTAAATGACCTAAATCTTCATAGCCCTCTATCAAATCTAAACTTTTGTAGTAATCCAAACTTATTTTAGAGACATCTCATCAAATACAAAAAGAAGATGAAATTGCTGTGTTATATTTTAAAAAGACTCGTCTTAGACTGAGATATTTCTCTAAAGACTTTGTCATGATCGGTACTATTGGAATAAGTTGTTATTTCGAAATTCAAATCGTTAACATTGACGTCATGATCATTAAATTCATAGAAATTGTTTTGATTATCATAGTATTGGTTTCTGTGTAGAAATCGTAATTGCTGTTTCAAGTTGAAGTAATTTTGCTTCATCTTTTAACATTTGCTTAATATTTGAAACAAATTGTTCTGTTATTAATTTAGATGGCAGCTATCTCATTTTATAAAAAGGATGTGACACAATTGCAATAATTTCAGCTTTTATGGAGGCTAATCGTGGGTTACAAAATTTCAAATCTGTTATACATACAGATTTTAATCTCCTTTCGTTTGGTATTTTACGCGCAATTTTCAAAAATGATCACATAAAAAGTTTCATTTTTACCTTCATGCGTATGTGACGATCCTTTAGAATCATCAAAGAATATCTATGTTATTGAAAAACTTACGCTGCATCCATAATATAAGGTGTTTGTATTCCTCCTTGATGTTTGTAAATTGTAAACATTAAAATGGAAACACCACAGCAACAAAACAAAATGATGTAGCGACGCGGTTCTGACCTTGTTTTGCATTAGTGCCTCGCAAGTTTACGTTCGAATGAGTCGAATATATTACTTCGTAACATATGCGCATATTGTCCATACACATTTGAAATGCTTGTCGATTAAATCTTCTTTTTATTTAATCCTCTATTATCAAGTTAATATTTTCAAACAAATTTTATTCTATTTTCAAATAATTGTACTTATTTAAGTTTGTAATAATGGTTAATATATTATTCAAAAATATAATGCTTCGTCGTATTTCACGTGTATACAACCTTCTGAGTCAACTTCCTATGAAGTCTTCGTCAGAAGGTGGCCAGCACAGCAGGTAATCACAGACGCGTTTCGCACTTCTTGGTGCTCATCAGTGTGATGTAACCTGGGGGCCTCTGTCTCATCCACTCTGTGGATGAGACAGAGGCCCCCAGGTTACATCACACTGATGAGCACCAAGAAGTGCGAAACGCGTCTGTGATTACCTGCTGTGCTGGCCACCTTCTGACGAAGACTTCATAGGAAGTTGACTCAGAAGGTTGTATACACGTGAAATACGACGAAGCATTATATTTTTGAATAATGTACGTTTTCACGGCAAAATTCGCAACTAGTTTGCAATTTGCAATTTTGGCTCAGTCAAGCCTTTTGCAGGTAGATGGCTCTGTGGGTATTAACACTACCTTCTACAGGCCAGATACCTGTAGCGAACGGTCATAAGACCGTTGCTAGCACAGCTAGGTTGGGTGGCCTCTGCTCCGTGATTCCACCTCTGTGGATGAGACAGAGGCCCCCAGGTTACATCACACTGATGAGCACCAAGAAGTGCGAAACGCGTCTGTGATTACCTGCTGTGCTGGCCACCTTCTGACGAAGACTTCATAGGAAGTTGACTCAGAAGGTTGTATACACGTGAAATACGACGAAGCATTATATTTTTGAATAATGTACGTTTTCACGGCAAAATTCGCAACTAGTTTGCAATTTGCAATGGTTAATATAAAGCAAAATCTCAGAAAATGAAGACTACTGAAAATTTATTTGTTACAAATTAATTGTTAGTTTGAATACATCCAAGTATACAAGGTCTGTTAGAAAAATATCCGACCTTATTTTTTTTCCGAAAACCTGGTGGATTTGAATCAAGAGAGCTTGCATGAGCCGATCTTGAACCTTCGTGCGCATGCGTGAAATTTTTCCCGCCTCTCGATAGCGTCTGTTGCTGGCAAGCAGTATTTAAGTGAGGTGGTGTATAGTGCTCTCGTTGGTTTTTCATTGCAAGTAAAATGACGAATCGACTGGAGCAGCGCTATTGCATCAAATTTTTACTGAAACTGGGTGAGATTTGGAAGATTCAGACGTCTTTCGGTGACGATGCTATGGGCATCACACAGATTAAAAAGTGATACAACCGGTTTAAAAAGGGCCGCACATATGTAGAGAGCAAGCAAGCCACACTCCGGTCGGCCATCAACATGCCGAAATGACCAGGTCATTGCCAAAGTGAACGTTGTGATGATACGGGACTGTCGTGTGAGTATCCGAGAAATTGCGGAAGAGGTGGGCATCAGCACTTTCTCGGCACATTCCTTTATGACCGGAGATTTAACCATCAAGAGAGTGACGGCGTAATTCGTGCCGAAGCTGCTGACGGCGGAGCAAAAGCAGCGTCGCGTTGAAGTCTCACAGGACATCCTGGACTCCATGAACAGTGCCCCGACTTCATGAACACCATAATAACTAGTAACGAGTCCTGGGTGTACGGGTACCACCCGGAAACCAAATCCCAGTCGTCACAGTAAAAGCAGTGAAAAACCGACGAGAGCACTACACACTAACTCACTCAAATGCTGCTTGCCAGCAACAGACGCTATCGACAGGCGGGAAAAAATTCACGCAAGCGCACAAAGTTTCAAGGTCGGCTCATACAAACGCGCTTGATTTAAATCCATGAGATTTTTGCAAAAAAATAAGGTCTAATACTTTTCTAACAGACCTTGTATACAATCCTATAATTTATTTGAAGCAGTTATGTGTCTTATGGGGTCTCGTGGCCGTGTGCCTGAGTGTCTTGTCGCGAATTTCGATCAAGGGAACCGAGTTTCATCCCGACTGACGCCAAACTTATATACTTCAAATTTTAAATGTCACAAAGTAACCCCTGTGTTACACTCTTCATGCCAGCAATGAGAGCCTGTGAGGTGGCGCCTGGTAAATGCCTGCACGGTACGAATAAGTCATCGTCATTACCGATATCTGTGTACAAAGCATATTGACACACCCAGTACTGCGTAATTACATATTGTAAATTAAGTTATTATTTGAATGAATTAAATACATATATAGTCTTTTGATTTTGACAGAAGTAGTAATTCTTTTTATTGTTTTTTTTTATTACAATATCAAGTTTTTTATTACATTATGTTTTGGTGAAGTTGGCGTTCATTTCTAATACTTCCCCTCGACAACTTCATCCATGTTCGTTGTATTCTGCAATCCGAGTACCTTGCAGTGTTCCTTTGTTTTTCTACTCGGCAATGCTTTCGTCAATAAGTCGGCGGGGTTGTTGGAAGTCGGCACGTACTCAAATTTAAGTTGGTTTGTGTCGACCTTTTCTCGAAGAAAGAAATGTCGTAAGTCAATATGCTTATTTCGCTCTGATGTAACATATTTCTTCGTAAGAGCTATTGCACCTTGGTTGTCAACTTGTAGAATTTGGGGCGATGGTGAAAAATTTTCTGCTCCAATTTCTTCTAATAAATTTCTTAGCCACAATACCTCTTTTGCTGCGTGACACATTGATAAGTATTCTGCTTCCACTGTGGATAAGGCTGTACTCTTCTGCTTCTTGCTACTCCACGATGTTGCGGTACCGGCTAATTTTACTACGTAGCCGCTGAATGAGCGTCTATCAACCTTGTTGCTAGCCCAGTCTGAATCGCAGAAAACTTCAATGTTACGTTTCGTCTTCTTAAACGTCAATCCCCATTTTGTCGTGTGTTTTACATATCTCAAAATATGTTTGACTCCTGTCCAGTGTTCCATACTTGGTCGATCATTAAATTGGCTCATGTAGGCAGTCGCAAATGCTAAATCTGGTCGAGTTCCTCCGGCCAAATACAGCAGTCCGCCGATCGCTTGTCTATAGCGATAATGTAATTCTTCATCTATGGGAACATCTTCCGCCGTCTTCACATACTTCATTCCAGGGTCTAATGGCGTTGAAGCTCCTCGCGAGTTTTCCATTCCCATGGTTACCAGCAACTCCTCTGCGTATGCGGACTGGTTCAACGTGAGCGACCCGTTTTCATGCCAATCAATTTTCATGGATAAAATGTAATTTGCCTTACCAAGATCCTTCGCTTTGAATCTCTTCATTATTTGTGCCTTGAACTCCTCAATCATGTTCGTATGCCGGGCTGTTATTAGTATATCATCTACATAAACGCCGATAATCAACTCTTTCTTCTTATCGAAATAAATGCATGGATCCGCTTTCGATCTTATTAGCCCGTATGACTTCAGAAATTCATCCAAGCACAAATTCCATTCTCTTCCTGATTGATGTAACCCGTATAAACTTTTCTTGAGTAGGCAAACATCGTCTTCTTTACCTTCTTCTTCAAACGATGTCGGTTGCTCCATGTATATGGTTTCCTTCAGGGTACCGTTGAGGTACGCAGCAGTTACGTCTAGTTGATGCGCCTTCCATCCTCGTTCCACAGCTAAAGCCAGTAAAGTCCGGATGGACTTCGTCTTTACTACCGGCGAATAGGTCTCCTTGTAGTCGATTCCATATACTTGCGTAAAACCACGTGCCACTAGTCGTGCTTTATATCTTTCTAGATTTCCGTTGCCATCAAACTTCTTCTTGAAAATCCATCTGCATTTGACCACTCGTCGTTCTTCTGGTCGAGGTACTATTGTCCACGTTTCATTGCGTTTCAGGTTGTCCATTTCTTCCTGCATGGCAGCCTTCCACTGTTCTCTATCTGGTGCGGACAACGCCTCTTCAACTGTTAAAGGATCTGCTGAAAGCTTCTCTTGTTTGACGACATTACATGTATGGCATCTTGTCTGTTCAGCCTGTTTCGCTGCCAGGCGTTCTGATCGCCTTGGAAGTACCTCTTCCCCTGCATTTAGTTGTTCTACGAGTGTCTCTGGTATTGTATCTTGTTCTTCCAATTGCTGAACATTCTCATTAACTGGTGGTAACGTTTCTTGTATTTCTTCTGGCTGCATCATTCCATCATTTGGTTGCAGCATCTCGTCTTGTTGCATCATTCCATTTACCTCATTAAATAAGTTAATGATTACGTCATTTGGATGTGGTCGATCAATTTCATTAACTATTTTACCATCTTCTTTGAATGGGAATGAATTCTCGTCAAATATCACATCTCTGCTGACGTGAAATGTATCGTCAATGTGATTCCACAATTTATATCCTTTTACGCCGTCTGGATATCCAACAAAGACACATTCTTTTGCCTTTGGATCAAGTTTACCTTGTCGTTTTCGGTTACCCATCCATGCTTTGCATCCATAAACTCGCAAATGATTAAGTGAAACATCTTTTTCGGTCCACAAAGTCTCAGGAATTTGTCCTTCAATGGCTTTTGAGGGGCATTTGTTGCGTATATGGCATGCTGCAATTATGGCGTCCGCCCATAGATATTTTGGAATGTCTGACTCGATAAGCAAGCATCTTGTCATATCCATCAACGTCTCGTTCATCCGTTCTGCCACACCATTTTGTTGTGGCGTCTCCGGAACCGTTAACTGTCTTCTAATTCCGTTGTCTTTTAAATATTTAGTAAATTCGGCACTCTTGTACTCGCCGCCATTGTCGCTGCGAAGAATCTTCACTTTTGTGCCATGGAATGACTCTGCCATCTTTCGGTATTCATCAAATTTTTCAAGTACTTCGGACTTCTTCTTCATTGGGTAAACTGTTACATGCCTTGTGCAATCGTCAATGAAGGTCACGTAGTAGTTTGATCCACCTTTCGATGTTGGAGTAATTTTTCCAGCTACATCTGAGTGAATTAATTCCAAAGGTTTCAACGATCTGGTTGCTTCTCCGGTGGGAAAACTCTTCCTTCGCATCTTACCTTTAATGCAAATGTCGCAAAGACCTTGATGATTGTCCACTTGAATATCAACTGAGTTATTTTGTTTTCCCAGCTGCTTCAGAGCGTCAAAATGTAAATGACCGAGTCGGCGATGCCATAAACAGTTATCAACTGTTTTCGTCATTCTCGCAGTTGGTTTTTCTTCTTCAATTCTGTACAGTCTTCCACTGCGCAGCGCTGTAAATATTGTCATTCCCTCTGAATCCTTAATCGTCGCTTTTCCTTTAGCGATGTGCAACTCGTAGCCGGCTTCGTCGATACGTCCAATGGAAAGTAGGTTTCCATCCAGATCCGGTACATGCAAAGTATCTACTAACTTTATACCATTGCCACCGTCTCGTTTGCAGAGGGTAAGTAGTGCATCTCCCTTGCCAGTCACGTTCATTTTGGTCCCGTTTGCCACTGTAACATCAGATTCATATTTCTTGAAATTTATTAACTTACTTTTGCTTGATGTCATGTGATCTGTTGCAGCACAGTCCAGGTACCAATATTTCGCAGAATCCGTCATGACGTCCTTCATTGCGCACATTGCTTTATGAGTGATCATAGTCGCCTTGTGCTTAATGTCATCGTTGAATTTCTTCTTACTTGTCGTCTCCGGTTCATTTGGGCAATTTCTTGCGATATGACCTGGTTTACCGCAGCAATAGCATATGACGCGCCGTCTTTCTGTGCTTCGTTGGTCTTTACATTCACCTTCCTTAATTGCGTCGTTCTTCTTGTTGCTATATGCTCGGTTGTAGTTCTTATGCTTCATTTTTGTTAGTAGCGCTTTTGGGTCGTCTTCATCTTTATTTGTCTTCTCCAATTCACGTCGAGCCTTTCTCTTCTCTTCAACAAGAAGCTTGGTCTTAACCAATTTAGTTGTCAGAGTTTCTTCGTTCTGCTCCAAGTTAAGTATCAATGGCTCGTACGTAGAGGGGAGTCCCATCAGCAAAACTAACGCCACTTCTCGATCTGTAAATCCGTAGCCACCAACCGTTAATTTTCGGTGAATTTCCATTATTCGGCCGATGTAAGCTTTAATGCTTTCGTCATTCTTCATTGTGACATTGAAGAAATCCCTCATCAACTGCAACACTTGTAGAAGACCGTGCTTCGAATTCATCTCTTCTAAAACGAACCACGCTTCCCTCGCAGTTTTGCAATCACATATATCGTCCATTATATCGTCTTCTACAACTAGTAATAAAAAGGTTAATGCCTTATTGTTCACCTTAATCTGTTCATCCGTCATCGTCTCTTTGAATCCAGGATCAATTGCTTCCCAGCATCCCTTTTGAATAAGCAAAGCTCTGGCGCGGATGGACCAGGCATGGTAGTTGTCCGACGTCAACTTAGGGATACGGAATTCGTCATTTGAACTCGTCATTTCTGCTGTCAAAATCTCAACTTCTGTAAGAAATGTCAACGTCACTTTCGGGTAGATATTCGCCGTCTGCGTACTTCCAACGTGTTCGCCGTCTGCGTACGTTGAATGTTTAATCTACCGTCCTATTGAAAGGTCAGGTGTGTAGGAATACTCGAAAATATGAACAAATATATTTGTCAAAATTCACAAAAATATTATATTTTTATCTGACCTTCACTACTGATTTTCTGACGATTTCTATATTCATTCACTCAATTGCGTCCTGGGCCCATAACCTATTGTAAATTAAGTTATTATTTGAATGAATTAAATACATATATAGTCTTTTGATTTTGACAGAAGTAGTAATTCTTTTTATTGTTTTTTTTTATTACAATATCAAGTTTTTTATTACATTATGTTTTGGTGAAGTTGGCGTTCATTTCTAATATTACATCCTTCCACAAACTCAAAACTAGTCAAAATTAGACACATTCTATTGTAATTTAACTGGTAAATTGAGGTGTTGGTTCAAAACTAGACATATCCATATCCACCCGAGTATAATTTTTAATTTTGCAAACCAGACATGCACAGTAACTTTACCATTATTGCATATATTTTCTAAAACAAAATAAGCCATATCCTCTATTCCCTATGGGGTCTTTATCATAAATCACGATAACTTTCTAATGGCTGTAATATTGTTCTTACGCCACGATGCCCTATTGTTAACATATAATTTTATATTAAAATATATTTCGAATGTTAAATGTCACAAAACTTACCCCTGTGGTACACTCTCCACGCCAGCAGTGAGTGCCCGTGAGGTGGCGCCTGGTAAACGCCCGCATGGTATAAATATGTCATCATCATTACCAAAATCTGTATACAACGCAGATTGGCACACTCAGCGATTTCTGCGTAACTTTTTTCACTCGTAAGCACGTAAATTTTTTCCTAACGTAATAAAACTATTGAATATATCCATACACCCACCTCCCAGAAACTAGCGTAATAGTAAGCTGAACACAAATCTCACCATTTAGTAAATAATATAATATAATGGTATTAAATAAATGAGCTGACTAAAAATGTGATTCACGAGTTCTGAATAATAATTTAATGAATTTTATTATGGTGATTTTAATAATTATGTTGCTGATATATAATATTTTCTGTCATAAATTTACAAGTACTTCACTAAAATAAAACGAGATTAATTTTTGTAAGAAATACTTGAATTCTTGGGATGTAACAAATATCAAAACTAATTTCTATTGTTACACTTCATATTCAAAAACCTAAAATACAGTGTTTTGAATTATCAATATAACACAGAGGTCTCTGCACCTTTAAGCACATTTTTTCGGGTAGCACATTTGAAGCCTAGGTTACCATTATTCTTATATTATTTATTAAATGATACTTCTAATTGCTTGCAGATGTCGCATGGATTTGGGCATTGTGTGTAGCGGCTCTTTGGATTCTTGTCGTTTGTGGACCGTAATAAATTGTAGAAACAAAACAGGCTTGGTATATACGAATTAAACTATATGCACGAGTTTTCGACCAAAAAGGCACTGTTTACGGCGCCAATTAACTATAATTTAAAAATAGTTGTATTCAATATCAGCTACAAGCTAATAACTTAGAACTATTGTTTTAGATTGGAGAATACTATCTTAGAACTGACTCATTATTCACTAATCTTAAGGTTTTATACTGTTTCATTTGTTTCCATCCTTGATTCATAGGAGAACAAAGGAATAGAATCAGCGCCAGATGTTCATATCTATAAGAACCAAATTATCTATTGTGACACCAGACGATAATTAAAAATTTAAAAAATAAGCAAACTCCTACCTGTACGTGTACACTTATAAAATTTGCACCGCCTAGCTGAAAAATTAAAGCGGCGGCTGGGTCTAGGGTATGTAATTTATTTCGAGATACAAGTATTCGCGGCAAATGAAATTTAATAAAAAGTAACAACTTAATTTGGAAAAAAAAAACAATACGAGGTGGTCTCGAAAAAAATTAGTGGGCGTCAGACTCTATAAACAGGAAAAGGAGTTAGAGTCCACTCTAATAAAGTTAAGTAAAGTTTGATAAAAAAAATATTTTATAAACAAAAACGAAAAAAAATTCTCACGCTAGAGCTAGTTATAACAAATGATTTACCCAAACAAAGGAAGGACCGTACGGCCTTTGCAGAGCCAGAATCTAGAAGGACGGGGGTCGGCGCTCTGGCTGTCGGCCACCGGTAACGTCGGAAAAAAGGTAGTGGCTTATACCTGCCCTGGAAACGGCGGGAAAGTCGTCCAGCTGAAACGAGGGGCTGCTCGCAGGCTAGCTGGGAGTAAGACGGAGGGCTTGAAGTAGACTGCTCCTATCCGGCACTCTTAAAGAAAGCCGTTCAATTCACTCCACCTAGGCCTTAAAGCTGGCTAGAGCGCAGCCCCGAATAAACTGGATTTTCTTAGGGGGTGTCAGAGATTTACCCTCTACTAGCTATTAAAAATAGCGTGGAGCTAATTGTCGATCCTTGTGGAATATCATTTTATAGGATCTGTTCTTCTGATAATGCTCCATTTGTTTTTACTTTAAATTTTCTGTGTTAATTTTTTTTTTAATAATATTGTTATTTATTAATTTGAGTAGATCGCATTTTAAAAATTGTTTGTGATTTTGAGTACACTTAATCTTGTAAAGTTACAAGAAAAATTTCAAAAGCTAACTTGTGGGTGCACTGAGAAAAAAAAATTGAAATGGGACATTAAATAAAAAATTCAAATTTTTTTTGCGTATGCATAGGAAAAAAATACATTGAAACGAACCGGTGGGAGAAAGAATAGAATTTTCTGAAATTCCCTAAAATTTGTTTTGCATGTTCAAGGTTATTTTTAAAGTTTGTGTGGTTATTGACAGCTTCCTTATTATTTAAATTAATATATAAAGTTTCTTTTAATAATATTTGGTTTCTATTTGTGACTTTATTAACAATCTCAGCATTGTTTAAATTTTAATGTGTCTAGTGTCACAGTGGTGTCCAACGAGTTTTTTAGTTTACAATGGTATTCATGTTGATAGAGACGTTTGTTAATTATTGGAATGTTTCAGCTATGTACATCTTTTCGCATTTGCCGCATTTTATTTGGTAAATTACGTTTATGTTTTTCTCTTTAGGGATTTTGTCTTTAGTGTTTGTAAACAATTTGTTGGTGGCATTTAGATTATAATTAGCCATTTTAATATTATTGTTCTTCAAAATTTTATTAATACCATGATTAATTTTTGTTATTATAAAGTGAAACAAATCAACTTGATCTTTTAAATCGGTAATTTAGTTCTGATAACTTTCTGAATTTCATAAGCCCTTTATCTACAACGTGGAGGATTTCTAAATTGCCTACGCTGCAAGTGTGGTTTAACTTAATGAGATATTTTACTTGATATAAGCCCATTTTATTGTTCCGAAACTTATGCAGCCATTAAAATTGGTCGATTTGAATACCAGTTTGTTCTCGGATTGACTCTAGCGTATTACAGAATAAGATAATGAATTATTTGTTTTATTGGCTAATTACTTTGTTTCACTGACATAACATATACCAATACAGCAAAGTTTCAATAAGTTCGTTATCACAGTCGAAGTTATTATAAACAAATTTCAATGACAACAGCCAGAAATACGAGGGTATAGAATTCTCTGCAATATCTTGTATAAAATTATTCACTAGTTTTCCGGGTATCAAAAGATATATTTATTCGCTTCTTTTTCGTATTATAATTTGCCTCTGTTATTAACTGGATATTTTCGTTTATTTCCAGCATTCTACTGGCATAACTTACTTCAACATGTTTCCACAATATTAATAACAGTGCTGTTACATGGCTATTTACAGTTACAGATTCTTTTTTTGATATATCCAGACTTTAATGATAATTGCATTGTTGAATTATAAATTATTTGCTTAAAACTTTTCGCATTACTTTTTAGAAAATATGAGTTGTCTATCACTCTATCTTTCATATTTTTGAAACGTCCACTTTTTAATATCCGATGAAAGCTCAGTGTTCTTTAAATTACTGAACCATTCTTCATGTGAGAGGGGGGGTCACTACAGATGTTTGCGTTCTTTTTAGATTAAAATTTTTATTTTATAAATGAATCTAAATATATCATCACGGCATATTACCAATTGCTGGGTGTGCTAATCTGCTTTGTACACAGATTTTGGTAATCATGACATATTTGTACCGTGCGGGCGTTTACCAGGCATCACCTCGCGGACACTCATGCTGGTGTGGAGAGTGCAACACAGGAGTCAATTTTGTGCCATTTAAAATTTGTAATATCTGACGTCGGTCGGAATCGAACTCGGTTCCCCACATTCGCGACCAGACACTCAGGCGCGAGGCTACGATGTTTGTTTTTTGGTTTTTACTGAATGTTGTAAAATTCTTATGTAAAATGTTATAGATACCTTGTAGATGGGTCTCATTAATATGATTGGTTTGTTATTACTCACTCAACAAAATTTAATTACATATATGTCGCAACAACGTTTATATCACAAATGTGATTTAAACCTTTTTAACATCACGTGACTATTTATGTGACTCCTAATGTTCGATTAATATACAACATCGCAGTGATGTGTCAACTCAGCCATCTCAGTGACGTCGAATGTATGGTCTGCGAATTCTAGGTTAACATTATATAACAGATATCCCAAGTAACACTGACCGACGGTCGACCAAAAAGTGTCTAATTTGACGTGGTTGCGACGGCACTGCGACGTTGATTTTTGGTCTGAAATACGACTATTTAGACGTCTAATTTGACGTCTATCCGACGGCACTGTGACGTAGATTTTGGTCTGAAATAGGACTATTTAGACGTCAGATTAGTGGTCGCTATGACGACCATGTGACGACTTTATATGGTCATAATTAGGTCTATTTAAACCTTTGTCACACGCTTAATTTGACGTCTTTGCGACGATTATTTTTACTTTATTTTTAATATTATTAAAAATTCTATTTTTAAATTTATTTAATTTGGCAACTTATAATTGTTTATAACACACAAAGGTGTATATATTTTTATTTAAATGTCAAATTGATATTTTATTTTTTCTTAATGCAATAATATAAACAATAATATTTAAAATTTTGAAAAAATGTAATAAAAATCAAATTTAATATACATTTTTATTTAATTATGGTTATCCGTCATCGTCACCGAAATGGATAAACCGTGATGATATTTATGTTTTATTTATTTAAAAAAACATATTTACATGTAAATACGACTGTGAAAAAGAAACAATTTATATCTGTTATATTTGTGGTACAAAAATCAAAGTTATTATTGGAAATTTTAACATTTTAAACAAAATCTAATAGTGCTTTAGAAATAAATTTTAAATCTTACGAGAAATGTTATTAAAAGAAAATGTATTAAGGGATCTTTGAGTTTTGTGTTTACAACTTTCCTCTGAAATTAAAAGGTAAAATAAAAAAAAAATTGTATTTTCTACATGACAGATTTCCAAACAGACCCTCCATGAACAAAACAATAATACAATGACAGTGCAGCATGTCACCAAGAAGATGGCTACTGTTGCTTGTGTAGGCAAACCTTGGCAAACATACCGATTGATGTTAAAGTGCTGCGGTTTGTTATTGTTTTTTATTTTATTAATATATTCTCATACAGAAATAATTTTTTTACATGGGAGAAGAAGAATGCCTTGTCTCAAAACATGCTAATATACAGGAAGAACTGAGCTTATAAAAGTCTAGATATCAATTTAGAAGTGGGGTTAGGTTACAAAAAACCAAACAATAATATTTCTACCAATGTTTTTGTTTTGTTATGGTGAAGGTATGTAAAATGTAACATTTATGAAATTATACTTATTACTGTTTCTTTTGTAGACATTTTCAGAAGTTTATCGAAAATTCTTCGTAATCGTAGTACACAGCATATGAAAAGGCATGAATGTACATACTGTATTTGTATTTTGTAGTAACTTGTGTTCTGAATTGACGACATTGTAGTCCGTGACAGTAACAGGTGAAAATTATCAGGTGGCTAAATCCATCAACAAAACAATGGCCATAGTAGAAGAAATTTATTTTTCTATTTTAAAATCTAAACATGAACTGGTTGGTAATATAAAACAAGACATTCGAGTAATAAGGCAAAGCAAAATTTTCTCATATTCAAGTGATTAACTATTTATTTCATAATAATTACAAAAATAAATACTCTGAACTGAAACTACTTTATAATTCTAATAAGATTATATAGTTCTCAAAGGAACTATTCCTGGATAAAGATAAGTTAATGTATAACAAACAGTTATTATTTTATCTATTATTGTTACATATTAATTTGAATACCTGCTCAGTATAGTTACTGATAATTTTCCGGACAAAATTGTATTTTTTGCTTTTAACAGCTAATGCATCCAATATGATCCGGAAATTTTGCTAAATTTTCATGTATTCTTGTAATCTCCATTTCTGCTAAATAAATTGTACAAGTATGGTACAATATTGATAAATGCATTATTTAATTAATTTGAATTTTTTATGAATATTTTTTCAGGAATTCTATGTTGGTTTCATATTTTATTGTATTTTATATTTAAACTTTTGTCATACAATATACTTCAAAAATAAATTATTTATTTTTCCTTGTAATTTTTCCTACCTATTTAAGTTATTTTCGGTATATATCCGAGGTCTAGCTACACAACGAAATAACGTCTTAAAAAGACGTCGAAATACCGTCTAAAAATGACGTGGAAACGTCTTAAAATGACGTCTATACAAGTCTTATAATAACGTCGAAACGTCTTAAAATGACGTCTAAACAAGTCTTATAATGACGTCGAAACAACGTCTTAAAATGACGTCTAAACCACGTCTAAATATGACGTCGAAACTACGTCTTAAAATGACGTCGCACAGCTCCACGCTGAGACGTCTTCCGGACGACTATATGACGTGAATTAGGACGTCACAGTGACGTCGAATTTAGGTCATTTGTGTTACTTGGGATTCCTTAGATATCGATTGTGATGTCGTACCTACCACCCAGATACTTATTACGACAGCTATATTTATATTTATTTATTAATTATTTTATTTTAAGACTTTTTATTCATTGTCTTGAAACATACATGTTTGTAAAACGAAATATCAAGTCAAACTATAAAAAAAAACCTTTACATAACAAAGAGTTTCTTCCCCAATTAAAACAATTATTAACAAGTTTAATATATAGATAGGCATATGATATTTTCTGTCACGAGTATTATTTCTGAAACAATTCTTTAGAATTAATTTGCATATCTTTGTTTATACAAAGTAATCCGAAATAATTGTTGTGCATAGATATCTATTTTGTAATGATATTGGAATTCAAATAATAAAGTCACTATATTAATATTGATTTTAATTTTATGAGTTCCACTTTCATTAACATAAACATGGCCGTCTCCATAATGTAACGTTTTTATTTATTTGGGCGAAGTGTGAATATTAGACAATTATTATTAATTAAAATAAAGGTTTCTTAAACTGTAATTAAATATTAAAAAGGTATTAAATAATGACGATTACTAATATTAAACAATTATTAAAAACTAATTAAGACAAACTATAATTAACTAGATAACACTAACACTTTATTTATTTAACCAATTAACTCTACTATATATTTCCACGAGATTACTAATTATTTATTTCAACTATTTATATCACGTTCAACTGTACGCCTACCGACCTCCACAGCGTCTATAGACTCAACTGACTCAACAGCGTCTGTATATTCAACTGCTCGGACAGGAGTCACACCTTTCACCTCACTGTCTGTCTATTTATGTAACTCTCTCTCTCTCTCTCTCTCTCTCTCTCTTCCACAGCCTCAGTATCACCAACTATCCGTATGCCACAATTCTTCAACACCAATGCCGAGTATCCACTCCAACTCGCTGTTACTGTCCTTGTATACCTAGCTTCACAATACTCTTTAACATTACCGAGTATTTACATCCACAGCTAACCCAGTATACCAGTATCTTCCAGAGCACCTACTCCACTCGACACTGCTGCATACGCTTACTACGATACTGCTGTGCTTCTCAAAATCACTATGTAAATGTCTCTATATGTCTCTCTATGTAACTGACTAACTCCCGAGCATAACTGCGTCCCTTTTATACAGCTGATATTAACTTTAAGAGAGCTCTGGAATGTTCGACCGCATAATAACAATGAACACAAAAGGTTTAGGCGACCGGAAGTAATTAAACACGTCGCGACTCGTCAGTTTACGTCGCCCGGCTGCTAGCGCGATTACGTCACCGCTATAAATAGACACTCGCTTCTTACGGCGGCGGCGGCGGGCATTCCATGTTACAATAAAGAAGAACTTCTTTCATGTGAATAACATTTTCTTAAGATGACTTTTATTAAAATAAATATATCAATATAAAATTTAATATTTTCATTACCTTATTTATCTCTATTATATCTCTGGTTAGCATGTCGAAACCAAGTTTTAATATTTTCTTCACATTCTATATCTTTCACCTGGGAGAATTAAATTTCACGGATTCTGTAAAAATCATAAATATATTAATAAATCCTTTTTATTAATAACCATGAGATACAATATTTATTTACCATATAACACTTTGAACAATTTGAGGTCCTTTAATGGTAAATATTTTTTTGCCCTGGTATACAAGCATAAACATATTAACTAATGTTCGTTGCAAGCAATTTTTATATTTGTACCTCGTATGAGAATGTGCATCTGCAACAAAATAATACTTATAAATAGTTTCGTTAGAGACGAATAAATAATTTACACTTACCTCTGACTAAATTTTCACGTTCAAAATCACAATACACTGTACACTACACACGATTTGATTATTACGTCGTACTTCCCCGATTTGGAAACATACATGAACGATAACATTTTTAATATGGCTGCAAGTTTACGCTTTGCGCAAGCGCCTAATATTAAAAACATCTATGTAACATCCCAATTTGTGACAGGAAAACATCAAAGAAACAAGGTCTATGGAATGTCATATTTTTTATAAATGTGACTAAACAAATGCGATATACATAGATAATAACTCTCAAATATCAATACTATTTGAGTTCTCTTTAACAAACCATGTGATTGTAAAAAAATTGATATTTCGGGACACCTCAGAGATGGTTGTTGTTTATCGGGTAACATGGAAGTTGTATTAATCAATACTTTTTTCAATCTTCTAACATGTGATTTTAATTTCTTATGTAAGGGTGTTATTAAAAATGGGAATGATTATTAATATTTTATTTTTGTAGGGATTGTTATCAGTAGAGAGGATTCGCCGGTTCTGCAACCTCCTCCTCCGTGAAGGTGTGCGCATGCGCGTTCTGGGGGAGAAGTGTTCTAACTCAACATAACGGAGGAGTGTTCTAACTTAACCTAACTCTGCGCACATGGATAATTTTTGCTCAACCAGGCTAGAGTGTGATGTCCGGTTTGTGGATGGAATGTGAAAGGTGCTGAAATTTTGCGGCTGATTCGTAATACCTCTACGCATGCGCATAAGGAACGTTTTTACGTAAAAATAAGATTTAAACTTTATTTTACATAGTTAAACAACTAAATTTTACACTACAATTAAAAATTTATTATTTGTAATTTTCTTAGCTAAGTGAATATAACCAAGTTTAAATTTTAAGTGTCACGGGTGTAACGGGATATATGAAATCCACAGCGAATGTGTTTAATTATTATTAAATTATTTGGTATAAAATATAGAGATTTTGTTTTCAATTTAAACGAGTTTAATAAATTTGTTTTAAGACAAGTTTATATAATAAAAACTAAGATAATATATATAAACATTTTATTCATATGAGCTTAAATTAAATACATACAGTATATATATATATATATATATATATATATATATATATATATATATATATATATATATATATATATATATATATATATATACACTGCTGCATACACATTAGATATAAGAATATTAATTATTAATTATGTTACAATGAACCCAGGCTAAAGTATCTATTCCATTTTCCGTTATAAATATTTTGTCATCATTTGAGGATAAACATAATTTACTTTGGGTAATTGTATAAACTATATGTTAAATTGATTTAAAAGTTTTTTGTTCAACGTAGAACTGCTCATTTGTAAATAATACATTTTTGTAATGATCGTGATTAATTTCATTTTTCGTTACATATGTCTTAATACTTTTCGCTTTTTAATATCTGTTTCTTGTGTTTGTATTTAATACATTTTAGAACGTAAACCAATAAATTATGTAATGATTTTACCTCCCATTTCATCTTTAAGTTTTCCCAGTGCAGCCTTGTTTTGTAACTCAATATTATATGCATTATTTGGTGCAAAATTTGATGCATCAAAATGGTTGAAATTTTGTTTTATATCGGCATTTTCACCACTGGTACTTATATCATAAACAAGAGAATCCGTGTCTGTGTAAAGAAGTTTAATATTATTTTTATATTTAGGTTTTATTATATTATAATGAAAATCATACATGTGCAATTTAGAAAGTTCTAATACAGTGAAACCTAAGTATATTGGTTTATTGTACACAACTTTTAATTTATTCATTTGAATTGCAACTAAATTTGCAGAAAATATAGACAAACTATGCAAATTTAGTTTTGCAATACATTTTTCGGCACCTTGTTTTTTTCCTGTTTTCCCAATGTGTTAATAATTTAACATCAACTTTTTTATCTACATTTTTCATAGTTTTTCCATATACAGAATTATTCATTAATTTAAAGAAATCTTATCAAAATTATTACTAGCTTTCATTCTTAAATTTGTATTTAAATTTATATACGTCTTTAGCCATTCAGATTGTTTATAACTTAAAACCCTGTGTAGTGAAGAAAGGTCTGACTAGCCCGGTAATAAATGCTGAACTTCTGGAATAAATATTGATTTTATTATAAAAAATATTTCTATTAGAATACTAAATTTACCATTATCGTCTACTGCAAAAGTCACATTTAGGGGAAATATGACTGGAATATTGATATCTTGTTGCTTCGGACGTAAAGTTTCTTCAGAACTTTTTGTTTGAGTGTCAACTGGTGCCTTCTTTCTTTTTTTCTTAAGACCAATATGTAAATCTGGGGGTGGTGTCTCACATTCTAAACAACTCAATACATTTATATTTACATATATTAATTAGGAATACTTATAAATAATTCATACCATATTCATTAGAACTGCTGTCATCACACTCCATAGTATTAATATACTTTGCCTTTCTACCTCTGCCACGAACTTCTTCACTGGAGGTATAGTCAGCATCGTCAGCCTTCTTTCTAGCTTTTTCTAACGTAGCTATATAGTGTAAAATACAGGTAAATAACATTTTACTTATATTCCAGTAAGTCAAATTACAACAAAAACATTCTACTGTAACCTCATATGAAAACCTAGATTTATCTGGTTCAACACCTTTTGCCATAAGAGCGTATGGTTTTTTGTGTTTTGGCCAAAAACATTTAGTATTATAATAATAATAATATACTTTATTGACTGCTATGTCAATGGCGGGGTTCAGCCATAGGATGTTCTTCCACCCAACCAATACATTTATGATAACAATAACCACCAGCTAACAATGCCAATACAAACCCAAACAAACGAAATTCAGAATAATATATGTTCATACAAAAAATTATAACCAAAAAATTATAACAAAATATTACCCATATTCATGTGGAATATAGTGAGACCCAATACAAAAAAATAAACAGCTACACAGACAGGAATATCAAACGTTAATAATATTTGTCTTTAGAAGAGCATCTTAATTTTATTTTTAAATGAATTTACAGACAATGATTTTAATTCATGTGGGATAAAATTGTAATAAAACGGTGCCAAATACGAGAAAGAACATTTAAATTTTGATTTGTTGTAGGTTGGTATTTCATATAAATCCCTACCTCTAAGACCATAATTATAGGCCTTAAACTTTAATTTCTCATATAAGTATGACGGTCTACCTGTCATTTTAACTTTATGAGTTAAAATAAGGTAAGCAGATTGTACACGGTCGTTGATGTCACGCATTTTTGCAAGTGTTCTGTATTCACTAATGTGGTCATATCTACACACACCGTAAACATACCTGAGACAAGAGTTTTGTAATACCCTTATTCTATTCTTGTCGATTTGTATCAAATTCGGCACATACACACAACAGCAATAATCTAATATTGAGAGTACAAGTGTGTTGACAAGCTTCAGTTTTACTTCTGTTGAAAGAATGTGGCGGAACTGATACAAATGACGTAGTTTTATTTTTGCTGACTTCATTTTATTCTGAAGGTGCACTCGAAACTTAAGATCCTCGTCAATATGCATACCTAAAATCTTTGTGACAGTGGTACGCTCTAAAACTTCTTCATTGAGTATAATATCTGGTACTGTGGAGTTAGCACCGAATACCATCATGGAAGATTTTTCCGAGTTAATTTTGAGGCCATTATTCTTCACCCATATAGATAGATTATTAAGATCCGTATTTATTGAAGCGCACATCTCATATAATCTGTCTGGTTTGTCTGATATTAACAGTTGAGTATCGTCCGCATATGAGTGCATATTGCAACTAACCATGGATTTTGGAAGATCAAAAATATAAAGTAGGAAGAATAATGGTCCCAAAATAGATCCTTGTGGTACTCCACGATTAAGAACAAAAACACCGGACTTTATTGTTTGATCATTATGATGCATACTGACGTAGAACTTTCTGTTCATTAAATAGTTCTTGCACCACTGTAAGGCACAATCCGAAAATCCATAATATTTCATCTTAGCTAGTAATAATTCATGATCGACCATATCAAATGCTTTAGAGAAATCAATTTGTATGAGTACTGAGATTTGTGATTTATCAAAATTAGTTATTAAAGAATCCAAAACATTTAAGAGACAGGTATTTGTACTGTAGCCATTACGGAAACCGGATTGCATAGGTGGAATTATATTATTTTCGAGTGCGTATGACATAATTTGATTATGAGTGACTTTTTCCAGTATTTTTGACAGAACTGGCAAAATACTAATAGGTCGCAACTCATCAAAAGAAGTAGGGTTTTACTTTTAGGAATAGGCTTTATGATTGCATATTTCCAAGGGTCCGGAAAGACGCCATCAAGTAAACAAGTATTTACTGAGTGTGTGATATGATCCACAATAACTGGAAGAATTAATAATATCATTTTACGAGAAATACCGTCTGTACCTATAGCATTTGATTTCAGGTTAAACAATATATTTTTAACATCAGAACTATCGACACAGTGAAACTTCATTGGTTCAGTATTGTCAAGTTTCTTAATTGTTTATAATAGTCCCACTTTGATTGAGTTTTATGTTTTTTGTAATCCCTAAGGGCTTTATCTCGCTTTTGTTGCATAATTTTAATGACTGGAGTGATCCATGGAGTATAATGTTTATTTGTTTTGATTGATTTGAATGGAGCATGTTTATCAAAAATGGATATTATATTTTCATTAAGAAACTTAACTTTATCATTTATATCATGTATATTAGCAATATGGTTCCAGCAAATTAATTCACAATCATAGAGTAATTCCTCTAGATTCAAGTTATTAAAATCTCTATAAAAGAACAGTTTATTGTGAACAGATGATTTCTTCAAATTCAAAGTACAAAATACGCCGCTGTGATCTGAAATTTCACTGCAATTAATAACACCAGAATCTGCACATAAATCCTTATTTGATAACAAAATAACATCAATCAAAGACTTAGATGCAGGTCTAGTATATTTTTTAATTATTTGATACATATTTGTGTTAGCCAGTATATCATTGAATAACTGTGTCTTATAATCAATTTCTCGTAAATTTAGATTTATGTCTCCCATACAAATTAAATGATCAAATTGCAGCGAAAATTCCGAAAAAATCGAATCAAGTATTAGAAGGTCTTTGTAGAACTTTACATGCGGATTATACACAACACCAAAACATATTTTGTAGCAATTTATATTACATACAATCCACAAGTGTTCAATGTTATTATTTGGTACAAATGAGGTATCAAGTACTTTGAATTTAATAGAATCACGGACATAAAAAGCTACACCTCCACCACGTTTATCTGATCTATCAATATTGATTAAATTATAATTTTTAATGTGAAATAGGTGTGAAGGTGCAGATTCTCCCATCCATGTCTCTGTTACTGCTACAATATCAAAGTTATTATCATTAATAAATTCAGTAACTTTAGAGAAACATGAGTTATAAGATCGTACATTTATTTGGCATAAAGAGAAATTTTTATCATTCGGGTCAATAACATCATAGGTAAATACATCTGATTCTGACATTTACAAAATAATTTTTATTAAAATACAAAAACAAATTGAAAACAAATTGAAACGTGTTTGACAGTAGATTCGGTCAAGGACCGTAAACTGCAAAGTTCGTTGAACTCTCTGTACCTGTTCTAGCAGAAATAGTGAATAACGAAAGAAACAATTGAGAGTAGCACAAAAGATGATATAGGGACTGTACGATTTAAAGAAACAAATAAATAACTAATATGCACTATATGGGGATTAAATTAGAACTTTGAAACATCACTTAACTCGTTGATGTACACTTTCTGGGATCTTCCTCTTTTCTGGATGTTGACAATGATACGCCCATCTGCGGTCCAGACATTCTTAGCGGGGAACTTGGCAAGTGTCGATTTCAGAAGGGATAGCCTGGTTTTAGTGAGATCTTCTCTAATAGTGATTCCAGAACTTTTGAGTAGCTTTTTGGAGCTAAATACTTTTTGGCGGGAGCGATAACTGGCAAATTTAACAATCACTGCTCGATTTTTCTTTCCACTTTCACTGATTTTCCCAAGTCGGTGACATCGATCAATTTCATGCAATGAAATATCCAGATTTAGTTTATCCCGAAACAGATTTACAACTTTATTGTCTATATTTTCGCTAGGGTCTTCTGGTAAACCAAATATACGGACATTGTTGCGACGAGTGTATTGCTCTAGATTGTCCAAGCTTTTCTCGTGGTTAGCACATGAGTTTTTAAGTTCCTTGTTTTGTTGTTTAAGAGAATTAACTTCACTTTTTAATTCATTTAATTTTTGTTCGTACACTTTGTCCACCATGCACGTGACTTGGTTAACAATCACATCTATGAAATCTTGATTCCCACCAAGACTTAAAATTGCGGCACTTATCATTTTAGAGACGACATCTTTATCCTCACTAGACAACATTTTGAGTTATTTTAAAAAAGGTTTTTTATGTGCGCTCACTACAATTGTAAAAATATAAGATTTTTAATTCGCCAGAACACGCGCAGCACGTTTAACTTGTACGGCAGTGCATACTCGAATTATTGTCATATAACCACGATGTAAGAATTTTGGAGTATGTCCCATCATTCTTAAATTGAACCACGGCATAAACATCCATAATGTCGCTTTTGTATTATCTAAGTAAAAGATAATAAGAAGAAAATATTAATAGTTATTTGTATATCAAAGACGCGAAATCACTCTAGTGTACCGAGAGTCCGAGAGAAAATTGTTGCTGAGGCCGCTTACGGCCCAGGCAGGACAATCTCGAGGGCGCTAAATGATTTCGCGGACAAGGTGTACACACTATTTTTTGTGCAACCGTAAGAAATATGTAATTACAAATTTTATTAATTTTAAAGAGTTTTATTGTAAATAGAAAGTTGGCTTTCAAGGTGCATATGGGATTGACAATTGATAAACAAAATAATTAGTTTTGAAAAAATCATGGCCGCTAACATAATAACACAACAGCCGCGAAATTCAATTTCGCGGTCTGTATTGCGGCTGCGAAATGTTTATTTTACGTCTAGTTGCACAAAAAATTATCAATATAAACTTACAAAATATAACAGAAAATGATACCGATGTTGTAGGCTAATAATTGTCCTTTTCGGGGAGACTTATTGTTATTGAAGTAAAAAAAGTAAAGAGAAATTATTTAATTAAAGTCAACAAAATTTCATCTAATATCGAGCCAATAGTGAATGTAAAAAAGAAATGGTTTACAGGACTAAATCAATTTACATTAAACTATCATGAATTAACTTCATAACCCCATATTCTCCATTGTTTGATGGTAATTTTATTTTTAAACATTTGCAAGTAATTTCTTTCGGAGTAAAAACCATTAATTCTGATATTAAATCTTCATCACGTACAATGTGTATGTTGAACTTAGTAGAATCACATGGTTTATTATAAAAGAATGACATATTATTATAGCGTTCTGCCTCCAAACTCAAAATATCTTTGAAGATAAATATTTTCTTGATTTTCACGAGACGTTTATTTTTCAGAAAACAACAGTTATCTGGCTCTTTATGTGATATTTTCAAACCTTTATATACAATATAACTAACTATACTATTAGTTTCATCTTTTTCGTACTGTACAGTAAGTTCTCTATTCATTGGATCTTTTATTGGTGTTAACAATATTTGTTCCTCCAAACGATTTACAAGTTGCTCTAAAGGTCGTTTACTTGGGTTCACTTTTCTTTTTAATTTATACATAAAGTTCTCGTACTTGAAAGCAGAAAATGAGTCTAGGCTTCCAAATTTTCTAACATCATTACACAAGTGTATTAAAGAATGTACATTGTGTGTTAAATATTGTTCACCATAAATTGTACAATATTTTTTCACAAAATAAATCAAAAGAGACTCAGCATAATTAAGAAAGTCTAAATAATTTGTATCACACATTATACGGATAGCCAAACTTAAACATATAAAATGAATATAAATGAATGCTGGTAAAATGTCTTTCATAATTACTGGTCCAGAATATAATAAGTACAGTCGAAATTCGGTTGCTTTCCACGTGTCTACATCATGCAAACTTCTGGGTTTTCGTGCAAATTCTGACGGAATATACCGTTTTATAGAATCGTTACGCCTCTCTGCTTCAGCTAGTTGCGTTGAATTTAGCCGTATATTTACTTTTCCTTTGATCCAAAACTGTAACAACCTCTTCACGACTCCAAGACAAACAAGGTGCATGTAATCTAATGGTATCTGCGATATCATGCCTATATTTAACTCTTATAGTATAGATTCATGATGATAATGTTCAGGCTGAAGTTCATGTTTAAATGAATGATCTGTTCTAAGAGGGTTGTTCAGTTCAGGAAATACGACCCTGTTTTCCACAAAGTCCCCCTCTTGAGTGCATTTTGTACAACCGAAATAACCAGAGTGGTATTTTGTACCACAAACGAAAGATTTTGCTGGTGCATCACATATTACAGCATTTACACAAATATTAAAATGTTTATTATTTAACATAATTCCAGATTGCATAATAAGTTTATATTCTTCGACAAATGGCTTTAGGAATTCATTTGAATCACTAGGTTTTGCATGTCCATGATAAATGCCTAAAACAAACGGTTCTGTGTAAAAACTAGCTACTATTGAAGCCAATATTGGCCAAAGTTGGCTTCCAGAACTTTTTGTAATTGGTAGACCATCGATGTTAATATTAATAATAATATTATCTGAATTTAAATACTTTTTCATACTGAATAATAAACTTCTTTCCAGTCCGATATGTACATATTTACCGCCTTGATTCAATTGTAAAATTTGTGCTGAAATGTTACGCGGAGTTTTCATTAACGTTCTGACATTTGCTGGTAAATTGTGACCATGGCGTCGTAAAATGTTTAATAAATCATTCACTGCACTTTGTGTTATATTATGCGAAGCAACCCACTGTCGCAAATCATGATCAATTAAATTATTAGAATTATCACACTCGGAAAATTCATTATAACTTTCACTGGAATCCGAATAATCCGAACTCACGTATTCAGTACTTTCGTAATTGTATTCTACATCTAAAACATTATTTTCGGAACTGCTAGCTAATACATTGGAAGCGGATTTAGCCTGGACACTTTTGGTATTATTATCAGTGTGGTGGACATTCACTACTTTAAATTCACATGTTGTTAAATTACTATTAACTAATCTTCGTTTCTGGCGACTAGATAGATCACAAAAATCTTTTCGTGGCATGGCTTGCTGCTGTTGCCAATGAAAAAATTCTTTTATGTAGGCCGGGAAGTGGAATTAAAGAGGTTATGTGACGCGAGGTTGTATTCAAAGAAACTAGTTTTCTATCAAACACTACATATATAAATATGACAGAGTTTAAACTATGTTTTTCTTCAAGCGTATTATAATATTCATATTATGCTCCTGTACACACACTATAGAAGAAGTTCATTGTCTTACTAGTAGAAAAATGTTGATATTGTTGTACTAGTAAAAAAATGTTAGTGTTTTAGTTTACCGCTGGCGGCGGCAGTTGTCACAGCAACACATATTCTATTGAAAATTGTTATTTGACAGTTGTGTCGTTTTTGTTTTGTAGAGTACACAGCCAGCTTTGGCTGAAATAGCAAACACTACAATTAAAATTTTCCAAAAAAAAATGTCAAATTATTCTTTGAAACGCTTGAAGAAAAAATAGTATATGTCATTCGGAGTAGAACGCCCTTCTTGTGTTTTACCCAGCTTGCCTAGCCTCGGCTAGCGCCTCGGCTAGCGCCTCGGCCGCAGTAGCTGGGTTCAACACAAAAAGACCGCTTTCTACTCCTAATAACATAATATACTATTATTGCATGGTTACGAAAATTCCTGTTATACACTGTGTATATTGGTTTACAGTTTTATTAAAACGCCGGAACTTGGATGGTTCAACTGAGTTTAACGAAGCATGAGTTTATATTTAAACTTACACTAAGCTCGAAGTGTACAACAGGCCGCCCTAAAGGAATAAAATACATATTATTGACGGGAGGTATATAGCGCGCTAAATTCGAATTCACTGATGTGCAGTAACTTCGTGGTATAAATTTGTACACGCAGTGATAAATGTGTACAAGGCGAGAAATATATATATATATATATATATATATATATATATATATATATATATATATATATATATATATATATATATATATATAGGGCACTAACTTGAAGGTCATATTAGTATATTAGGAAAATACATATGCCAAAAAATTTAGAGTGATATGAGTGAAGTTCGGAATGTGTATTCCAAACCAATTAAAATTTATATAATTTTCCATAAATATATGTTACATACAAATTGTTATATAAAATTTATATGATTATTCACACATATACGTCAAGTACCAAATGTTATCTAATTTTTCACACATATATGTTAAGTACCAACTGTTATATAAAATCTATATAATTTTGTACTCTTCCGTGATACATAAATTTCATAATATAATACATAATAATATACTTTACATAATTATGTTATATAACGAAGTTCTTTACATTAATCATTTCTTTAATATATCACATATGAGAATTATATATAAATTTGTAACATAACTTTTTGCTCTAAAATATCTTTGATCGCTACATATCATTTATGTGTGCGTTTACTGGGTTGTTTGCATCCAAATAAACTATATAATTACAAATATCTTTGGAATCATAATTTGGTAAATATTTATTATTTACTTTTGAAAACCGATGTGAACATTGTGAGATACCACCTCGAATACCTTTTTTAACAAAATGTAACATATAAATATCCGTAAATAATTCAAGTTTAATTCCAGTACCATGTATCTCTACTACGACCGGGAGCAGTAAGACGTTGACAAGGATCTAAATTGTATACATTTCTGCATACATGTCGAAAGTTTTGAAAGATATCTGCTAAAAGTAAAACATCCGTTTTCAAGTAAATATCAGAATAATCACTTAAAGTTTTACACTTGAATACATTCCAAACATTTAAAGCATGATTACATTTCTCCTGAGATATGTGAGTTTTATTTAAACAATTATAAAATATTTTTTTTTTCAGGTAATTTAGTTTCAATTAATTTTTCAAAGGAGTCCATATATTGATATGGAAAACCTCCTTTTTTGTTACTAATTTAAAATGTTCAAAATTTGAAAAAATTTGGACATTTCTACAAATTGATTAGGTTTTAAATTTTGTGCTAAACTTTCAAGTGACTTCCCCATAAATTTAAAAGAATCTATAAATTTTAGTTTCATATATGTTTTGGCTTTCCTTCGTTTCAACTAGTACATTTTTTGAGAAAGATATATACTTCCCTTTTTTCTGGTATAATATTAATATTATTGTCAAAAACTAATTTTTTTATAAATAAATGTGAATCATATCCACTTAAATTATAAAAAAAATATTGGTAAAAACATCGGTATTTGGAAATTTAAATTACAATCATAATGAGCAGCACCACAAAATTTTCCAGTAAGATAGCAATGGTCTCGTACTCTTACATCATCATTATTAAATGGTTTTTCACAAATATGACAACATGAGGTGAAATTATAATTTTGATGTTCCTACATTGTTGTAATGGAAGTGGTTGTAATGGAATAATTATTTTTAAATATTTATTGTAAATTTCTTTTATATTTTCTGTAATATTTTGAACAAATTTTACTGGTGCATCAATACCTGTATACATTTTAAATTTACTTAATTCATCATTGAATGATCATTTTATAAAATAAGCAAAACTAAGGTTCATGTATGTGTGTTTGTGTTTTTCTGTAAACGATTGATTTTTATTAGGTGAACATGTGTGGATTGGTTTTTGTAATGATTCAAAATTTACATAAGTAATTAACAAAAGGTTTTTCAAGTTTTTTCTGAAAATTTTTAAATTCAAGAATATTTTCACCCTCTTGAGGTAAAATTGTAACTATTTTTCCGCAATCAAAATTTTGATGTGTCTGTAAATTTTCTTCTGACGTAAAATGTATTAAACATCCATCACAGATCCATTTTCTATGTTCATGAGAATTAATTTGGTCTCCAGTTAAACGAGAAGAATGATTAATCCACACATAATGATTTTTATTATCTCCTAAATATAATAAATTTATACGATTTATTTTGCGATTTTTTGTGTGATGTAACGGACCAACTATAATGTGTTTATGTTCATTGGAATTGTTTTCTAGTCCAAACACATTAATTAAAATGTTTTCATTTAACTCTTCAAATTTTGGATTATCTTTAATTTCGACAGGAAAATTAATATAGTTGTTATAAATGACGATTAAATATTAGCGCTGAAAATTAGAATATTAAAACACATTTATCACCCAAACTGGTATATACAGTATTAATACAAAAATAATAACAAATCTAGATGATCGTCGCCTGGCCGAACCCGGTCACACGGAATCCTCCTTCACGCCGTGATTATTTCTGTAAATGAATTAACACATGAGAAATACTCAGTGAGGAGGCAATCATTTACAAAAGGTTCAGGCATTCACACACCGTACACACATGTTGGCAACTACGGGCAGTACCGCTAGTTACTACGGACCCTCTGCCGCTTCGTTGGTGATCCGGAGACAATCCTCTTAACCAACTGGATCAGATCACTACAGCCCTAACTGCTGCTACGCTGGCGACCACAGAATGTGGGTCACTACAGCCTTGCCTGCTGCTACGCTGGCGACCCTCGGGTTCACACGAGCGGCCACTACGGAACCACTGCCGCTTCGGTGGTGATCCGGAGACATTCCTCTTAACCAACTGGATCAGATCACTACAGCCCTAACTGCTGCTGCCGTTGGCGACACCAGATGTGGGTCACTACAGCCTTCCCTGCTGCTACGCTGGCGACCCTCGGGTTCACACGATGCGGCCACTACAGTACCCAGTACTGCTCACAAGCACACTCACAATCATACACATGCTAGATTAACTCTCTCACCTGAATCACTATAATATCGATGTTCTCACACTGAAATCTAGAAATAAACTGAAATAAAATACATGAATGCCAGTATCATTAAATGTAGCTCTTATCCAACAGCATCGGTTACGTACCTAAATAGCTAATTAGAGACAAAACATCATAAATTTAATAAAAATAATCTTACGCAAAATAATATTTGTGACAGTTCGGCCATCCTGAAAAGTTCCTTGTCCTCGAGGAATCAGTCCCAAATTCCTGCAGCATCAGCATCAACATCCGAAGCGCTGTTGTCTTCCGACAGTTCACGTGTACTTAAATATGGTTTCATCCTGTCAATCGCCACTACGTCACTATATTCTCCTCTTCTACTTCGATTTGTACCAGGCAAATCTTCTACTGAAAATCTATGGTTCAGTAGAACTTTCTTTATTTGGAATGGTCCTTCATATGGATGGTGTGAAATGGAATT
The DNA here is from genome assembly GCA_963082715.1 of Harpalus rubripes. Taxonomy (NCBI): domain Eukaryota; kingdom Metazoa; phylum Arthropoda; class Insecta; order Coleoptera; family Carabidae; genus Harpalus; species Harpalus rubripes. The sequence continues at coordinate 25,015,671 of OY720459.1, read as the reverse complement.
GATAGTTTCTCAATTGGATTCAATAGTTCTGGCTGCTTTTTTATCTGTTGTTTATGGTAAAAACATCTGATACACAAGTCAGTGTACTTCGTGAATTTTCTCATTCCAGGAAGCCAGTAAATTCTCAAAATGTCCAAACTCATCAAGGCAGGAACGTACTATCTGTACCCGCTGTCCTCTAGGTACAACCCACTAGATTCCGAACGCGGTAATTCGGTAAACCCGTTCGTCTCGTAAACAGTAATTTTTATAAATATTCCTTTCGTAGTTAGTTTCCGGTGGTTTACTTAAAATGTTCTTGATAATTTTCAATTTGTCATTTGTCCGGCGAGTATCCAGTCAGCTTGTTATATGAAAAAATTTCAAATTCTGCAGAAAGTCCTTCTCCTGACACGGGGTTTTGACTTGGCGCATCGACGTGACCCATTCGTAATCCTAGGCGATATTCTATATCGAATGAATATTCCTACAGTTCCAGCCAGCATTTTCCATTCTATTTAGAATGTATTCCCAGCAGATATACTCTAAATTATTTTAAAGTTTCGACTACTGCTAAAGTCCCTAGATTATACGAATGACACTTCATTTCCGTTGGTGAAGTTTGACGACTGAAATAAGCAACTGGGTGGAATTTACCTGTGTCCAATTTCTGCAGCAGGATTCCTCCTAATCCTAACTTGCTGGCGTTCATGTGTACCTCTGTTTCGGCATTAGAATTGTAAAGTTACAAAAGTGGTCGTTCCGTAAGCTTTTTCTTTAAGTCTTCAAATGCTTTCTGTTGTTTCGCTTCCCAACACCACCGTGTATCCTTTCTCGTTAAATTAGTAATCGGTCGCACAATCTTAGCGTAATATTTATTGAAATGTCAAAAATAACTTGTAAGTCCTACAAACTGTCTTACTTGATGCACATTCCTCGGTGCCTGAAATCCGGTGACGGCTTTTATTTTCTCCTTCCCAGGTCGAACTCCATCTCGACCAATTTGAAATCCTTAATAATTGATGCTGCTCTGAAAAAGAAACATTTCTTCATATCCAGTGTAAAGTTGTTTGCCCTAAACAAAATGTCAAATAGTGTCATCAGTCGCTGAATTCCCTCTGTAAATGATGATGGGCAGATGATGTCATCTAAGTAAGCCATGGCGATGGTGTTACATGATCCTAAAACTTTGTTGACCAGCCTCTGAAAAACTGATGGTCCATTACATAACCTAAAAGGGAGACGATTAAACTCGTAATGTCTGTCCGGTGTTACAAATGCAGTTTTGTACTTCGAGCTCTCCGCGATAGGTATCTGGTAATATCCTGACGTCATCAATTCTTGGAAAGGGTTTCGGTCTATAACTGTTCTTTGTTTAAATGCCTGTAGTCTATACACATTCGCGCTTCTCCGTTCTTTTTCTTCACTAGAAGAATCGGTGCTGAAAAGGGTGAAGTGGATTCGCGTTTAATGTCGCCATCAAGAAGCTCTTGTACTATTCCCTGAACGTGTTTTCTCTCTGGAATTGACAATCTGTACGGCCTGTAAGTAATGGGTGTATCATTAGTCAGTAAAATATCCACTTCGGTCGCGTTCGTGCATCGAATATCCTTCACAGTTTTTACAAAACAATCTCTATATTCCTTCAGCAGACGTATTCGTTGTTCGCGTTGATCCACACTTATATCCGTTCCCACGTGTAGTTCATCCTACGTAAAGTAAATTCCTTCATTTTCTGCGCTTCTGTATTATCAGCTTGACACTTCCATCTTCTTGTTATAATTTTATCCTTCTGAATTGTTAATTCCGCATCAGTTCAAGACTGGTAGAACACATTCCATATCTTTGTCTGCTACTACAATTGTTCGCGGGAATATGTGCTCGTTTCCTTCATGGTTATGCAAGTGGACCCCATATCGACGTACGCTTAGACTCCCGTTCCATTAACTTTAACCTCCAGAAAGAATTTACAATTACCGCTTACCTCCGCAGAAGTTGTTAAGATGTTCCTTTCTGGCAGTTGTGGTTGTGTCTCTTGTTGACGTTGAACATGCTGATGTTGACGTTGTTGTGGTCGCTGGTTCCTACTTGCACTGAATTCGCCTCCATTTTGTTCTGCACAATTCGATACTCGTTGCCGTTTTTTTTTGTTATAATGTGAGCGTGTATGTCCCAATTTTCCACAAATAAAACAACAAATGTTCTCTATTCCGTCGTCGTGCTGCTGCGTAGTATAGTAAGGCCACTTGTTCTTCTGAAAAGTACGATGTAAATCGCGTTTAACGGGAGTAGAAAGGTTTCGTGTCGCTAATTTATCTTCGATCGTGTTTAAAAATAATAAAAGAGACTGCGGCTTCTTGCATTCTTTGATAAGGGCAAGTGTTGAGTAGCGCCAGCTTCTCATAATAGTATTGCAACATAAGTTCATCCGGTTTCTTGTTGCGAGAAATCATTTCTTGAAGCAACTGAAAATAATTTTCCTGTGACGGAAATGCCATCAACAACATAGCATTCTATGACTCCCAAGAATGATTTATTCCTTGCAGCGCTTTATACCATATTTCTGCATACCGTCTCCAGCGAGATCTCACATACATGATGGTAGTTATTTCGTCCCATTTATGCATAGCGCGTAAAGTGAACGTACACACTGAAATTGAGGACTGTTGTTAGGTAAAGTCATGTTGTAATGTTGTTCCAGGTTCGTAATCCAGCTAAACATAAACGTAATCAATATCCGCACTGTTCCAAAAGCTTTGTTGGTGTGATCCCAAAAGCTGAAAGTTAAAATTGTTCTAATCCCACTTCTGAAATGTTATAAATGACGATTAAATATTAGCGCTGAAAATTAGAATATTAAAACACATTTATCACCCAAACTGGTATATACAGTATTAATACAAAAATAATAAATCTAGATGATCGTCGCCTGGCCGAACCCGGTCACCCGGAATCCTCCTTCACGCCGTGATTATTTCTGTAAAAGAATTAACACATGAGAAATACTCAGTGAGGAGGCAATCATTTACAAAAGGTCCAGGCATTCACACACCGTACACACATGTTGGCAACTACGGGCAGTACCGCTAGTTACTACGGACCCTCTGCCGCTTCGTTGGTGATCCGGAGACAATCCTCTTAACCAACTGGATCAGATCACTACAGCCCTAACTGCTGCTACGCTGGCGACCACAGAATGTGGGTCACTACAGCCTTGCCTGCTGCTACGCTGGCGACCCTCGGGTTCACACGAGCGGCCACTACGGAACCACTGCCGCTTCGGTGGTGATCCGGAGACATTCCTCTTAACCAACTGGATCAGATCACTACAGCCCTAACTGCTGCTACGCTGGCGACCACAAAATGTGGGTCACTACAGCCTTCCCTGCTGCTACGCTGGCGACCCTCGGGTTCACACGAGCGGCCACTACGGAACCACTGCCGCTTCGGTGGTGATCCGGAGACATTCCTCTTAACCAACTGGATCAGATCACTACAGCCCTAACTGCTGCTACGCTGGCGACCACAAAATGTGGGTCACTACAGCCTTCCCTGCTGCTACGCTGGCGACCCTCGGGTTCACACGAGCGGCCACTACGGAACCACTGCCGCTTCGGTGGTGATCCGGAGACATTCCTCTTAACCAACTGGATCAGATCACTAGAGCCCTAACTGCTGCTGCCGTTGGCGACACCAGATGTGGGTCACTACAGCCTTCCCTGCTGCTACGCTGGAGACCCTCGGGTTCACACGAGCGGCCACTACGGAACCACTGCCGCTTCGGTGGTGATCCGGAGACATTCCTCTTAACCAACTGGATCAGATCACTACAGCCCTAACTGCTGCTGCCGTTGGCGACACTAGATGTGGGTCACTACAGCCTTCCCTGCTGCTACGCTGGCGACCCTCGGGTTCACACGATGCGGCCACTACAGTACCCAGTACTGCTCACACGCACACTCACAATCATACACATGCTAGATTAACTCTCTCACCAGAATCAGTATAATATCGATGTTCTCACACTGAAATCTAGAAATAAACTGAAATAAAATACATGAATGCCAGTATCATTAAATGTAGCTCTTATCCAACAGCATCGGTTACGTACCTAAATAGCTAATTAGAGACAAAACATAATAAATTTAATAAAAATAATCTTAAGCAAAATAATATCTGTGACATAGTGAAATTTAACTCATAATTATAATTTTCATAGTGTACTACACGTTGTGGTTAACGATGACAATCAACTGGATGCAGGGCTGATAGTACGACCCATTTGAAACATTGTTGGTCAGTAATTTCCACATTTATGCAAGCCTTCTTTCGTTTCACATCTTGTGGCAAATCGATGTATGACGATCCTGCTATTAGTGAATATTTATTAATATTAACTTCTAAATGATTAACACCTACTAAAGCCCAGCCGGAATCTCTCTCCTATAGCAACAAAAAATAATTAAAAGTTGTGTATATAGAAATTAGTTACTAAACATTCTTACCTGAAACTCGCTGCTTTTATTCTCTGTTATAGACAGTAATGTATCGTACAAAATTGAAATATCTGTTGATTGCAAAACTTCTTCGAATTTTGTATTAAATGACTATTTCCTCCTTTATGTTATCACCCTTTCCAATTTTTTTATAGTAACAAAAAAGTTCATAATTTTATTTAATAGCATTATGATTTTTTCGCTGTTCATCGATAAGATTTAAAACATTTTTTAAAATTTTTTTCAGAAACGTTATTATATCTACTGAATTTTTATTACTAATTGTGTACGATATTATTCTTCGTTTGAATGCTGTACCTATTATTGATAGTTCAGGATCGTCTTCTCCTTGTTGTTTACTTGCATTTGATTGTGCATGTTTGTCTTTAAATGAGCACTCTACTGAGTTTTTTTAATATCAATATTACAAAATTCACAGAAAATATTATGGTCGTCGTTTCCATGATGACTAGTTTTTTCTCGTTGAATTTTTAACTGATTATTATTATTTGTAACGCCTGTGGAAGTTGATGGGGTAGGAGTAGTTAAATTTATTTGATTCTTGTGATAAGTGTCCATGTGTTTTATGTGCATGTAGAGAGAGGTGATTTACCAGTGTTTACATTATACTATTGAATTTTTGTCACAACTATATGTAATATGTCTTTTAAGGTTATCACTACGTGTAAAATTTTTTCCACAGGTGGTACATGAAAACATTTTTTCAAAATTTCCGATTATATATACGACGAAATTTGAGATTTCTAACAGTAAACCTGTGATTTTTTGCTAGATTACTTTTTGCTCCTTCCGAAAACAAATCTAAACATTCATTACATTTAGATGGTAACTAAATATCATAAACTATTTTCACAAATTTGACAACAATACTTTGCTAAATACATAACATTTTGTATATGTACAAAGCCAGCATTCCAAATATTTGTAATATTTTCTATAAGGAAATAATTTACTAGTACAGCATTTGAAACAAAAAACTAAATCTTTATTAGTATTTAACTGGTAGCGATCTTTATACTCTACACAAACATAAACACTATTTTCTGTTAATATCGTTACAGCATTCTGAATATCTTTTTGATATTCGATAGAAAATAGAGAAAAAAACATATATTATTATTTTTTAAAATACGTTTTATTATGTTTTTTAATTTATTTGGGCTAAATATTATTTTAATCTGAAACAATAAAAAAATAATTACATATTTTTAAAATTATTATATTTAGAATCGTTACCTTATGAATTCTAATTTCGTAAATTTATTAGCTGGGGTTGTTATATTCTTGATTCCATTACTACAACTCTTCTACCATAGTTCGTTTGGAGGTTCGTACAGATGTTATTTCATATACGGTGTCTACTGTTAGGTCAGTTATCTTTTTGTAGATTTTCAACATCTCGAATTTTTCATAACTGATTATATTTGACGTATTTCAGATTAGAGAGTTTAAATATTTGGCCACATCGAAATGTGCTGTTAATCAAATGCACCAAATTTTTTTAAAGAAAAACATCCACGGGTATTAGCTAGTATTAATTACACCGAATTATATATGGAATCAACTTCTTCTTTACATAGACAGTCACAGTGCTACTCGAATTAAAAAAGTGATACAACTTTAAAGGGATTCATTGCTATAGATTCCAAGGGGGCAGGGACGTAACTAGGATTATTTTCTGGGTGGGCCGAAGATGGGCCAATGAAAAATCTGAGTGGGCCATACTTATATCATAAGAACTGTATTACAATAAAACTAAATTACATGTCACCATAATATACGGATTATAGATAGCAGCATAGAAACAGTAAAACAAAATAAACAAAAATTACAAATACTTCTAAGTAATAACTAAAATTTGAAAACAGGAATTGCAGTGAAAATTCGAATTGTTAATCCAATGACTACTAATTTAAAGTTCCCGGAAAATATAATTTATAAATATGTTATAAAACTAGTAGGGCCATTATTGTTTTGATTACAGTTTTTATTAATTTTCGTAAAATTTTATTGTGTTGAGAAGTAAATGATATTCTGCGGTTAGCACATGAATTTGTGTAATGCTTCGCAAAAGGAAACATTTTCTATAACTAATGTTAAATGTGCGTTACAAAAATTATCATCTTTTTACTTTTTGACATATTAATATGAAGACATCTCCTCATTGAATTACGGTACTCTATGCTTATTTCATGTTTGCAAAATCCAGAATCGGTTTCCAGGAATCATTGTGTAAAATGCAGCACCCATATAAGTAAATACATACTTTAATTCAACAATTTAAAAATATGAAACTAATCGTTATTGAAGTGTCATAATCGATTTCCAAATTTTAGTTTTAGATACGAGCCTTTCGTCATAGTCATAATAGTTTGTCCTTGCTTAGAGCAAAAATTTTTGTAAAATAATTTCAGTTTTGCGAATTCATCAGAAATAGTAGGTATAATATCTATTATTAGTACAGATACTTTTCCTATACACTTCCATATTTCAAATATCTCTGGCGTGTCCAGTATGGTATCATCCGCTAAATTAATTAGCTACATATTAATCAACATTCATCTCAATTCTGTAAGAAGGTTATTAAATACTAGCAATATTGTTGAAAATTCTAATCAATTTCAATAAAAATAAATGTAACGTGTCATATTTCATTCAGTGTTTCCAATTATTATTGATTTCTTTAAAATAATGTTGATAAGAAAGAATAATTTTGCTACAGAATTGGGGCGATTTATTGAAAAATAGTTAGGTACTTCATTTTTTTTCCACGAATAGACATTTTTGGCAGTAGGCTCATATACAATCTAAAATGTTTATTCTGCAATATGTACGTTTTACATCCACACAAATTGTATTACACATTCTAAAATTATTATCTCTTTTACAAAATAAACTAAACATCTTAATTTTTTTTGGGTGGGCCAGCAGGTGGGCCAACACATCAATAAGGTGGGCCCAGGTCCACCCAGGCCCCCCCGTAGTTACGTCCCTGCAAGGGGGGCATAATATTTATTTCTCAATTATATACTGGTAGCATTTCAGATGTAAAAATAATATCTGTTAGTGGATTTGTTAATATTATTAGAAGTAAATTGAAAACTGGGGAAATTTTACCAGGAAATATAATTTTAGCCGATAAAGGCTTCAATGTTGGTGATATACTTCATCCAGTTAAATTGAATTTACCTGCTTTTAAAGTGCGGTAAAACCTTTCACTGGTACTGAAATCAGTGAATCTAGAAGAATTGCTAGTGCCAGAGTACACGTAGGAAGGGTGATTCGCCAAATAAAAACATTCAGTATTCTATAAAATATTAAAATAACGCAATGTGGTACCACAAATGATATTTGGATTGTTTGTGCAACTATGCAATTTTATACCTTCTGTCGTTACTGATAACGAAATTGAACAAAGTCCTTTATGTACTGTACAGGTAGTAGATGAGAAATGATGGCATCAAGCATGCAACGTAGGAGAGAAATATAGAAGAATCTAATGGTATGAGTTAGGTTTAACGGAGGGGAACAGAAAAACTGCAACAATCTGTTTGTTGAAATATTGTACTTACCTGTAATGTTATTGTGTTATCCTATATTCCATAAATAAAATAGTATATGTAATTATAAAATATTCATTTCACTCTATTGCATAAACATTGAAACAAATACATACGTCATTGGGCAAAAACAAAAATAAAATATAACAAAAAATAATACTATAGTCAGTCTCAAGGAGGTCAGTCTTTAAGGAAGATTTGAGTTCCGGAAAAATTAATATTTCCGATATTTTTTTTTTTCAGAAATGGTACTTCATATTCAATATATATTTAGTCAAACTTGTGTACATTGATTCGCAGAAATCATAATTTATAAATATTCTTTCTATTACCATATCTCCAGACGGTAAGTAGATAACAAAATCGCACCAACTGGCGTCTGTTATCAGCATATGTCCCTGCATTTAATAATAATATGAAGAATTTCTTTTCAATTTCACGTAGTTTTCTTGAATTTCGCAACAAAATTCTTCTAGTACATGCAGTTTGAAAGTTTTCACAAGATGGACATTTTATTTCAACTAATCCATTCCAATTTTCCTTATTATTCACATGAACTACATGCCCATCTGGTGAGGTAGCTGTGTGGAGTAAGTGGATGAACTATTAATCCAACGGGATATAAATATATCTCTTTTCTTTGTTGACGCATATATGAAATTTATAAAGATTTAACTTTGGGTTCAGTACTTATTCCATAGCGTATGTATGGAATATAGCTTATATCTCTGCTGTGGATCTATTATTTTTTTTAGCTATTTCTTTAAATTTTGAAAACGTAAATCTTTTTTCTCTTTATACCAATCACTATTGCTATTTTGAAACCTTTTGTTCCTTTCTATCGTTCTACTACCTTCCCAGTTGACTTTAATTTTCAAAATCTTTAGATGGTAAGTGTCATTTATGATATATAGCATCTCTTCTTAAATTTTTTATTGGAAAATTTATAAATTTTAGATTTTTTTGGATGCGACATATTAGAATTTATTATTAAATTATTTGTATTTAAAATATTTCTTGTTTTATTTATACTGGAACTTGGATGTCTGTGATTCGTAGAAGCATCTATATTTATTATTCTATGTTGGAATTGATTACGAAGGAGAAGTATAGAATTTTGTAAATTAATTTTTTTGGTGTGCAATGGCGGAGTATATACTAGCTTTAAACTCTTTCTCTTCTTTATTTAGGAGGACTGGCTCAGTTTTTGCATTTTCATCTAGTAAATATGTAAATGAGGTCAGTTAACTTGGAGTACCATTTTGCTCCAGGGACCATTTTTTTACATAAAAGTTTTGCTCTAGTTTAGCCCCGTTTTGTAATGCAATCAAAACATTTTGCAACCTGATCACATGACAGTTTAAATGAATTAAAAATATGCACTGTAAGTTAACGATAGAGTACCATTCTACTAAAATTATTAAATCAACTAAATTTTAAATAGACCTCATTTTGTACAGTTTTGTAATGCAATTGTTCAGTTTTGCAACGGCTTATTTTATTTAGAAATCGACTATCGAAATTGGCGCTCCAAGTTAACGCAATTTATCATCATCGTCTAATCAACATGGGACATGGCACATCAAATGCGTTACGTTTTGCCCCGTTTTGTAATGCAGTCAAAACATTTTGCAACCTTATCACCTGGCAGTTTTAAGCAATTAAATCTATGCACTCTAAGTTAACGATAAAGTGCCAGTTTAATAAAATTATTAAATCAACTAAATTTTAAATAGATGTCATTTTGTACAGTTTTGTAATGCAGTTGTTCAGTTTTGCAACGGCTTATTTTATTTAGAAATCGATTATCGGAATTGGCACTCCAAGGTAACGCAATTTATCATCATCGTCTAATCAACATGGGACATGGCACATCAAATGCGTTACGTTTTGCCCCGTTTTGTAATGCAGTCAAAACATTTTGCAACCTTATCACCTGGCAGTTTTAAGCAATTAAAACTATGCACTCTAAGTTAACGATAAAGTGCCAGTTTAATAAAATTATTAAATCAACTAAATTTTAAATAGATGTCATTTTGTACAGTTTTGTAATGCAGTTGTTCAGTTTTGCAACGGCTTATTTTATTTAGAAATCGATTATCGGAATTGGCACTCCAAGGTAACGCAATTTATCATCATCGTCTAATCAACATGGGACATGGCACATCAAATGCGTTACGTTTTGCCCCGTTTTGTAATGCAGTCAAAACATTTTGCAACCTTATCACCTGGCAGTTTTAAGCAATTAAATCTATGCACTCTAAGTTAACGATAAAGTGCCAGTTTAATAAAATTATTAAATCAACTAAATTTTAAATAGATGTCATTTTGTACAGTTTTGTAATGCAGTTGTTCAGTTTTGCAACGGCTTATTTTATTTAGAAATCGATTATCGGAATTGGCACTCCAAGGTAACGCAATTTATCATCATCGTCTAATCAACATGGAACATGGCACATCAAATGCGTTACGTTTTGCCCCGTTTTGTAATGCAGTCAAAACATTTTGCAACCTTATCACCTGGCAGTTTTAAGCAATTAAATCTATGCACTCTAAGTTAACGATAGAGTGCCAGTTTAATAAAATTATTAAATCAACTAAATTTTAAATAGATGTCATTTTGTACAGTTTTGTAATGCAGTTGTTCAGTTTTGCAATGGCTTATTTTATTTAGAAATCGATTATCGGAATTGGCACTCCAAGGTAACGCAATTTATCATCATCGTCTAATCAACATGGAACATGGCACATCAAATGCGTTACGTTTTGCCCCGTTTTGTAATGCAGTCAAAACATTTTGCAACCTTATCACCTGGCAGTTTTAAGCAATTGAAACTATGCACTCTAAGTTAACGATAGAGTGCCAGTTTAATAAAATTATTAAATCAACTAAATTTTAAATAGATGTCATTTTGTACAGTTTTGTAATGCAATTGTTCAGTTTTGCAACGGCTTATTTTATTTAGAAATCGACTATCGAAATTGGCGCTCCAAGTTAACGCAATTTATCATCATCGTCTAATCAACATGGGACATGGCACATCAAATGCGTTACGTTTTGCCCCGTTTTGTAATGCAGTCAAAACATTTTGCAACCTTATCACCTGTCAGTTTTAAGCAATTAAAACTATGCACTCTAAGTTAACGATAGAGTGCCAGTTTAATAAAATTATTAAATCAACTAAATTTTAAATAGATGTCATTTTGTACAGTTTTGTAATGCAATTGTTCAGTTTTGCAACGGCTTATTTTATTTAGAAATCGATTATCGGAATTGGCACTCCAAGGTAACGCAATTTATCATCATCGTCTAATCAACATGAGACATGGCACATAGGATGCTTCAAGTTTTGCCCCGTTTAGTAATGCATGTAAAACATTTTGCAATTTTATCACCAGGTACATAAAAAATAATTAAAAATATACACATCATTAGGCTGTATTGAGACAAAGACATTGTGCACTGTGGGTTATATTAGAAACGTCGATATTTGAAACAATATAAAAATATATTTTTTTTTATAAATATACTAGCTGACCTTGTCACGCGATGCTGTGGCTCAGTAGTTATAATAGATTGAATTAAGTTTACACGCAATTACTCTCGCTGTTTACCCTCGTTTTACTCCTGCGCTGTACTTCATAAGTTTACCCGCACTCTACTCCCACCGTTTACACTCACTCTACGCTCGCGCAACTCCCGGAATTTACCCGTGCTGTACTGTCACCGGTTACCCTCGTTCTATTCCCGTGCTCTACTTCCCAAGTTTAGTCGTGCTGTACTCCCGCCATTTACTCTGACTCTTCTTTTGCGCTATACTCCCGAAGTTTACCCACACTCTACTACTACTCACCCTCGCTTTCCTCCCGCACTCTACTTCAGAAGTTTAACCACGTTGTACTTCCGCTGTTTACCCGAGCTGTATTTCTAAAGTTTACTATCTCTATACTCCCGCCGTTTACCCTCGCTCTACTTCCGAAGTTTACCTGCGCTCTACGCTTGAAGTTTGCCTTTGCTCTACTCCTAAAGTTTACCCGTGTTTTACTCCCGCCGTTTACACCCGCTCTATTCCCGAAATTTATCCGTGCGGTACTCTCGCCGATTACCGTCACTCTATTCTCGTGCTCTACTCCCCAAGTTTACTCGTGCTGTAGTCCTGAAATTTACCCTCGCTCTACTCCCGCGATTTACTCTCGAAGTTTACCCGCGATAAAAACTATCCCTTCTTTTAAGTTGGACCAAATTACATATAGTTACGAAATTTCATCAAGGTCAAGTTTTGTAGTTTATACCGGACATACATCGTGAAAAGAAAAGTGTTGTTTTTACTATTTTCTTTGCAACTTTTCCATATTTTCTCATCTTTTAAACTTTCCCTGAACTTCCATAAATATTTCAAAGCCAAAATTAGCCAAATCGGACCGAGTTCTCGAGTTTTAGCGAGACTAACGAACAGCAATTCATTTATATATATATATATTATCAGATTGGGAATACTGCTCGAGACAACTGACCAGAGGGTTGAGAACAATAGGAGAAAGCACGTGTTAAAAGGTAAAGTAGTTCTTCAGTGGCGCACGGGCAAAATGCCACGCCACGCCCCCACCCCCCGCCACGAGAGGATCTTGAGCACAGGAAGATCCTAATATATATTATTAAAAAATTTAGTAAAATTTATTAATTTTGTTTCAATTCAAAAGTATTTTGAATAAAAAATGAAGGAGATAAAACATAGCTTTAGGATGTTTACATTTATAATGTTGTAATAGGCTTGTGCAAATCTTCAAAATTTAACGTTACAAAACTCCTAATAATTTTCCAGATTTTTTAAAGCGTAAATTTTAATTTTCTAAGTTAAAAAACATCCTAGACGAAGTACTTACTGTAGAGGCGTAGGAATCGGGGGGCAGTTGTATTTTATTTAGGGGGAGAGGTGGTAAACTCTGTGTTCTGGATTATAAATAATAAACAATTTTATTGTAAAATAAAGTACACAATTAGTGGTTCCCTTTTGAAACATGTATATTTTATTTTTTTCAAATAAACAGAAACATCAATTATTAGTGAAATAATGAAGTAATTTTAGAAAGTACAAAACAAAACAAAACAAGTCATGCGCGAGACGTCAGAAAGGGTTTTAAATGGTGTAGACGAGCATATGGCTGGTAATAACTGTATTTCCGCAGTCTTGTTTCTTATCTTGGAGATCATCGTAAAGCTCCCATTTCTCATCAAGTCGAAGGCAGTAAGCTCTATAGTGGCCAATAGTATTGATGTTAGTTGAGGAGCTTCCCGTGAAACCTACGGCACCTCTCAGATAATACTTCCGTCCGTGTACTGTGACACTGCGTGGTAGCTCGTCCAACTTGGAGTTGAATTGCGCAAGCCTTTGGTCGTTCTTTTCAACGATTTCTACAAATAAATGATATTCTGAGACAGAGGTCGTCACATCTCGCTTTCCTTTACATAGTGGATGCTGGGATATGTTAGGATCTACAATGACATGTTCAGATTTAGGGTCAGCGTCAGGCATTGTATTTAAACAGTCTGTTACAAACTTCTCCTTGGTAGCACGCTCAATTTCATGTTGGAGATTACTCCAACCAGATTTTGGTTTTCCGACACTAACCCAAGGAGTCACGTCTTCTCTTATCGTCTGAAGACAAATTGGCGATGAACACAAGCGCATACATTTATACGTTGGATATTCCTGCATTATGACTCCCAAGATAGTGCTGACATTACAATGCGCATTGATCGTCTTGAGATTCATCAAACCAATGGATATTGGAAAATGTGGTCGGAGCAGCTGAGCTCGAAGACGGTACACGAAAGAACTCGCACCGTGAGCTGTCAATCTCCTGATGACTTCCGCCATTTGCCAGTTGGTTTCACCGTCAACAAACGTCCTATAGGCAAGACTGTCACAATACGCTGAACAGCATATCTGGGCCACAGAGTCGAAGGCACATGTATTCATAAGAGTAAACCTCTCTTTCCCCAGCTTAATAGGTTTAAGAATACTCCTATTGCCATTCTTCAGGAGACCTATTGGTAGAGTCTTTACTCTAGTTGTAAGATCAATTGTGAGCCACTCCGAGTTGTGTACCAAGTAGGATTTCCTTAGACGGCCACTTGGTGGGGTTCCCTGTCCTCGCCAGTTCTCTACTGAACCTACTTCTTCAAGTTCCTGTTTAGCTTGGTTAGAAATCTTTTGGCAGAGGGAGCAGATCTCTTGCAAGTTACCTTCATCGTCCCTGACCGTAATAGAACAAAGGTTGTTGCCATGTACACATGCGTTACATAATGCACATTTTGCGGATCCATCTGGAATGTCACCAGATTTGCACGACAGGCAGCTACCAGTCAATATGTTTGGATTCACGTCTTCTTTGACAACGGAATATTCTATAAAGTTGTTTTCCTTTATGTCATCATTGACTGCTCCTTCATCTATAAAATCACCGACTACGTTTATAGCTCCATCTAAAACAGGACACGATTCTTTCACCTGTCGTTCATTTGTGTCTCTGAAGCAATCCTCCTCATCTTTGGTGTTACCATTTATTTGATCCAAATTAACATCATTCTCATCTAAAACAATACCTTTACTCGCGGAGTGATCATCTTCATCATTAGTACCTAAATTATGAATTTTATGGAAATTAATATTTTGCGATTCGGAACTGTGATAAGTATTGATTTGTGCCCTAGCTACTTCTTCCAATTTCATTCTACCTGATAAAGCTTGTATGTAGATACAAAGAAAATCGTCTAACCTTGCAGGAAGACTTATGTGGTTACAAAGTCTATTCTTTACATCATTGAAGTTGCTCTCTGATGCAGAACTGCTTGCCGTCGATCCTCCGTACCCATAAAGTGGAACCATTACTGCTGTCCACATAGGAAGGGAATAAGTGAGCTTCTGAAGGTCAGTGACAAGAGTATTTAGATACTGCTGGTTTCCTCTGTCACCTTCAACTGGAACATTATTACATCGAACTTGATTTTCAATGTTTTTAGACCACTCTTGAAATTTGTTTTTTGAAACATGTTTCTCCACTGTATCGAAGAAAATGTTATGGATCACCAATTTCCTTATCCACGTTCTTATTTAATTCTTGTTGGTTTTCTGGTATACCAGTAGCAATTCTTGTAATCAGGTACCTTTTACTCTGCTCACAAGGTGTGTCGTTTCCTGTATCTGTAGAAACACCTTCTGTTTCACATAGAGCTACAGTGAATATGTGAGTGAGAATAACTTTAGCATCGGCAATATCTTGAGATTGAATTAGAAGTGCCAGTGTCCTCATATAAAATTGCCTTGTACGACGAATCACTCCGTTTGCTTTAAGTGACGGTAGAGCGGAAAAAAGTTTTAATGTGTGTGCTACGTCAAATCTAATAAAACATTGAGGCAAATTAAGAGAGCTTTTGACGTCATTATCATTCAAAATTTTTGAGCATTCCTGCAAGTATCCCGCCATTGTTGTTCCCGCAAATGCTTGAAAACAAGCCCCTGCAAGCGCCAACGACATGTCAATAACAACTACCTTAGGTACTACAGCTCCATCTCGAAGGAACATTGACAGCCAATTACGAATTGTTTCAGTATCCTGGCGCTCAGAGAGCATACAACAAACAGGATACTGCATTTTAGTTCGGCAATCATTGATGACAGCTTCATACAAGAAAATATGCGACGATCTGTCCCCATTCATTTTCACCAACTTATTGACCAATCCACCAGTGGCATCAATGGACAATGTAGAGACTGCGGTGCTTGTACAATACATTCGTTCAGCATGAACCTGAGCGGAACTCCACACATGTACTCGAAATTTATCATAACATATATCTTTTATGTAATCACTGAACGGGCTACAATACTTTGCCGTAACAAGTGAAAGTATGGGATCTTCATGAAGCCGCCTTTTTTGCAATTCCTTAAATTTAGCTATTTGAAGAGCAGTGCATGTAGGAAGATCACTAGGCTCTCGTGTATCACCCTTCACCATGTCTCGATCTGCTTGAAGACGCCGCAAACAACTAGCTGTCATTTTACCTTCAATCATCTGGCTTAGAACTTCTTTTCGGTTAGAACCCTTCAACTGTCTCTTCTTAGGAGGGTGAGGCATTCTATATTTACCAGTTATAGTACATACAATTAGTACAGGGTTGCCAGGATTAGGTTCCTTTAGAATTGTACCATTGAAGATGGATAAGCATGTTGAGCAATTTCCTTTAAATTTAGAATAAGAGTTCATGGATGATTTGTTTACTTTCCCCCCTTTGTACCTCAAAGTACACGGCAACTTAGTGTGAAGGCGAAAATGTTTGTGGATAATGTTTGTCCAAACACCACGCTTAAGGACATTATATCGTCTGTGAATTTTCTTCCCTGCCTGGACAGATGAGTAAACAACTTCTTCAGGAGCCATTTTTGACCACTCGTCGGGTGCTATAGTAATAGTAAATTTCATCTTGTGAACCCTATTACTAATGAGGGCATAATTGTCAGATGAAATGGGCGGTGTGTCACTGTTACTATCGTATTCACTGCAAGTAGTGTCAGCCGTACTTTCTGATGTGTCAGTGGTGTTTTGGTCGCCACTCGACGACAAATCTTGCGGTACAATGCACTTGTCCGCGGCAATAGACACTGAATCATGTAGCTCTTCTAGGCCTAACGAAGTGCGCAAATTGTATCTATTCTGAAAGACATATGAGTATATTGTCTCTGCAGATATTTTATGATCCGACCCCGTGATAACTTCATGAAATTTGTCTCTTATCTCCCTCCACACATGTGCTGCTTTTGATGCTATTTTATTATGTACAACAACACCAGATGTTTCTAGGACACACCGGCGTAACTGGTTCGCTGGAAATGATTTTGGCCGCCCCATACTTGTCCCTAGACAAAAAAAAAATAATTTTTTTTTGAAATTTTAAAGCATTCGTGCGCTGAAATGTAAGGTCCGTATTCTCTCCTCATGATTTCTCCAAATATCGCTATTTGAAATTACAGCTAACCATAACCCTACTTTCATCTCTTAACACGGTTCGAAATAAATTCGTAACAAGCCGTTGATATTTGAAAGCGGTTAACAGTATTGTAACATTCAACGGTTTGCTACAACTTTAATTCTTTAGCTTAAGGAAACATATGCATACGATATACTGGGTTTTCTCAGTAAAGAGGACATACCTTTTAACTTCTTTATTTAGAAAGTCATACACTCGTATGTTATTTATTATTTTTTCAGAAATATAAAATAATACCTGTTCCTATATTTTTATAACATCTGGAAGCGGTAGGGAAACATTTTTTCTACTCCTTTTTTCTACTCCGTTTTTTCCACTAGACATTTTTTCTATCGGATTTTTTTTCTACCGAATTTTCTTTCTACTAGACATTTTTTCTACCGGATTTTTACCTACTCCGTTTTTTCTACTCAATTTTTTCTACTAACAGATAGATAAGATTGTTGTTTACTTTTATGTTGGCAGAAAAATTCGGTGATACGTTAAGTTAAAGTTTTTTTTTTAGTAAATTAATACATTAATGGAATAATATTCATTTACATTATATCTAAAGACACTATCTGGAAAAAAACCGGTAGAAAAATTGTCTAGTAGAAAAATAATCCGGTAGAAAAAATGTCTAGTAGAAAAAAATTCAGGTAGAAGAAATGTCTAGTAGAAAAAAATCCGGTAGAAAAAATTATTAGTAGAAAAAACGGAGTAGAAAAAATGGTGTACAATTCTGGAAGCATATGATTCATTGCGAAAAACATTTGGCACATTTAAATATTTGTGACATTTGACAGTTACAGGGGGTGTCAATTTTAAATGGGCCACGATTACTACCTCGAGAACTATGAGAGTTACAAAGTTGGTTAAATTAGTAAACAATTTGTATATTACAAGGCTATTAAAATGAGTCAAATAAAAAAATTTTTCAACAAGTGGTTCTCTCGATGCGGACCCAACTTTCTTATTTTAAATAGAACACCCTGTATATTTTACATATTTGGAATCTACATAAAATTATATATTTAATGATAATTGATGTTAAATTTTTGTTAAAAAATAAAATCCCTATTGGTACGTAAGACTATACATTTTGACTAGAAAATGTCAGTTGCTATGAATAAATAAGCATCAAACGTTAATTCAAACAATTCCTGCATTCTTTGGTTAAATTGCCATTTTCCTGTAAAAATATATAATCTTTTATACCAATATAGAGACATTATTTTTTAATTCAAATTTAATATATATGTATATATATATATATATAGGGTGTTTCTTTTAAAATAAAGAAAGTTGGATCCCATATCTTGAGAACCACAGGTTGAAAAAAATTTGTTTGTCTCATTTTTATAGCCTTGTAATACAGAAATTATTTGCTAATTTAACCAACTTTGTATCTTTTATAATAATGATGGCCCATTTAACCCTGTATAATGCAGTTGTAATGCGGACCATAGTTATTTATTATTTGTAGAATATCATTGTACTATGTTCGGATACAAATTTAAAACAAGATAAATATATATCTTATAGTAGTTCTTATAAATATTGGTGCTTGACATCATTGGTAGAATAAATGTCATGTGTCAAGGCAACTCCTGAGCTTATCATATTGTAAATCTAAAATACAATTAAGGCCCATTCAGATAGAGCTTTCAGCAGTGGTATTGCATTGGTATTGTAGTAAAGTGTCACATGTCAACAGGTCAAGTTGTCAAATTGTCTCAAATATGACAAGTTTATTAGCGTGTATAGTATTATTATAGATAAATTGTGCTAATTTTACGACTACATCTTTCAAATATTCTTCGATTTCTACATATAACCTGCGTAAGTGTCCCAGAATGATAATATCTTGATTATGGCCATGTCGTATGCCCAGCTAATCAAGAATTTTAAATGAAATACTTCGTTTTATGGGTCATTGCTTTAGCGGTGTAGTGGCAGGGTAGAAACTCTGAATGTAAACGGTCCCATTTACTTTCCTTAGGCAAGATTCTGCACTACAATACAAATGCAATATCACTGCAATTAGCTGTATGTGAATTTGCATTTATATTTTACTTTGCTTAGTTTCATATTTAAACAAGAATGAAGATTTTTCGACATAATCATTATACAGACAAAGATGTGATTATTTATTAATTGTTTCATTAAAATTGGAGCCACATCAGTAGTTTTGTGTGTGTGTGTGTGTGTGTGTGTGTGTGTGTGTGTGTGTGTGTGTGTGTGTGTGTGTGTGTGTGTGTGTGTGACACTTTTTTGGCTCGCATAACTTAAATACTACAAGGCCAAAAATGAAGAGCTGATTAGTTTTTGATTATAATCGGACGATTAGAATTAGTAGATTACTAGACGCCCAAAACAGTTTTTCTTGAAAAACATAGTTATTTTTAATTTTTCGACATCTTATGTTATTTTCCAAATTATTTTCCATATGATTTTATTACTATTTATTTTTAATCTCTAATAGGTTTAGAGATATTAATTTTTTTAAATCGTGCAGCCTGTTCTAGCTTTCTGATTGTTTTATTGTTTTATAAATTTTGAAGTGACATACATCAAAATCGAATTGTCAAATATAAATGGTATGTTTCTAAAGAAAATATATAGAAAATATTTAATGGAGTGCTTTTTATAGAAAGTTTATAAATTAAATTTAGAAAAAATATGTATATGGCGCTGGTAAAAAAGGAATATAGAGGAAATGTATACGGGGAAGTGACGGAAGGTATAGTGCTGGCCACAACAGATTTTTTCATATTATAATGCACAAATTTATAAATTTTTGAAAATAACTTTTCCAAATTATTTTGGTCTGAAACTTAACTATTTGCATATTGTTGTATTCAGACTTTAACGTAGAATTCAAAAATGTAAAAATATACCAAGTGTTCCATCTGGTTAAACCGGAAGATATATGTTTATGTTTTATGCATAAAAGTTATGCCATATATGTTAAGTTTAAGCATATAAATTTTTATCTTTATAAATAGAGAAGTTAATAAGGGTGTCCCGCATTCTGAGGATACCCATACCCTTAAGGAATTCTTAAGCATAGAAATTGTTAAGCAGCTGTTATTGCAAGTACATAGCGATATTTCGAGCGGCTAGGTGTGCAGCTCCCGAATATAATTGCATGGCCCTGTAAAACACGGCTTTATAACGCTCCCTAATAGACAAAAATGGACCATGAAGTTGGCGCGTACCGATGTGTTGCTATAGACCATGTAAATGTTACAGGTTTAAATTCTGAACCAAAACTGACCCAACCAAAAGCAAACAAACCTCCCCCTCTCTCTTCTTCTGCTCTTCTCCTCCTCCCATGTGTTGCGATTTAAACATTTTATTAGATCAAATTTTAAAATTCGCGCCAATTCATACGAACAACATTTACATGGCCAACTGCAATACATCGGTACACGCCAACTTTATATGGTCCATTTTTTGACAATTTGAGGGCATTATAAAGCCTTGTGTTACAGGGCTTTGCAATAGACCAGAAAAGTAAGGTTAGAATATGCCTTTGGCGGGAGTTCATAGTTTGAATTCTGTAGCATAGATTTTATATGAGAGTTAGATTTTACAGACAAAATAAAGATATTTTTTGAAAAAAATAAGGCAGCTGATGTTAAGAAATCGATAGTTCATTTATTCAGTAATAGGCTACAACAGTTTTAATCCCTAGAAACGGTACAGCACGAAAATTATTAAAAATTAAAATACTTGTTGCAAGCCAAAGAAACGTATGTCGTTGTGTCCCAAGTTTTGACGGTGACGCATGCGCGAGCGAGCACCGAAGTGTATGATCGAAGCAAGACAAAGTAGAATGGTTTGTGCAAGACATACGTTCATTGAAATTTGTAGTGTTGTATATTTGTTTAAATAATTATAAACTGGGTACAGTTCATACAAATATTATTGAACAATTTAGGAAATAAAGGTTTGGTCTATGTGCTACAGACAATGTTTTGTTTAAAAAATTTACTTTTATACGATTTCTCGACCTTCAAAGTTAGGCAAATTTTTCTTCCATAAGAAATGCATGGCGATAAAAGTTATGACCGCAGCGTTATGAACTGTGTTTGAATATGCCGCCAGTTTCACTTTTCTGGTCTATTACGTTCGGGAGCTGCACGTACTCCCATTTCGAACGCGAAATCACAAAGTGAGAATGCGAACCTAAGTTCCTGGTTGTCAGAAGCTTATTTACAATTTTCTGAGCGCGAAAATACTTAAAAATAAAAAATTTACCTTTTATGAGTCTCGTGTTGATATGAGCAAGTTGGCAGACAGCGAGGAAGCTTGACACACTTTTCACTTAGTAGCAGCTTAAAATCCAGGAAATTAGCTTAGAAGAGCCAGTGCACTAATTAAAATGTACAATATATGATCGATTGCAAACAAACAAATATCAAATCTTTTTTAATCCGTGTTTTTGTTGTAATGCCTGTAGAATCTTGCAAGAATTTATATCTGTGATAAACTGTGCACTTTGGAATTCTCAAATTAAAATACGCCAACTAGTACACTTTACTTTAACCTCACATGTATCGTTTGTACAGTACTCCCTGAGACTCGTGATAGTCGACAAGAGATGCGCAGTGACAACGCGCTAGAGTGGGGGTGACTGTTACCAATGAAATTATTTCACATCTGGTTTCGTAGAGTGAACATGCTCCGTAGTACAGTCTGTGCGAAAAGATGTGCTTAACAGTGATGAGAGTGTCAATGAATCTGTGAGTAATTTTAAATTATGTACAAAGGAACTATGTGTAATTTGTATACTTTTGATTTTGTTTAATGAGATATTTTCATTTCTAAAAAAGAGATATTTTATTTTTCATTACAAATATTTAACTAATGAAACAACTTGCTAAACAGATTGTACTTTCCGAGCGTACTACCTTTCTCTTTCCAACCGGAACACTTTCTCACTCTGCGCATAACCACTGCTTATCTGCCACGAGTCCCTGGGAGTACTGTAAAATAACATAACCAAAATGTATCATTGAAGAAGGCTCTACTTCAGTATACAGTCTTGTACCTTGCTTTACTTTCACTACTGTTTCGACGCGCGCATATAAATCTAATATCAGGGTACTAAATTGTAGGTCATAGCTGTTTTTTGGTGACAAACCGTATTTAATTAGAATTTCATACCGTTTTCGTAACTGACGTCATCGTTTTGTCACTCGCCAAAATGTATAGTTTTAAAATAATGAAGTCATGACTTTGTATTTGAATTTGACATATAGGCCCGTACTACGATCACGGTTTTTGGATATTTTAAGAGAGCGGTTTAAGAAACAAAATTCGTTGTCATGGTTACTTATGGATATTTCAATATAAATGAAGGAAACAAAATTTGATTTTTTAGAACAGCGTTCTAAATAAGGTTAAAAACGTGATCGAGTTGCAAATTTTGTTGTTAACTCTAATTGAAGATGACTACAAAATTCCTGAAGAGCAAATTAATGTTCTGCGTTTTGTAAGGGATAATAATGATATGGAGAATTCAATAATATTCTTTCCACTTTACCGTAAGAAGCATGTTAGAATATTCCGAGGAATTTTTTGATATAGCTGGATAGATAGATATTTTGCCCGTGGGCCACTGAAGAACTACGTCGCCTGAACTCTCTGGTCAGCTGTCTCGAGCAGTGTTCCCAAACTGAGAATGATATACTCGTACATATATTTATAAAAAAAATAATTTTATATTGTTTCAAATATCGACGTTTCTAATATAACCCACAGTGCACAATGTCTTTGTCTCAATACAGCCTAATGATGTGTATATTTTTAATTATTTTTTATGTACCTGGTGATAAAATTGCAAAATGTTTTACATGCATTACTAAACGGGGCAAAACTTGAAGCATCCTATGTGCCATGTCTCATGTTGATTAGACGATGATGATAAATTGCGTTACCTTGGAGTGCCAATTCCGATAATCGATTTCTAAATAAAATAAGCCGTAGCAAAACTGAACAATTGCATTACAAAACTGTACAAAATGACATCTATTTAAAATTTAGTTGATTTAATAATTTTATTAAACTGGCACTCTATCGTTAACTTAGAGTGCATAGTTTTAATTGCTTAAAACTGACAGGTGATAAGGTTGCAAAATGTTTTGACTGCATTACAAAACGGGGCAAAACGTAACGCATTTGATGTGCCATGTCCCATGTTGATTAGACGATGATGATAAATTGCGTTACCTTGGAGTGCCAATTCCGATAATCGATTTCTAAATAAAATAAGCCGTTGCAAAACTGAACAATTGCATTACAAAACTGTACAAAATGACATCTATTTAAAATTTAGTTGATTTAATAATTTTATTAAACTGGCACTCTATCGTTAACTTAGAGTGCATAGTTTCAATTGCTTAAAACTGCCAGGTGATAAGGTTGCAAAATGTTTTGACTGCATTACAAAACGGGGCAAAACGTAACGCATTTGATGTGCCATGTTCCATGTTGATTAGACGATGATGATAAATTGCGTTACCTTGGAGTGCCAATTCCGATAATCGATTTCTAAATAAAATAAGCCGTTGCAAAACTGAACAACTGCATTACAAAACTGTACAAAATGACATCTATTTAAAATTTAGTTGATTTAATAATTTTATTAAACTGGCACTTTATCGTTAACTTAGAGTGCATAGATTTAATTGCTTAAAACTGCCAGGTGATAAGGTTGCAAAATGTTTTGACTGCATTACAAAACGGGGCAAAACGTAACGCATTTGATGTGCCATGTCCCATGTTGATTAGACGATGATGATAGATTGCGTTACCTTGGAGTGCCAATTCCGATAATCGATTTCTAAATAAAATAAGCCGTTGCAAAACTGAACAACTGCATTACAAAACTGTACAAAATGACATCTATTTAAAATTTAGTTGATTTAATAATTTTATTAAACTGGCACTTTATCGTTAACTTAGAGTGCATAGTTTTAATTGCTTAAAACTGCCAGGTGATAAGGTTGCAAAATGTTTTGACTGCATTACAAAACGGGGCAAAACGTAACGAATTTGATGTGCCATGTCCCATGTTGATTAGACGATGATGATAAATTGCGTTACCTTGGAGTGCCAATTCCGATAATCGATTTCTAAATAAAATAAGCCGTTGCAAAACTGAACAACTGCATTACAAAACTGTACAAAATGACATCTATTTAAAATTTAGTTGATTTAATAATTTTATTAAACTGGCACTTTATCGTTAACTTAGAGTGCATAGATTTAATTGCTTAAAACTGCCAGGTGATAAGGTTGCAAAATGTTTTGACTGCATTACAAAACGGGGCAAAACGTAACGCATTTGATGTGCCATGTCCCATGTTGATTAGACGATGATGATAAATTGCGTTAACTTGGAGCGCCAATTTCGATAGTCGATTTCTAAATAAAATAAGCCGTTGCAAAACTGAACAATTGCATTAGAAAACTGTACAAAATGAGGTCTATTTAAAATTTAGTTGATTTAATAATTTTAGTAGAATGGTACTCTATCGTTAACTTACAGTGCATATTTTTAATTCATTTAAACTGTCATGTGATGAGGTTGCAAAATGTTTTGATTGCATTACAAAACGGGGCTAAACTAGAGCAAAACTTTTATGTAAAAAAATGGTCCCAGGAGCAAAATGGTACTCCAAGTTAACTGACCTATGTAAATGGAGTACTTGTTTCTACATTTTGTATAGTGGTTTTTAATTTTATTTCGGCTCTATTAATAATTTTATGTTCAACCTTACGAGGATCATACACTCGGCTGGCTATTGGGTATTTCTTTTTGTAGAGGGTGACGGGATTCGAAAATATTACTTCATGGACAGGTTCCGGATCAATTTTTTTACGTCTGGGTTTGTTCCAGATTTGAGGTTTGTCCGAGCAGCTTAAATCATTAGGAATTTCAGTATACCACTTGGTACATAATGTTGTAAGGCAAATAATAGTCTAATCTGAAAATGTTTATTTATAGGAGTATAAGAAAGGAGTTATAAATATGAAATACAAACCTTACCAAATGCTGACAACACTCTAATCTCTGAAGCTCCAACTTCACATGAGCAGTGTGCAGACGAAACTTTAATATTATCTGTTATCAGAAATTTGATTAACATATTATGTGGTTTTGCACTACTTTTTTGGCTCCGGTAGCACTTTGATTTCACGACAAACATCATTTTCATTGTCTTTCATAATCTTTATATCGTGAATATAACCTTCCTTGTAGAACATAAAACCCCGTTTTTTATTCTCATCTCATCTTCCTCTTGTTTTAAAATATTCATCACAAACGCTCTGTGTGAATTTATTTAATAAAGTTAAGTTTTTACTTTCCGCCATTTGAAATTTATTTGAAATGTAACAGGCCTCCTCAAGGCGCAAACAACCTACTGGCTACTGCGCACTGCAATGTCATTTTTGTCAATCTATTTCTCTCTTTTGATGTAAAAGGCCCATGTCTCCGACAGTGATGACGTCAAAATCGAGCGGGAATTACTAAACCTGAAAATAGTCTTCCGGTTTCTTAACTGTATGTTGAATGAGTTTATTTTGAATGAACCTTACTAGTGCCAAATTTAAATAACTGTCATCTGTAAATGTAAATACAAAACTTATTTAGAATTAAAAATTGTTTTTTATAAAGCTAACACACGCAGCGTTACAATGTCCTTACATCGCCTTATTGATTTCTTGCTTCGTTCAGTTTCAGAACGTTCAAATCGTGCCCATGAAGTTGGCGTGCATTATAACATATTAGCATCGATCTTCTAAACTATAGACACCGCCAGACACCGCTCATCCTATTTTGCTTATGTTACAAAAATGTTCCAAGATAACGGTTCAGAAATATATCTCCATCCTTTAAGAGAACGGAAGTTATGTGTAAATGTATATCTCTTTCTTTCATGCGTAAAGCAGTATATATCTTTCTCTATCACAAAACTGTACATTTTCAGGTAATCATAAGTTTTTGAATCTGACGTTTCGCATTTCGCATCTACGCCATTTTATTTTACATTTCGTTAGTTTGAGTTGTTTGTACTATAAGAATTTTTTGTGCAATTTGCTAGACGTAAGACGTAATTATGGGAAAGCGTTGTATTTTGTGCGGTGTCCAATATGTGCGCGGTTCAACCGTACCTTTTCATAAGTAAGTTTATTATTCAGTGTTATATATCATCTTAACAATTATAATTTTTCAGGCTTCCCAAAGATTGTATAACAAGAACTAGGTGGCTTCATGCTTTGCGTATGTCGCAATTTTCATTAAGAAAAGAATCTGTTATTTGTTCCAATCATTTTGTTGCACCTGATTTCTTTGCAAATAGAGAATGTGGGAAAAAATGCCTTAACAAAAACGCTATTCCAACGCTAACTTTAGAGAACACTACGTTGTGTAGAAGGTATAAAAAAATGTTATGTAAGGCAAAAATTGAGAAAAGATATACAATTTAAAAACCAATAAAATTTAAATAATCATTGTTTCTTTTCTTTCTTTCCACCTTTTATATAAGGGAAATCAGTTTTTCCTTCCGCAAAAGTTCCAAAATTGTTTTAGATAAAAATATTTCAAATAAATATTGTAGAGAAATAAATTCTGCATGTTAATCAATAATCACACTTAATTTTTTACGTTTGTTAATCGTGCAAATTGAATTTAAAATTGTGTAAGTTACTTTTTTGTATCTGTCAGAAATTATAAAATATAGTGTGCATCAAAATAATAGTTCTTACTAATTTGTTATTTTTCTTCGTGTAAATAATTGAAATTAACCATTTTCAATATATATATATATATACATATATATATATATATATATATATATATATATATATATATATATATATATATATATATATATATATATATATATCTGCACCGTTATGTAGGGACAAGAATGTCGCAAATGCACTGCATCTATAGTTTAGAAGGTCGATGCATATAAGTAACATGCGCATCATCAGAATGTCCCTACATCGCCCCGTTCAATTCTCGCTTCGTTCACTTTCAGAACGTTCAAATCTTGCCCACGAAGTTGGCGCACATTAAAACGTTCATTTTTGCCTTTTTCAAATACCTAATTCGCGCGCTCCCAAATTTAAACAGTACAGTCCAAAGAACAAGTTGCAAAGAAAAATGTTTTATTTAGTAGAAATATAATAATAGTTCTTGGAAATATTAATAGATGTCGTAAAAATTGTGGAAATGTCAAAAAATTCAAATTGAAATGAATTTATTATGTACTGTCAAAGTACATTGTAATAATATTACAAATGTATGGATCTTTATATACAGTAAAGTTTAAAATAGTACATTAAAACACAAGTATCATAAGGAAATCTGTTAACGTACGAGTCCAAGTTTGGAAAACGAGCCGCTAGGCGAGTTTTACAAAGGACGAGTGCGTCAACATGCCTTATGATACATGTTTTTATATTATTTTTTCTATTGAGGTAATTTTACAATTAGATTTTTTTAAAAAGGATTTGTCAAAAATATGAGTTGGTGTTTTTTATCAGATATGTTGGTAGCGCTTCCCGCTAACAATTGAAATTTCACATTTTGACAGTTTGTATATTTTGTGATTGTGTCTAATTGTTTACAAACATTGTATCAGGCATTATACATTTATCAAAAAGGAGAACCAATACATACCATGAACTCCACAGGTTTATTTATGAACCAACCTGATTTGACATATCACTGGTTCGTGTTGGTTATCATAAATAAAACTTGATTATGGGATTGAAGGACGTTACGTGGACCATCAAGCCTTTTTATTGAGAAAACAACATATAAATAAAACTCTTTAAATAATAAAATAATGTAATAAACAATTTATTGATCTAGACTTTTACTTTCCACCATTTTGTCAACAAATTCACTGCTCAGTTGCAGAGATTACAATTTTTCGTACAAAACATATATGGTACTCATAATGTTTAAATCATATTTAAAAATTTAATATTCGATAGTTCGCCACAACGTGGAACTGGAAATCATGGATTAAAACGTCAATTTTTCATATTTGTTTGCCAATAGCCACAAATTGAGTAGACAGTATCAACATTTTCAAGTAACGTGCATCGTACATTTCATAACCTGCTTGGAATAACAATACATTCAACTCAAAATTGCATAACCATAAATTTAAATTGTAATAAATAAAACTTACCGTTTTAATTATTTTGACAAAGTAAACCTGAGCGAATTGTTTCTTGTTTCATAAATTTTTAGTTCAAATTTTAACTTCACAGATTCTTCTTCTTTCTTAAGTAACATTGCTATAGCTATAAATTTCTTTTCCATCTAGTCCTATCACCTAGAGAAAGGATAAAAATCCACAATTAGAAGTAATATTTGAACACAAACAATTTATCATTTTGAGGTTATCTGTCAGTTATGAAAGCATAATACCATCTCTAGAACATGAAAGGTGCCAAAAACAGTACGTTTATAGATCTTCTAAACGTCGTATTTTCAGTGATATACAGTGCTTTAGACTCATAAGAATACCGAAATAGGAAAATATATTTTTCCTATTTTAGTTCTTTAATATGTACTTTATGAAACAACCGAAATTCTAATTCCTGGACATGAAATAACGTACATTTTTTGAAAAAATTACCATAATAGAAAAAATGGTATAAAGTACACGTTTCATAAGACATGATTTTAGCGTACGCGTCATTCTTATGGAACTTGTACCTTAATGTACTATTATATCAATACAGGATAATGTGTATATAGAAAAATTTATCAAAAGCATTCTAACCATGATTTTGTTGCCAAGGAAAGAAGAAAAGATGATATTGCTGTTACTAAATTCAATTATAATATTTATAAATTATTTAAAGATATAAATTCAAATACATTTAAATTGAAAAATGATGCTATATAAGCGTGTAATTAAGGAATTACTACCAAGATAAATTGTACAAATGCGAGAGAAAAATCAGCTGACGCCGGGGTTCGAACCCGGGACCTCCAAATCTCTAGTCTGGAGCTCTACCAACTGAGCTACGCCAACCCTAGCGTCAACTGAAACATTATCTCTCTTGTAAAGTAAAGTCTTTGATACGATGCCACATTAGACTTTACTATACAAGAGAGATAATGTTTCAGTTGACGCTAGGGTTGGCGTAGCTCAGTTGGTAGAGCTCCAGACTAGAGATTTGGAGGTCCCGGGTTCGAACCCCGTCGTCAGCTGATTTTTCTCTCGCATTTGTACAATTCAAATACATTTGTTATAACTTTTATAATACACTTTCCATTTTATTTACAACAGTGGTAACATGTTGTGACCAAAGGTCCAATGAAGGGTTAGCTTCAGTAAAAATAATCCCTTCGCCCAATAACAATTTTATGAGACTTTTTTAAACTTGCGCTCACTCCAGGGTTAAAGTACACGATGAAATAATTCTGAATATTATTTGTATTTAGACTTTTGTTCTAAAATTAGTAAGGCAGAAATTACATCCATATGAAAATTTCACTACTGTATTTCTGGTTCATACATACCGGGTGTATATTTTTGTATACACCCGGAATGTGGAACTAATTCTTAACCAGAGACAAGCCATTCTATAATATATATATATATATATATATATATATATATATATATATATATATATATATATATATATATATATATAAGTATATGTTTCTTTTAATGTGTATACAGGGAGTCCAGGATAACTTGTCCAACATGGGGATCTCGAGAACTATAAGATCGTCAGCAACTGACGTGCAGGATGTACAGTCGGAACAACTTTAAAAGTTCTATCTAGGTGTATCTCCTCCACACCAGCGACTGCCACGTCTAATAATGATTGCGAAGCGAAGAGCAACGCCTGCACTTCAGGGTTCACAATAGTCCTCCTGAAAATGAGCTCCATGTTACCTCCCACTTCCAAAGTGAACATGGGAGCCCATTTCTCGCTGATGAGGAGGTGACTCAAATCCTCTAAGGTGGGAGGGTTTGGAGATTGGAGGGTTCCTGCGCCTACGGGCTGAACGCATAGTACTGCTTGGTGCAGCATATCCGTAGGACGCTACAGCCTCAGGATTTCTAAAAGAATTATCATAATGCAGTAAGATAACCGGTATTTGATTTTTATTAATACTGTAACGTTTTTATTTATTTGGGTGAAGTGTAAATATTAGACAATTATTAATAATGAAAATAAAAGTTTATTAACGATAAATAGAAATTAAAAGATAATAAATTTAACTAACACTACAATTAAACAAATATTAAACACTAATTAAAACAAAGAATATTATAAAACACTTAAACACTAAGATTATTTATTTAAACAATATATAGATCACTTATTTATTTATACAACTGTATTTATTTATGTTTAGCACTCGTCGACTATCTGTTTATATCACCAACTGTTTGGCACGCAACACTTATTTATATCAGACTGTCCAGTGCCTTCGCCAACGGTGCTTATATACCGTAGCCGAAAATTCGAGAACTCACGGGAATACTTCTAGATACAACGCAATAGGTTACATCAACCGCGTAATTAAGCAGGCGCCGGCCAGTCGGTTGCGTCATCGCTAACAATAGACGCTCGCTCGTCCCTGCGACAGCGGCGGCGACACCGACGGGGACAGAGGCGGTAACAGTGGCGGCGAGGGCGGGCACTGTACATTACACTGCCCCATCCTTAAGACTGTTTCGTACCGGAACAGTTCATGATGACGAAATCTGCATGCATTACCCTTGGTGCATTTCGAAGTTTTGAAGAAATGACAGTCGATGGTCCGCTCGACTTCTTCTTTATGTCCGTTAGGGTTAAAGCTGCAAACGAGAATTTCAACACCGGTAAAACGGAAGAGGATTTCTATCATGTTCCTAACAATCCTCCAATCTAAACAATCTAGACCACAGCCTAACTTCGGTACGGCTAGCTTCAAAATGTCATTCTTAAGCAGATGATCCCTCAAATCGCACGAGTTCCACAGGTCACGATACGACGGTTTCTGATACGAGCGTGGTTTTGTAACCAGGTAATAGATGTAGCGCTGATGGTCTGCATTGTTATCCCTCAGGCGCAGCGTTTTCCCAACAGTTGGGCGTTGGTTGGCCAGTTCTTGTTGTCGCCCAAATTTCGCCTTAAAGGCTGAAGCTATGCCACGGGACATCTTTAAGTCTTCTGATACGCAGTGACCGAGGGAATAATCTGAAGACACGGTGAATAGATCTCGGTGTTCTTCTTTCGTCACGCCGAACCGCGCCTTGCGGCCAAAGGAATAGTTCTCCATGAAGTCTTCAAAAGTTGGTTCTCGTGTTATGATCCGACGAACCGTTGCTCCGTTATGGACTTCGTGGTTGTCTCCGGCAAAAGGGGCTAGCCGATTGAACTGTACTACTCTCGGCTTCCCGCTAGGTTGTTTCTTAATTCTGTATACCACGTCGTTTATCCTTTTGACCACCTCATAGGGGCCTTCCCAATTATTTTGCAGCTTTGGTGATAACCCACGACGTCTTTGTGGGTTGTAAAGCCACACTAAATCCCCAGGTTGATATCCACCCTTTTCGGCCTTGATGTCATACCGGTCCTTCATTCGGTCGCTAGGAGCTTGAATGTTCGTACGGACTTGTTCATGAATGTCATCCATTCTTCTCCGTAAGTCCGTAACATAATCTTCCCCGGCCAGATCTTCCCCAGGTTTACTGCCGAACACCAAGTCACATGGTAAGCGCAACTCTCG
The DNA here is from genome assembly GCA_963082715.1 of Harpalus rubripes. Taxonomy (NCBI): domain Eukaryota; kingdom Metazoa; phylum Arthropoda; class Insecta; order Coleoptera; family Carabidae; genus Harpalus; species Harpalus rubripes. The sequence continues at coordinate 24,983,805 of OY720459.1, read as the reverse complement.
CCCGAATAAGATGTTTGCAGGAGTTTGCCCTGTTGTTTCATGCACGGATGAACGATAAGCCAACAGGAACAGATGGAGGTGTCGATCCCAGTCTCTTTGGTGGTTGGAGACTACCTTCGACAAATATCGGTTGATCGTTCTATTCATTCGTTCAACCATGCCATCAGACAGCGGATGTAATGCAGTTGTTCTAGTTTTATTAATTCCTAATATCTTACAGACATTTTGGAAAACGGCAGACACAAAATTTCTTCCCTGGTCGGAGTGGAGTTCACGTGGTACTCCGAATCGGCATATACATTCTTTAACTAAAGTTTCAGCGACCGTGGTGGCTTCCTGGTTGGGTAATGGATATGCTTCAACCCACTTGGTGAAGTAGTCCATAACAACCACGATGTATTTATTTCCTTCGTCACTTTCTGGGAATGGACCAGCCACATCAATCGCAATACGCTCGAATGGGCTGCCAACGTTGTATTGCCGCATTGGAGCTTTTCGTCGTTTATGCGGACCGTTACTTCCAGCGCAAACCACACATTTCTTGCACCAATCTTTAACATCTTCCGTGAAGTTAACCCAGTAAAACCGCTGACGCAATCTTTCTAGCGTTTTGATGACTCCGAAATGGCCTCCAGATCCGACATGGATCTCTTTCAACACGTCTGGTACTTTACTCGTAGGAATAACTACCTGAGCTCTCTTCTCAGTTCCATCAGCATTTTCTACCACACGCTTTAACATGCCATCCTCAATCACCATGGAGTCCCATTGCGCCCAGTACGATTTTACACTTGGTGAGTGTGGTGCAACATCTTCCCATACTGGTTTGCTCTCCTCTGCTTTCCATTCGAGTATAATTTTCAAAGTTGGATCTTTTTCTTTTTTCTTCGCGTAGTCCATCGGGCTGCCAATTATCGTCGACTACTGTTGTTCTGGCGACGATGGAAAATTTCTCTTCTACTCGACTACAATGCTTGCAATCATCTTGGCACGGCCTTCTGGACAATGCGTCGGCATTACGATGGCTGGTACCTGTTCTATGCTCGATTTTGAAATCGTATTCCTGCAGTCTTTCAATCCATCTAGCCACCTGACCTTCAGGATTCTTGAATTGTAGCAGCCATTTTAATGCAGCATGGTCAGTTCTAATCAAAAATTTCCTTCCATACAAATATTTGTAGAAATGTTCCACGGATTTCACGACTGCCAATAGTTCTTTTCTGGTAACACAATAATTTCTCTCTGGTTTTGACAAAGTCTTACTAAAATAGGCAATAACCTTCTCATGTCCGTCTTGTATCTGGGAAAGAACGCCACCAATTCCCACGTTGCTTGCATCTGTGTCTAGTATGAATTCTCCTTCAGGTAACGGATAACTCAGGACAGGTGCGCTTGTCAAAGCATGTTTAAGTTCTTTGAACGCAACTTTGCTGTCCATTTCCCAGATAAATATTCGACCTTCTTCAGTAAGCTTTGTCAGTGGCTTGGCTATGTTGGCAAATCCAGGTACATATCGCCGATAATAAGTACACAAACCAAGAAAACTTCTAAGTTCGTGTTTGTCTCTAGGCGCTGGCCAATCTCTCACAGCCTTTATCTTTTCTGGGTCAACTGCAATACCCTTATCTGAAACCACGTGTCCAAGATAATGAACTTCCTTCTGAAACAGGTGGCACTTCTTGGGGCTGAGCTTCAGGTTAGCCTTCCGTAATCTCTGGAAAACCTCTTCCAAATTCTTCATGTGGTCCTCGAATGTTTTACCTACCACAATAATGTCGTCGAGATAGACTAAACAGGTTTTCCATGATAGTCCAGCCAATACTGTTTCCATGAGTCGTTCAAACGTTGCAGGGGCATTGCAGAGCCCAAATGGCATTACAGTAAATTGCCACAGTCCGGTACCAATTGTGAAGGCTGTCTTTTCCTTATCTTTTGGATCCAAATCGACTTGCCAGTATCCGCTCTTTAGATCCAGAGTGGAGAAAATCTTCGAGCCAGCCAGAGTGTCTAGTGTATTGTCTATTCGAGGTAGCGGGTAGCTATCCTTCTTGGTGACGTTGTTAAGTTGACGGTAATCGACGCAAAATCGTGTAGAGCCATCCTTCTTCTTTACTAACACCACTGGTGAAGCCCACGGACTGCTTGAAGGTTCGATCACACCTTCCTTTTTCATGTCTTCAATAATTCTTTCCGGTTCCTCACGCTTCGCCAATGGTAGTCTTCTTGCTGGTTGGCGGATGGGTCTTGCGTCGCCGGTGTCTATCTTATGGTGAACCACATTAGTTCTCCCGTTGGTCTCCTTGTCAACTTGAAACACATCTTGAAATCTTCCAATTAATTTCTTCGCCTTGGTTCTCTGGTCGGCGGTCAGTTCTTGGAAAGATGTTGATAATTCATTAATTAACGTGTCCGGAACTTCCTGTGATGTTTCCTTTGGCCTTAACAGTTCGAATAATTGAGGATACTGCCAAGCATTCTCCTACAATTGTTCCTCTCTTAAGAACAACAGGATAAAAATTCACGTTCATTATTCGAACTGGTATTACTTGACTGGCTTTGATCAGTGATTTTCCTACAACAACTCCAGTACCAGTCTTCACATCATCATTCTTGGGCTCAAGCATAACAATATTCCCCTCACAGAAACTACCATCTAATTGTGCTTGCACGATAGATTCACTTCGTTCTGGCAGAGTAACATCTTCAGCCATTAGTACGCGCACAGCCTTGTCTTCTCGAGGGTTTAAAACAAGTTCTTCTTCATTGACCATCATTACTCCATTCTTCAAGTCAAGTTTGAAACCGTGCTTTTTCATTACGTCCATACCGAGTATTAATTCATCTTCAACGTCAGATACCAGCGCACGATGTTTAAAGGATGTATTTCCAATAGTGATGGTCATATCTATTTCTCCTAATGTGGTAGCTTGCTCTCCTGTCGCTGTGCGTAATCTCCACTTGGTTGGTTGAAGATGCGTCTTGCCTGCGTTCTTTACTAAATCGGGTCTAATTATAGTTTTCGTCGCACCCGTATCTAGCAACATTTTCAGTGGCCTTCCATTAACAGAGCCATTCACGTAGATGCTACTGGCTTGATGATGAAGGGATGCGACATAACTGATGGATTGTGGGGCTGTCAGATTACGAGTTGACGATTGCCCCTTCGCATCAACCCGACTTAGTTTTCCAACTCCTTTTCTTCTTTTGTCGATTCCATATGCTTTTACATTTTTCGAAGAACTAAGTTTCTTTCTTTCAGCAACCACTTCATTTACAATTCGTCGCATTTTATCTTTTAGGTCTTCCGTGTCTTCTTTTCTCTCGGCCTCAATATTTCGAACTCGAGATTGGTTATGTGAAGCTTGTTTAGCAGCTTCATGTTCTAGTTCATATGAGAGTGCGTCAATTAAAGTTTTTGGGCGGGCCAATCGCAGTGCTTGCTGTTTCGCTATCTCGAACTCCGTAGATGAATGCTTGAACAGCCAGGCACTCCAAAACGCTGTCAGGAGCTGCAGGATGTGCGAGACGAACCAAACGAGCTACGTCGACTTCAAATTCTTGAAGGTTTTCTTTTGAACTCTGATAGCGGTTCATCAGTTGCGTCTGGTACACCTGCTCCAGGTGCGCATTGCCGTACCGCATGTCCAACCGCTTGACTAGTTGGTCGTGGTCCTCTTGTTCTTCTTCTTTCAGCGTTTGTAGGATGTCGATGGCTTCCCCACGCAATGAAACAGTCAACGCTGTAGCCTTCTCTTTGGACGTCCAGTTATGTGCTTCCGCAGCCGCTTCAAATTGTTTTAAATAGTTCGGCCACAAAGATTTTCCATCAAATTCTGGCGTTTTAATGTGCATTGTTGTACTAGTATAAGGTTTTACTACTTTACTTTCTTCTTGTAAACCTGCCTTCACTACATCGGAATTTGGCATTGGTGACAATGTAATTCTAGTGACCTTTTCTCGTAATTCTTCCATCTGCTTGTCATACTTATCTTCTAAATTTTTCAAGTCTTCCTCAGTTTTTCTGGAATTCTCTTCTAATTTTTGTTCTAAATTTCTAGAATGTTCCATTAATTCTTCTTTTAATATTCTGGAACTTTCTTCTGCTTTTCTAGAACTTTCCATTAATTTTTCTTCTAATGTTCTAGACTGTTCCAATAATTCTTCTTTTAGTGTTCTGGAACTTTCTTCTGATTTTCTAGAACTTTCCTCAAATTTTTGTTCGAATTTTTGTTCTGTTCTAGAATTTTCTGTCAATTCATCTTTTAATGTTCTAGAATTTTCGGCTATTTCCTGTTTTAATGTTCTAGAAGTTTCTGTCAATTCTTCTTTCAATGTTCTTATGTTGGATATATCGAATAAGTAATCGTCAGGACTTTCACCGGAATCGATTAATGCTTGCCGCAATCTTTCTTGAAGCAGAGACTTCTTTCCTGTCGTATCTAACTCTCGTTCTTCCAGTTCTGTCTTCAGATCACTTACTTTTAATTCACATAATTTTAATAGTTTAGCCATTTTATTTATTTTTAATTAACACTTCACAATTTATTAACCCCACACCTGACACCAATTGTAACGTTTTTATTTATTTGGGTGAAGTGTAAATATTAGAGAATTATTAATAATGAAAATAAAAGTTTATTAACGATAAATAGAAATTAAAAGATAATAAATTTAACTAACACTACGATTAAACAAATATGAAACACTAATTAAAACAAAGAATATTATAAAACACTTAAACACTAAGATTATTTATTTAAACAATATATAGATCACTTATTTATTTGTACAACTGTATTTATTTATGTTTAGCACTCGTCGACTATCTGTTTATATCACCAACTGTTTAGCACGCAACACTTATTTATATCAGATTGTCCAGTGCCTTCGCCAACGGTGCTTATATACCGTAGCCGAAAATTCGAGAACTCACGGGAATACTTCTAGATACAACGCAATAGGTTACATGAACCGCGTAATTAAGCAGGCGCCGGCCAGTCGGTTGCGTCATCGCTAACAATAGACGCTCGCTCGTCCCTGCGACAGCGGCGGCGACACCGACGGAGACAGAGGCGGTAACAGTGGCGGCGAGGGCGGGCACTGCACATTACAATACGAATTTAGTTTGTTACACATTTTTCTTCTACGCTGTTTCGAAAAAAAAAACAATTATTTTCATTACAATTTTACAAGTGAATGAAAGCTCACAATAGTAATTTAATTTTTAAATATTGGGTATTAAATTATTAACAAAAATAATTAGAATTTTAAATAAATTGAAATTATTAAACTTTTAATAATGATGATTACTTATTTTATTTATTACAAACTTAAAAATTTTCAAGTAGTTGTATAACAAATGTAAATTTAATACATACCTTGCCGTCTCCTCATCGTAACATTTCTCAGCGTTTCTCTACTAAGCCTGGCCCTATTTACAAGATTTTCCCGTAATAGCTCCACACCGTTTGGTGAGACAATGTGGCCATTGTGTTCACGAAATGTTTCATAATTGCCTCCTGATAATTTCAGGGAATCTGGACAATTATAATTATTCTTGTACCTACACGAAAAGTACCTGTAACATATCATTGTCCTCGGCAAACTTCGGCACTCAGCGCTGCCAGTGATATAGAAAAACAAGTGAATAGCGATTTTATAAATTCTATTCAAATCTACAATTACAAGTTGATATTTTCTTAATCAGCTTAAAACGAATATGGTTATTACGAGTATACAGCACACTAACCTTCTAATTGCATGCAGTTATCTAGTCTAACATTATATCCTGTTTTGCAGACTTGCAACTTTGTATTGCATTAAGCTTATAGGTGTGCCTTCGACTAGCCTACTTTTAATCGTATGCAGTTATATGCTACCTTAAGATATAAATTAATTTACATACATTGTATTCTGTTTTGCAGACTTGCAACTTTGTATTGCATTTAGGTTACAGGTGTGCCTTCGACTAGCCTACTTTCTAATCGTATGCAGTTATAAGTTACCTTGGAACTTGGAATGCGGATTTTGTGTAAACTAATTTATATTGCAACGTAGTAAATCTTTATCCATTTTGCAAATGTTAATGCATGTAAATTACTAAGGTGTGCGATACTTTGTAGCAGATTTTTAAAGCATGAAAATCATATATACACGACAGAGTTTACTATACGAGTACAAATTGATAAATTCACAAAATGAATTCCAACAAATCATACATTGTACATTGTTCGGAATGTTGGGACGATCCAACAGAGATAAGGTACGCATGCAACTTTTTTTTTCTTATCGAGATTTACCTTCGACGGGTGTCGGAAGATATCGACGTTGCGACACCAGGAATCATTTTGAGTTTTCATAACCGAGCGACATGTTTAATGTATATTTTAAGATAATTTGTTTTTTGACAGTGAAATAGATTCAAATATTAAAAAAATAATTAATCAAAAAACCGCTGTCTACAATGTAGAGAGCAGTAAAAACTGGGACGAATGCAATGAACCATCGTATAACCCGGAGGAGAATATAAAGAATAAATTCATTCTAAGACAAAAAAATATAATGGAAGGAAAAAAGAAATCAGAAAACCAAAGAAAAAAAGAAAATAAAAAATTTGGAGAGGAAGAAAGATTAAGGTGGAAGGAGTTAAAAACAAAATATTCTTACTAATTCTCAAGAAAATTGTTTTTTTGTGACAATTTTCATTTTGAAATAACTTCAAAACTGTCAGTAATTGAGAAAAATGTTTCAAATAAAAAAGTTTGATATTTTTATCGCTTGTCCAGTGGAATCCAAAAAATATTTTTATTGGTAATTTTTTGAGATATATTTTTCACAAAATTTCTTATTTTTGTCAGTAATTTCATTGGTTGTTTAAAATAGTACTTCATTTTACTTTAATAACTTATGTCATAACTACTCTGTTTAAAAATTTGATTTTAATTTATTTATTTATTTTATATTTGTATTATATTTAGTGGTTAGTAAGTAAGAACTGTTTATTTAATTATATTACTTTTGTTCACCTATAAATTATAATAATAATAACGCATCAAACAATCTTTTTCTTGTTTGAATACTCCTGAATTGGTAAAGAGTACTACTATGTAGGTATATTCGCTTGTTGTGATGATAGTAACATTTTGACAAGTAAAGTTTGTATTTATGCATTTTGGCCTGCCTTTAAAGAACTGCATTATCTTAGTTTTCTGTTGATTGATGCGCAGGTCGTTGTTGTTGCAGTATTTTTCAAGGCAATAAAGTTTTTCCTGTACATCTGTTATGGAGTTACATAATATGACTAAGTCATCGGCGTAGAGTAGCATTAATGTCGGTAGATGAGTTGATGGAGAGTCCCTTCGTACCTAAAGAACGATTCAATATCAGCGATGAATAGGCTAAATAAAAGGGGGCTGAGCGAGTCACCTTGTAGAACTCCTCTGTTTACGTTTATTGGTGAAGATCTTTGTCGGTCAACTTCGAGTATTATGTTTGCATTTTCGTAAATATTTTAGAGGAGTCTTGTTATCTTTGCGCTAACACCGATTTCGAATATTTTGTTTCATAGTTTTCCATGGGAGATAGAATCAAACGCTTGTTTGAAGTCCACGAATATGGCGTATGTGCTTCGTTTCTCTATAAGGCGAGTCCGTATAATTGCACTTAGGGTGAAGATATGGTCTATGCACGATCTGCCTTTTCTGAAGTCACATATGAATTATACTTTTTATTATAACCTAACCTTTTGACGAAATATTGGTTTCCTTTTTTACGTAATATTTTTCAACTAAATATATACCAGGATATTTGGTTTTCCTTATTTCATGTTCATAAAATCATCCTGCTATTGCTTGACCATTTTTGTCTTGTAATATGTATGTTACCGGTAAAGTTGGTTGAATTTTTTTAACCTGAAATATTTTAGTTGTCCAATTTGGTGTACAGTTTTTGTCAAAAATTGTTTTATACTTGTTTATACGGACGAAATCACCTATATTATACTTAGCTGGACCAGCTACTTGTATGTGAATGTATACAGTATTTAATAATTTTTTTTCATGCTTCACCATTACATTGATAGGTTTCATCTTAATTGTTGAATGTCAACTATTAATATACATTTGTTAACATTTCTATGTTTTTAATCCATTGGTAAGATCCTTGTAAACTGAATTGTTTCCACATAATAGAATGTTCGGTTAAATCTTTCCACTATACTTGCCTTTTTACTGCTGTATGTTGAGTAGTGATTAATGTTATATTTTTGCATTGAACTTTTAAAATTTTAATTATAAAATTCAGTTCCATTATCTGTTTGTAATTTTTTTTTAAACAAACCCGTATATAAATATTTAGTTCGTGGCATAGACTGTGAAAGAAAGTTTGCAATATATATATTTTTTTATAGAAGTTAGAAATGTTGGTCAGTTCAAACATGACAGATGAGTATGTAAAATTATATTTTGACATAAGAGTCTGTAAAGTTGTACTTTGACTAACTTTGTGAAGTGATATCATGTACTTTAATGTCGATTTCGGTAAAATTAATTTTATTGGTTTTGTAATAGCAAAAATTATGGATGAAAATGTGAAAAATCGACTAAAAATAGCAATAGCCATGGAATTAAAATATTTAAATTAAGATAGAATTATTTACGTGAACAGAATTTATAAATAATATTTAATAAAAATAAAAAAATAAATTAACCTAATTTGACAGATAAAAAAATGTACATTTTTTTTTTGTTAAATTATGTCTATTCCTATTTTTGAGGTGACTTTTGATATTTTAATACTTAATTTCTCCTGTTAAAAAGCATGTACAATTAATTTTGTTAATTAATTCAGATGTACGTTATGCTTTACAATTTTTATCTGAAGCTTTTTTTACCTAAAATAATTACAAAAGAAGGAAATTAGGAAAATATGTTTTTATATGTTAAATTTGTATATTTGGTTATGTTGGTTACCACTCTGTATATTTATTTATAGTGTATTCCGAAATTGAACCATGCTAACCGCGGTTAATTTTTCAATAACTGATTGTATTTCCCGAACGTTTTTACTGGAAGCTGGTAACTTTTCTTTAACTACGCTAACCGCTCTAGATCGGTGGTTATGGTGTAGTTACATTTTGTCGCATGATAAATGAGCATTATACTTCGTTATAGGTAAGAAAATAGTAATAGGAAGATAGGTGCAGTTTGATATTGCCGTTTGTTTGTTTGGATATCTCGATATTATCCAGACAAAAAACAAGATCAAATTGCATCTATGTTCTTATTACTATTTTCTAACGTGAAACGAAGTATAGTACCAAGTCTCAATAGCATAACTTTTTAAATTTGTATAATTATGATTAGTTGTTAGCTGTTCCGTTTTTTCATTTTGGTGTCGGTAATACTGTAACCGCGGTTAAATTGTAACCATTTTCAGTAGTTACCGTGGTTTAATTTCGGAATACACTATTAATCTTTTTGGCAATTGTGGATTAATAGTGTTCCAATCAATATGGTATTTGCATATTATTAGTAAGATTATTAAATATATTTATGACAGCCCACCATCTATCCTGAAAAAATATTTTGGTATATTGTTAGTTTTTAAATAATGCAAATATATTTCTTACATTCATTCCTCGACCTCCTCCTCTTCCGCCTCTGAAGTTACTTCTTTTATTTTCTGTTTTATTGTTATTTACATACATAGAAGATTTATGATTTTGCGTTTCATTTCGTTGTGATTTTTGCGGAGTCTCTTGTTGGAAAAATGTGAATTTTCATCGTTTTATATATCGATTTTATAGAGTGTTTTTTTTTCGTTTAAGGATCTGTAGAAGTTGTTAGGGTTCATATTTTTTTATTGTTTCTTTATAATTAATTATAAGTTTACATAAATAAAGCATTAACATTAGTTTCCAGAACGATCACTGACAGAATTAAAATGTCAAAATCACATTTTTTAAAGTTCATTAAATATTGCCATTACAAAAACACATTTTCAATGACTTTTAAATATAAATAAATTATTTTTATATAATTTTGTGCTTTCTGTAAAGTTCAGCCGAATTGAAAACCAAATAAAAGTTTTCTAATAATTGCGAAGAATTCATAGCAAGTATCATTTTAGAAACATTTAAATAAAACTTTGTTCAAACTATTTTAAAATTTGGAATTAAGTTAATCTGTATTTTAAATTTCGTAGATTACAAATATTATGTTAATTTTAAAATAATTCAAACCTTTGAGGAGTTCTGTATTTTTTGGGAAAATTTTTTCCAATTTTTTTTTAAATTTCGATCTTATTTTCTGGAACTCTAAGGTTTTTTTGACATTTTTAAAATATTAATATATTAAATCGATCCCTCAGTATTTATTTTTGCAAGAAATAACATATCTTCAATCAAAATCGAGATATTGATAGATTTTTACCCTTACATTTTTTGTTGAAAGGAGTTTTTAATTGGAAATTTAATTACTTTTATATTGGAAATATACAATTAACTTTTTAAAGTTAATTTTTAAAAAATAAACACTTTTTATTTAACTAAAATCATGATATTGAATCTTTTTTAATTTCATATTTTTAGCCAAAATTAAACATTAAAACATGCATTTTTGGGGATTCATAATTTTTGAACTGTTCGAAATATTTTCATATATAATATCATAAGTGGTAAATTTTTGCCGGAAAAATTTTCAGATTGTTACGAGAGCCGGTTGCCTAGCAATTTATTGAGTGACATTGACAAAAAAATCACGAGTTGTCAAACGAGTGATTTTTGATCAATGTCATGAGATAAATTGGCAACAGCAATCGGAAAATTTTTCCAGAATAAAATTTAACCACGAATGATATTCGGGTGACTATTTCCCAAATAAAAATCAGGTAATCATTTATATAATTTTTTTCTTGACAAAAATCTTGTAATTTTTTAGTGTGTTTAGAGGTATTATGTTTCAGTTTGCTTTTTCAACGTTTTAAATAGATTCCTATCCGAATCGACTCGTTTTTAATAAAAACTGATAACATTGAAATTATACAGACTGTGACAGGTATGTAAACAATATATTTCTAAAACGTCAAAATTTTTTCGCTTATCAAAACTCACTTACTTGTAAAAATACATCTTATTGGCTTAAAGGGTGCGAAAATTTTTTTGTGACAGTGTTTTATCGAAGTGAAACTTGGTAACTAGGTAGAATCCTGAATTTGGATGGTTTATATATTTATGAGTGAAATAGTCAAATTAACACTAAATTTGTGGTGTACGGGCTTAAAATGTAAATTGATTTGCGGAGCTAGAAATACTGAAGAAGGTTCAAGCACACCAAGGGTCAATTGCATAAAACGTTGTTAGCTGATCATGTGTTTAACTGCACATTGTAACCATGGATACGTATCAAAAATGCATTAGAAAACAAGCCTTGTCAACGTTAACAATGTGATGATTATTGTTATTATTATATTACAAGAGGTGGTCTCCTGTGGATCCCTGTACTGCAACCTGTAGATCTATTGTACCCTCCAGATTTATTCCTATTCTAGGAGTCCTGTTTGCTTAATAAACTCTAGGGTTTTCTTCAGATCTAAATCTTTTAGCATATCGTGCTATATCTTTTTGCCCCCATGATATTTTATCTGCTGCTCGTAAAGGCTTCACAGTGGCATATAAGGTGCTGAGGGGTTTCTTCCTCTGCACCACACCCCCTGTATGTTGGTTCTTGTGTTAGTCCCATCGGGTTTAGGTGTTTGTATAATGTGCATCCAGTCACATGGGGGGAATCAAGGAAATCAAGTGAGGTTTGGGGGATTGTTTTGGAAACTGGGGTGACGAAAAGTAAATAAATATTCATTGATATTTTTGTCATTTTTTGGTAACGTTCACGTAAAATAAAAATTGTTATCTTTTATTATATTTTATAATTTATACAGTTTAAGTCAATTAATATTTTTACAATTGTAACGGCTCCAGCCGTCACAACTGGTGACCCCTTGTGGAATACGTTCCTTCGCTATGGACAAAGAAGATGAACTACTGCCTCACCTGACCCTCCTATTTCAGTACTTCAGAACATTTCTGCTCTTTCCTCGTCTAAACTTCCAGAATTTTTCCCAGAAGATCCTGAGCTCTGGTTTAAGCAAATTGAAATCATTTTCGCTTCTCATCATATAACTTCTGAGACTAGCAAGTATAATGTGTTAGTTACAGCTCTACGTCCAGAGCATGCTGCTGAAATACGGGACCTCATTCTCGAACGACCAGTTGACAAGCCTTACACCACCACGAAAGTAGCACTGCTCCAAAGGACAACACCTACAAATGTACAGAAATTCAACGCGCTTTTAAATATAAACGCCTTAAATTATGAAAAACCATCTCACCTTTTACGAAAAACTAACTGGATCGACACAAGAAGAAAACAAAATTTTAAATCATCTTTTTCTGCAAAAGCTACCACCCAACATGCAATTAATATTAGCCGCCTCCAAAACATCTAGCATTGAGGAAAAAGCCGAAATTGCAGATAAATTAGTAGAAGTTGCTCAGCCGAACACTACTTCACCACAACCTGTAAACACGTTTGAAATCAGAGAATTGCAAGCGGAACTTCAGAATGTCAAAAAGTTACTTACTAATTTCTCCAACCCGCCTCAGCGTAGACCTTCGATGTGCCCTACACCTCATTCTTCCAGACACGAAGATTCACCCTCCTTCTTCACTACCAGTGATGGCAGCAATATCTGCTGGTATCACTACCACTTCGGTAATAAAGCAAGAAGCTGTCAACCTGGTTGCAGCAAATGGCAGAAGCGGAATTTGAGTTCTCCTCGTCAAACGGTCAATATTCATACTATAACTGATTATAAAAATACTAATTTACCTACTTGTTCCAGCGCTAATCTTTCCGTCTCCAGCCCCCTCTTCTTTGTAATTGACAAGTTGTCAGGCTGTCAATTTTTAGTTGACACTGGTGCAGAAGTGAGTATTATCCCACCTTCATTCCCACAAGTACGCAATACTCAAAAACATTCACTCAACGCCATCAATCAAACAAAAATTCAAACATACGGTACTGTCAAATTGACACTAGACATTGGGCTTAATACTACTTTTTCCTGGAAATTTATTATCGCAAATGTTAAACATGCCATTTTAGGAGCAGATTTCCTACAATACTTTCGTATAATCATTGATATGACTAACCAGGAACTTTATATCAACACTTCATCTTTCAAAAGACATTGTATTTCTTTGATCCAATCAGATAACAAGTTTCAAAATATTTTAAACGATTTTCCTTCTCTTACTGATCCTTTTGACGTTAACCGAGTCATCAAACATCATGTCACTCACCGCATTGACATAGATGGATCTCCTGTTTTTACAAGGCCTCGTCGATTACCATCCGAAAAACTAATAGCAGCCAAAAATGAATTCAATAATTTACTCGAACTCGGTATTATTCGGCAATCATCAAGTAATTGGTCATCAGCTTTACATATGGCCAAAAAGAAACCAAACACATGGCGTCCCTGTGGGGATTATCGCGCATTAAATAGCATAACTGTTCCAGACCGATACCCAATTCCTCACATACAAGATTTCACTATGAATTTGGAAAATGCAACTATTTTTTCGAAAATCGATTTAGTTAAAGCCTACCATCAAATTCCTATGGAACCGTCTTCAATACCTAAAACCGCTATTTCAACACCTTTTGGACTATTCGAATATACACACATGCCTTTCGGACTCCGTAATGCTGCACAAACATTTCAACGATTTATCGACGAAGTAACACGCGGTCTAAATTACTGTTTTGCTTACATTGACGACATACTCATAGCAAGCAACACACCAGAAGAACATGAAGAACATGTAAAAACTCTCTTCAACAGACTCCAGCTCTACGGAGTCATCATTAATCCAGACAAATGTCAATTTGGCAGATCAGAAATTGAGTTTCTTGGGCACCACATAGACAAAAGCGGAATCACTCCTTTAACAGAAAAAATTCAGACACTACAAACCTTTCCAATACCTAAAACACAAAAACAATTACGCGAGTTTCTTGGTCTTATAAATTTTTATCACAGATTCATTCCGCATTGCGCCACAATTCTTCAACCTCTAAACAAATTAATTGACAACAAACGCTCAAACACAAAAAAACTGACACTTAATAGCCAAGAACTGACAGCTGTCAAAAACATAAAAAAAAGCATTAATAAACGTCACCGCATTATCTAACCCAAAACGAAATTCTCCTACCAGTATAATAGTTGACGCATCTGACACGGGCGCGGGAGCGGTTTTACAACAATTAGAAAACAACGCTTGGAAACCACTAGCGTTCTTTTCAACTTGTTTCAATGAAACGGAAAAAAGATACAGTACGTTCGGGAGAGAATTATATGCATTTTATTTAGCAATCAAAAAATTTCGTTATTTTATTGAGGGACAAGAATTTTTTTATCTTAACAGACCATAAACCACTCACTTACACTTTTAATAAAAATTCATCGAATTATTCCCCAAGACAATTACGACACTTAGATTACATTGCTCAATTCACTACTGACATAAGACACATCCCTGGTAGAAGTAATAACGCAGCAGACGCACTCTCAAGAACAGAAATTAACTCCATCACAAACATACCTTATACTTCTTACGACGAACTGGCAAAATGCCAAGAATTTGATCCTGAATTACGTTCACTACTAAATAACACTAAAAGTCTCTTACGTTTTAAAAAAATAAAACTACCACACACATCACTTCGATTATATTGCGACACATCGACCAAAAATCTTCGACCGTATATTCCATCGAAATTTCGTCGATCCCTATTTAATCAGTTACACTCCTTATCATATCCCGGAATTAATGCTTCACGAAAACTTATTGCCTCAAAATTCATTTGGCCAAACATGCACACAGATGTAAAAAACTGGACACAAACTTGCGAAAAATGTCAAACCTGTAAAATCACTAGACACACAAAAGCACCCTTTAAAAAATTCCAAATCCCTACAGCGCGTTTTGATATTATACATATAGATCTAGTTGGTCCATTGCCCATTTCTAAGGGTTGTCGCTATATACTTACGTGCATTGACAGATTCACGAGATGGCCTGAAGCTATCGCTATTCCAGACAGTAAAATAGAAACCATCGCAAAAGCATTCGTATCAGGATGGATTTCCAGATTCGGAATTCCTTCAACAATCACAACAGATCGCGGCGCACAGTTCGAATCATCATTTTTCAACCAGTTACTATCACTAATTGACTCCACAAGACTACGTACAACATCTTACCATCCAGAAACTAACGGTATAATTGAACGGTTCCATAGACAACTTAAAACAGCATTAAAAGCTTGTGATCATCCGGATGAGTGGCATGATAATTTACCTTTCGTTCTACTAGGACTTAGAACTGCTTTTAAAGAACCATTGCAATGTAGCTGCGCAGAGCTTGTGTATGGGGCAAAATTGCGGTTACCCGGAGAAATTCCTAAATCGTTTTCCAGCAAATTCATTGACCACTTAGATTTACCTTTATATCTAAAAAAATTAAAAAAACATATGTCTCAGTTGACAGCCGTACCTCCTTCAGAATCCACATATAACAAACATCATTACACAAACCCAAATCTTTATCGCACCGACTTCGTTTTCATTCGCACAGACTCCATCAAGACTCCACTACAACCACCTTACACCGGCCCATACAAAGTCATCGCGAGATCAGATAAATACTTCACTATTTTAAAAGATAACACACATGAAAATATATCAATAAACAGACTAAAACCCGCATTCCTTCATCCGCTACCCCCATCACAAAACAAAACTACACAAACTCCACCTGCACCATTCGTCAATTAGGCAATGGAAACGGTAGATTAGAGGGCCAAGAAGTTTAATTAATTATCATAATTTTTATAATTGTTGTAGTAATTTCTTTGTAAAATATCTATTTTCTTTTCGTCTGGCGGGGGAGTATTATAATGTGCATCCAGTCACATGGGGGGAAGCAAGGAAATCAAGTGAGGTTTGGGGGATTGTTTTGGAAACTGGGGTGACGAAAAGTAAATAAATATTCATTGATATTTTTGTCATTTTTTGGTAACGTTCACGTAAAATAAAAATTGTTATCTTTTATTATATTTTATAATTTATACAGTTTAAGTCAATTAATATTTTTACAATTGTAACGGCTCCAGCCGTCACATTTGTTTAGTAGACAGTGTCCTGTTAGGAGTACTGTTATTAATCTAACGTCTTGTTTGCTCATTAGGAGTAAACGTTCCGTTCTTTTCTTGGTTGGTTCATTTAGTAAGAGCTTTGAGTGTCTCTACCCTGGTGACTCCAACCAGTGATTCTTGTACTATTGATTCAGCAATGTTTTTATTTCCAGCTTAACTGTCTCCGCTGAGATTCCGAAAGCTGGTTCTGGTCCTGTGAAAGGAAAACTTGTCCCCTTCTTACCAGACTATACTAAAAATGAACAAGCAGAAGACTCACGTCATTAATAAATATTACTAGATAATGACTTCACTTATTACTACGTTTACATAAGGTTCTAATTTATTCTAGAAAATGCAATGCGTGTTGCATAACTTACTGTATACAATACATTCATGTAAGTAATTAAAATAATTAATAACAAAACTAAACTATTTTTGAAAATAATCATTTTCTTTTATATAATTATTTTTATTTATTTATTACATATATTTGGATTTAATTATGTACAATTTTAAGTACATATATGTATGTACTCAACATATATCACCATAATCAATACAATACATAATTATATTGCTAGATGCTGCCTTCCCAATTCCCGACGCCAAGTTTCCCGGTCATACGGTAGATCTTCCAGGTTCCGCTGTCTCATCGCTCCTCTCCAAGATTGGTCGTTCTCTCTTCTTCTGCCCTGGTGGTATCCACTGGAATATACGCTTTGGCCAGCTATTTTCCTCTATCCTCATTAAGTGACCGAACCATTTTAGAGACCTCGTCTCTATTCTGTCTATTATAGTTAGTGAAGTTTAATTACAACAGTTTCTTCTGCGTTAAGTATTTGTGTATTGTGCTACAGTATTACTGCAGTGCCCAATTACCGGACAGGCTGACTAGGCTGCAGCCTAAGAAGCACACACACACATTTTTATTATTGCAAAACGAAGTATTCAATATACATATTTGTAATAATAAACTTACTTTTTGTGTACATCTCGTAAATAACATTTAAAATTGCAATTTCTGTAAAACTATCAATTTCGGTGATGTTAGAGGTTCGCCTTTTCTAACTTTTCCCGAAATCTTGCACACAGCAGATCTGCTTATTTGTAGGGCATTTACTTCTCTCTAAAAATACATGATTCAATTAAAGTTTAATAACAAAAGAAATGTTTGAAAAAAATTACCTCTCGAAAGGCTTTTAACGGTACAAAGGCCTACCGTTGGCCAGTTCCCCTTCGAAGTAGTTTACGTCATTCGTTATTTGCGATTGCTTTGTTAAAGCTTTTGGCATGATTGCAGATGAATTATTGTGCAATATTTATTAAGACAAACCAATAATATTCAGGGCCTGCTTTAGGTCGTCTTAGCTCTAACCAAATGAAAGCACCCCAAAAACTATAAGACGAGAAAATTGTGCGCCCCCAAAATCTGTAAGCCCTAGGCTGCAGTCTAGTCAGCTTGTCCGGTAATTGGGCACTAAAGTAATTCTGTAGCGTAAGGCACAACTCACAAAATACTAAACCCAGAAGAAAATAGAACGACTTATTTTATTTATATATTTTATCGACAGAAAATTGACAGTTCAATATATTTTTTACAAAATTATAATACATAACTACTTTGATATTTGCAATCATTTATATTAATTCAAGTCACTTGTGTCTGGATGAGATAAGTTGACAATCACCTGACTATCAAGTGACAGGGACAGGATCGATATTTGATCGATTTTAAATTCAATGTAAAGATGGACATTGTCAGTAGTGCTACCGTTATGATACGAAAATTAGCGACAATTATTTCAAATAATTTTATATTCCCTAAAAGGAATAAGGATTGACTTTGATATGAAGATAAATTTCATTAATATATACGTTTCTTAATACTAATATTTTTTATTCCTTCTTTTTTAAAAAATAAATAACACCCAACAATTTCTGTAAGTTATATTTCATTTTATAAGGTTTTTTTCAGGTCGATGACGTTAGTCTTCTGCTTGTTCATTTTTAGTATATCTGCTACCTGGTTTCCTTCGATCTCTGAATGCCCGGTTACTCATATTAATTTCAATTTGTTCCTCGCTCCTAGTGCATTTAATCTGTGAATGCACTCTAGAACAAGTCTAGATTCTGTCTGACAGGATTCTATTGCTTTTAGTGCGGCTTGGCTGTCTGTTACTATAGAGATTCTTCTGCTGCTAAACTGGCTCTCTAGTAGTAATTTGGCGCAGGTTAAAATTGCGTACAGTTCTGCAACAATGTGATTAAAGTTAACAGTGATTTATGCAACTGGGCCCAAATGTTCGTGGTTGTAAAACTCATGGGGGGCCAGTTGCATAAAACGTTGTTAGCCGATCATGTGTTTAACTGCACCTTGTAACCATGGATACGTATCAAAAATACATTGGAAAATAAGTCTTGTCAAAGTTAACAACGTGATTAAAGTTAACAATGTTTTACGCAACTGGGCCATAATGTATCAACTATACTTTGTTCCATTTAAGCTATTCAGTATTCCTCTCTGAATAGCTGAAATTAGAGATAAGAAACAAGTTTGCTCACTGTAATATCGGTTACTTCAAATTGGTGCTATTGCCAGTGCCATTTACTGAATGGCTCAAATGGAACAGTATACAGGCTGTTAATTAAAAAGCGGGCCATAGGCGTTTAACATGGAAAATACATTTTTCCTTGCGAAAAACTTTCCATTTAAATTTAAACAAAAATGTTTCAAATAAATGTTGTAAAGAATTAGATTATACACCTAAATCACTAATCAGATTAGGTTTACATATTTAATAAGCTGTAAAATCAAATTTGAAATTTTATAAATATTGCTCATTTATAGTGATAGCCATGGAATTTAAACAAAATTACAAAGAAACGTATATTGTATGAATAGTTAGAATTTCGATTTTCAGGTTACAAAATAAAAATAAAGAAAACCTATGTAGTAACTTAGATGTAAATTATAAAAATAATTTTTTTAGGGATATAATTATCTGTAATTTTTATTTGAAAATAGAATTTCTGACAGTTCAAATGGTATGCATTTTTATGTGATTTTGTTTCAATTCCATGGCTATCACTACAAATAAGCAATATTTAAAGAATTTCAAATTGGATTTTACAGGTTACTAAATATGAAAAAGAAAATCTGATTAGTGATATAGATGTAGAATTTAATTCTCTATAACATTTATTTGACATATTTTTGTTTAAAATTAAATAGGAAGTTTTCCAATGTTAAACGCCTATGGCCTGCTTTTATATTAACAACCTGTATAGTTATATATAAAAAAGTCTAAAATATTTTTAGTATTCACCTAATATCTCTTCAATATTTTCTTGATTTTCTTCATCCATTTTTTTTTTCGTCCATATCTAGAAAAATATTAATCAAAAATCGTTTAAAATTTAAAATTATTATTATATAATAAAATAGTAAGAAAAGGCACATTCCCAGCACTGCAATTATACTTATAAATTATAATTATATTTAAAAAATGACCGTCTTAAAACATGTTAAATAGATGTTAACTTAAAAATACAATTTATAATTAATGTATTGTGCTATTATTAAAAGCACATACTTACTGTCGTCTGATAAGCAAGTAATGCGAATAATTGTTGTTTTAATACACATCCGTGACATATTGTCATTTTTTTGTTCTATCTGATTGGCCCAGTTATAATTAAAATTTATAAAAGCTTATTCACAGCATTGAAATTAAGCGAAATTATAAATAGTACTAATAATTATCCTTATAAATATAAGTTTATCCCAATACATGCAAGTGTCAGCGTTCGAAACCATCTAATTAGAAATGAAATTATTTTAATTTAACTTAAATTAAGAATTTTATGCAAATTTCATATATTTTACTTATAATTTATAATAGTGGGCCAATCAGATTGAACAATTGACAGAATATGTCACGGAGGTCCCGTCATGTCAAATTTGACATAATTTGCTCGATATGGATATAAATAATATAAATTTATTAAAAAGAATTGTATTAAAGCAACAATTAATTGCATTACTTACTTATCAGGCGGCAGTAAGTATGTGGTTTTAAGTATGGCACAATACATTAATTATAAATTGTATTTTTAAGTTCCATTTACCTAACATGTTTTAAGACGGTCATTTTTAAGTCTAATTTTTAATTATAATTTTTAAGTATAATTTTAGTGCTGTGAATGAGCCTTAATTATAAGTAAAATATATGAAGTTTGCATAAAATTCTTAATTTAAGTTAAATTAATTTTATTACTAATTTGAAGCTTTCGAACGCGGACACTTGAATGTATTGACATAAACTTATATTTACAAGTATAATTATAGTTACTAATTAAAATTTCGCTTAATTTCAGTGCTGTGAATAAGCCTTAAATGGTGGGAGTCATGGATACGTACTTACCATGAGATCCATAGTGTTTGTTTTTAAAAAATTAAGACGTAAAATGAAAGAAAAGTCTTAGACAACTTTCAAAAACTTTTTGAAAGTTATAAAAGTTTTTATTGAAACTAAAATGTCTAATGATGTAAATTTTCGCCGAGAATACTGGTATTTTAATGCCTGCAATATTTTTCATGTTTTGTGTGACAGTCTAACTGGCATAGAAAGAGATAGTCGTCGAATTGTAAAGGTCTATTGTACATATATGTTCACAACAAGTCTTGTACTTTCTTTTCTCTAGCTTTGCATGAATCAACGAACATAAGCGATGCAGCCCATTTATGCATTTTTATAAGAGGAATTTACGATAATTTTGTGAAGAACTTGCCAGTCTTAAGTCATTACCTGGTAATTCATTGGGTTCATCATACCCAGTATCTCATAAAAAGACTCAACTCGTCATGTCACGTCATAAGACGCTTGCGTAATTATGCCAGTGTGGATTTACTTAAACTGTACTATTCTGCACATGTCTTTAGTATCTTGTCATACTGCATAATTTGCTGGGGTAATTCCATTCATTCTATCAATGTCTTTAAAGTGCAGAAAAGTATAGTTAGAGCCATGGTTGGTTGTACTCCCACTACATCGTGTAGAGATATCTTCCCACATCTTGGTTTACTAACCCTTCCCTGCATATATATTTACCATTGTGCTCTTTTCATTAAAAAAAATCCGTCATCTTTTCTTACTGTTAAACAGGCTACTGGATTGTATAATACACGCAATGTTAATAATTTATACATTCCAAAATTTCGAACAAGTAATTTTCATGACAATATTTCTTATATGCCGATTAAAATATATAACAATTTGCCACAGGAGCTGAAAGTTATTACAAGCATATTTTCTTTTAAATTAAAAAAAAAATTTTTTGATTGAAAAGTGTTTTTATTCTATTGATGAGTTTTTGAATAATTAAATGTTTGATATGCAACATTTACTTTTTTATGTAATATATGCTTCATGATTTTATTATGTGAATATTTTCTTAATTAATTATTTGCCACTAATTTTATTTTATATATATTTTGTATGTGTACCTTTATATGTTTTTATTCCTTTTATGAATGTATTGACATCGACAAGCCAATTGTATTTCTATGTGAATCTTATGGCAAATAAATATTATAACAAGAGTATCACACATATTTGAAAAAGTAAAATCATACCTAGAAAATCTGAAATTAGATTATAGTAAACACATCAGTGTGTGTACTGACGGAGCGTCAGCAATGATACGTAAAGCCAATGGCACTATAACTTTGCTTGATTTTTTTTAAATCGACCTGTACTAAAATATCGCTGCGTTAAACAACAAGAGACACTGTGTGGAAAAACTTTAAATATGCAGCATGTTATGTTACCGGTTGTGAAATGTATGAAATACTATTTACTATTTCTGTGTTCCAATTGTGATTTTTCAGTAATTGTTCAATTTTATTTATCCAGCTTAGATGCCACTTTCAGGTAGAATCTATGCGCCCCTAAAAAAATTTTAATAGTGCATACATGCTACTTTTAGGTAGCATCTATGCACCCCAAAAAAATTTTAATCGTGCATAGGTGCTACTTTTATGTAGCATCTATGCACCCCATAAACATTTTAATTGTGCCTAGAAGCTACCAGAAAGTAGCATCTATGCACGATAAAAAAATATTTTGGGGTGCATAGATGCTACCTAAAAGTAGCATCTACACACGACTAAAAATTTTATTTGTAGCATCTATGCACCCTTAAAATTTTTTTAATAGTGCATAGATGCTACTTTCAGGTAGCATCTATGCACCCCAAAGAAAATTTTTAATCGTGCAAAGATGCTACTTTCAGGTAGCATCTATGCACGATTAAAATTTTTTTTGGGGTCCGTAGATGCTACCTGAAAGTAGCATTTATGCACAATTAAAAAGATTTTTAGGAGCGCATAGATGCTACCTTAAAGTAAGCAAAATTAATTTTTTTTTTTGGGTTCATAGATTCTACCTAAAAGTAGCATCTATGCACGATTAAAAAATTATTTTAGGGGCGCATAGATGCTACCCGAAAATAGCATCTATGATAACAATGAGCGCAAGCACTATATCTCTTTTCCGAACATACCATATTTAACTAATGAGCTGATACATTTATTTAAAGACGACAAACATAATTTTCGCTACAAAAAATTTGAAAACCGTCAGTAATGTATACTCAAATATTAAAGATAAAACTGAAATCACAAACCAGTCAAATTTAATATATAAAATCCTGTGCGGCGGTTGCTATAAGAGTTATATTAGTCAAACCACACAAAAATTAAGCGTCCGGTTGTCCCAGCACAAACAGGGAGACAAGAGAGTTGGCACTAACAATATTTGTGCTTTAGCAGCTCATGTACAAAATACACAGCACTTTGTAAATTACGATGAAACTACCATCCTTGAATTTGAAAATAATTACAAAAAAAGATTATCTTTAGATATATGTCACATCACCACGAATAACACGGTGAATTATAAAACCGATACAGAAAATTTAAGTGCTATTTATGCATATTTACTAAGTAATTTTTAATACTAACAGAACTAAATACGACACTAAACTGTTTGCATTCATATTTACCACGCTTTTGGTTGGTTTGCCGTGCTAGCTCTGTTCTCTTCTTCTCCGTGTTGTACCCAGATTTTTGAAAAAAACTTTTTCTACGTTTCGGCGGACATGTGTTTCTAAATTTAAAACCTTTTTTTTATCAAAACAAAACAAAAAATAACTTTTAAAGTGTTTATTTTATACTGTGTAATGTATAAAACTTTTCTAAATTTATTAACATGCATTCTTAACCAAATTTGAGGACGATAGATGTTCCTACGACTGTTAATTTTCCAATTTACAACTATAGTTAAACATATTTGTGAGTATTACAACGTCAACATATAACACACAAGTTATAAAATACAAATGTACATTTTAGTATTCCCTGATGAAGTTACAAAACCAGTAAATATTGGAATTTTAAATAAAATTAACAACTACATGGGTTATTAATATAATTCCTGCCAATCTCCGCCGAGAAATCCATTACTTATTTTATCAATCACAAGTAGGGCATTACTTCCTTCTAGCATAATTTATAATACCACGCCTACTAAAAAGATTTAAAAAATAATAATTTTTCATATTTTATTTCAAAAAATACAAAATTTTGCATGAGAACAATACAAGCAAATATGAAAAATTGTGAAACTTTTAAAAAAATATTTAACAAAGAACGTTCAGTTTGTATGAGAAGATAATGATGGGAGTATCTTCATTGTCCTGGGATTTTTCTGTTTTGTTTGTGTTCTCTTGTTTTCGTTTGGATATGACTGCGATTCGTTGCTATTCCTGACTTCAGTAGATATATATTTTAATACTTTTAAGAAAGAAAAACAGATAAGCATCAAATAACATTTATATGGTGGAATTTCATAAAAGTATCCAACTGTAAATAAGATTTATTACTTTATTTTTATAATAATTACTAAAACAAATTGATACTTACCATTGGAAGGTAGTTCAGTATTATTAATTCAGTAAAAATAGTATATTATGTTATTAGGAGTAGAAAGCGGTCTTTTAGTGTTGAACCCAGCTATTGCGGCCGAGGCGCTAGCCGAGGCTAGGTAAGCTGGGTAAAACACAAAAAAGGCGTTCTACTCCGATTGACATATACTATTTTTCTTCATGTGTTTCAAAGAATTTTTTGACATTTTTTTTTTTGGAATTTTTTAATTGTAGTGTTTGCAATTTCAGTCAAAGCTGGCTGTGTACACTACAAACCAAAAACGATACAACTGTCAAATAACAATTTTCAATATAATCTGTGTTGTTGTGACAACTGCCGCCGCCAGCGGTGAACTAAGCCACTAACATTTTTTTACTAGTACAACAATAACAACATTTTTGTACTCGTAAGACAATGAACATCTTCTATAATGTGTGTATAGGAGCATAATATGAATATTATAATATGCTTGAAGAAACACATTTTTTGTTGAGTTTCATATTTGTTCAGTAAAAAAACCAAACCATAATCTTACCTAACGCACGAAACTGGCGTTTAGAAACTCATTTTTGACATTTGGACTAAAACGATTCATGACACCGCGACGTCGATGGGCGCCGAAATCTTCCGACAGCCGTCGAAATTGATTTCCGGTGAGTCACAAATTGATAAAAGCTCAAAAACGACGCTTGGCGTCGCGACCTCGATGGGCGTCGGTATTTTCCAACACCCCGATGATTCCTGTTTAGTGATCTTGAATCTGAGTCTGTTGATGAAAACTCAAAAACGAAGCCTGGTATCGCGACGTCGATGGGTGCCGTATCTCCCGACCCGACATCCGTCGAAGTTGATTCCCGATGTGTGTATTTGAGAATTGATAAAAATTCAAAAACGACGACTGAACTGACCATTCATTATTGCACATTTATTTATAAAAATATTGAACATAAAATACTATTCATTTCGAATAATATACCCAACAAATAAATTATTTCCTTATTAAATCTTTATCAACTCTCAAATAAAATGTTAATAAGTTAGATTTTTCCTTTTTTGTATACTGCCAACTTGATGGATAGGTATATTACCAAATTCAAAAATGTAAAATTAATAGGCAAGAAACAAATAACTGTCATGTATAAAAATAAGTGATCAGCAAGGATATAGTCCGCAACTATTTCTAGATATTTACCTTTATTCTCGTGGCACTCGTATTTATTACAATAATCTTATATGTTAAGGTTATTGTATAAGATACGATAAATTTAGGATTTGGTATTCCGGTGGCACAATTGTATTGCAATAATTACGATTAATCGTATTTTTAAATTAGAAATTGAACAAGTAATCTTGAGGACTTGTTAACGTATTTGTTAACCATTTGACATTTGTGTGAAAGAGTGAAAATGGCAAATCCAGAATTTATGATACTTTTAAATGTATTTTAAGATGATGAAGAAAGGTGAATAAAATGTTTAATAATCAAAATGTAACAAATTAAATTATAGATTCGTAAATTTACTTACGTATAGATACAACTTAACTATATTAAGAAGATATTTGCGAGATACAAGTGATCCATTATCGCTTCCAGAAAGTGTATTTCGTGGATTTTATAGATTATCACGAGAAATTGTACATAATTTAATTTTAAATACAGCACCTCATATAGTAGAATCTAAAAGAGAGGCTATATCAGTACCAAAACTATCAAAGGTAAGGGTTAGTTAAAAATTATAAATGCAAAATTTTAATTTCATGGTTTGTGCAGATTTTCATTGCACTTAGTTTTTACGCGTAAGGAAGGTACCAAAAACCTGTAGGTTTAGATCATCACATAGCCATGAGACAATCTTCGGTAAGCCGTTGTATACAGGAGGTGACAAATATAATCAATGAACACAAATTTCCTGTAACCGATGAAGAACAGAATTTAGTAAAACAAGGGTAATATATTTCAAATAATTCTTATTAAACTTGGCTTAAGTAAGTTTTTATTTTCAAGTTTTATGAACATGGTACTGGGATTTCAAGGAATAATCGGTGCAATAGATTTACCCATGTGGCTATTGTTGCACCACCAGTTAATGACAAAGAATTCCCTGCAATTGTATTCCTTAGTAGAAAAGGATTCTATATGTTAAATGTGCAAATCGTAAATTAAGTACCCCTATTCTGAAATTTCGTCTTACTTTTTATTTAATAAATATTTCAGCTATGCAGTTCAGGATTAAAAACTGTCGCAATAAATGCAAGATTCCCAGGATCAGTGCACGATTCTGCTATATGGCAAACAAGTCAAATAAAACAACATTTAATAAGGAACTTCAATAATGAAACTCGTAATTCTTGGCTAATAGGCATTTAGCATTATAAAAAGCATAAAATGGTTACTGTTTTATAATCATACCCAAACAACATTTAGGTGATTCGGGATATCCCTTGGAACCCTGGCTTATGACACCAGTAATAGGAATTAATTTAGAACAGGAAAGACGTTTCAACAATGCGCACAGGAGTACACGTAATGTAATCGAAAGATTAAACGGTGTCTTGAAAACAAGATTTAGATGTTTGTTAAAGTACAGAGCGTTACATTACAATCCAGTGCAGGCAGCATGAATTATAAATGCATGTGCCATATTGCAGAATTATCGCAATGACCGAAATTCTTTAAATAATGATAATGAAATTAATAATAAAATTTGAGTACATTAAATATATAAAAGAGTATAAAAATTTATTTCACTTTTCAGGAGAGAAAAACGAAGAGGGTGATCTAAATCAAAATATGAATAATCCTAATAACTGGCTTCGGAATGGGCGTAATATTAGAAATAGATTATTCAATAATTACTTTTAGATTTTTAAGGTAGTTCGCATTTATTCAACTTTGCTAGTATTAACTTTAAGTTTTCTAAAGCTTCATGTATACTAGAAACAGCAATTATAATTTTTTTAAATATCAATAAGTATCTTACCTTTGTATGGCTGAAAATATTAATTACAATTCTTTCTGTTATCCTGGATCCTGAAAATAACTAAAGAATAGAAATGTTTAATTTTAACGTAGAATTAATATATTTTACTTTTTCGTGATATGATTCTTGGTATTTTTTTATTACAATTTTTACTAGTTGCTTTTTTGTCCATCCCAGTTCTCTTACATTTATTCTAGTTACACCAATTTTCCAATTAATTGCAATAATCAATAGAATAATTCTGTTAACTATTTTTCTGTAGGGAAACCACCTCCCGTTTCCATCTGATGTACATATATTTGTCTTGCTTTTCTTTTCACATTACTTGTCCATTTTTGAAATACTCGTTTCCACTTTAGTTTAGTTTTTGAAGGACCGTCACACAAATTTAATTTATTAAAAAAGTCATTATCTTCCAATAAATCAGGTGATTTATAATTTATAAGCATTTCATATTGCTCTTTTGTTGTTTTTAATGATCGAATCTTGAAGTTATCTAATACAGAAATAGAAAGATGTTCAAATCAACTAAAAACTTACCTACTGTCGGGGTAATAATATAGTCCGTTGGATGTAAAGTTAAATATTCCTTAAAAATTTCCTGAACGATAATGTTTGCAACAACGACAATATTATTTCTATCATAATTTATTTACAATTGAAAATATATACGTATGTACTCAACTTTTTCTTAAATGTACATCATTCGTTTTTAATAAAACTTTTAATTGTTAGTTATAACACGAGTTTTAAATAGTTTTTAATTACTATTTTTTATGTGGTGTAATCTTAAATTCAATGCTGCAAAATCGGCAGAGAAATTCGATTGCAAATGTCGTTATGTCTATTTAACAAATACATTTTACACTTTCATACAAATATTTGCGTTCCTTTACGACTCATATGGTTATTCAACTCGGCTGCGCCTGCGCAAATAAATTTTATATTCGTAATAAAAGATAAACTTCTTTGCCTTGACAAATAACTATTTCTTTGTAAAATGTGGTAATTTTAATTAACTCCAATAACTAAGATTCATTTACAAATAGCAAGAAAGTGTCAAAAAATGTGGAAAAAACCAGGCTAATTTATCACAAATTGGTAATCATTTTAAACTTTTTTAAAGTAAACAACTTTTATTATCTTTTTAAATGTTATTTAAATTTAAACTTTTCTGACTACAATTATTTCAAGATAGTAGTTGGAACATATATCTATTTATTTGCACGAATAAAAAAATATAATTTATAAATATATTTATTGTAGATAAATATAATTGAAAGAAATAAACATTCTGTTAATATAAAAAGGAACATTTCTAAATATAGATATATATATATATATATATATATATATATATATATATATATATATATATATATGTATCATCACGGCATATTACCCATTGCTGGGTGTGCCAATCCGCTTTGTATGCAAATATCGGTAATGATGATGACATATTTGTACCGTGCGGGAGTTTACCAGGCGTCACCTCACGGGCACTCATTTTTGAACATTTCTGTATCAGTCAAATAAAAATCACAAATTATTAAGGGTAATTAGGTAGCAGTTGATTAGCAATGTTTTTCTGTCAATCGTTTATGAATTATTTTAGAAAAAAAATACTTCAAATTACAGTTAAAAAAAATTAATTAATTTATCTTCTATTTGAAGTATTTTTATACTAAATAATCCATAAACGATTAATAGAGAAAAACAATACTTGTCAACTGCTATCACGATATTAACGGTCACTATGTTGCTTTACATTTTCTTTGCTTAGTACAATTGATAAATTATTAATACTATCAGCAATAGCTTGCAATGCATTAGCATTTGCAGCAAGCCCTCGGAGTTGCTAATAAAGGATTTCTGACGCTGTTATGAAATAAACAAATATATATGTTCATCTTATAAAATACATATTAAATACATTTACATTATTTCTTCTTCTGAAGAATCTTTTTACTTTTCTCATCTACCTCTTCCCACAAATTTTTCCCTGGATCTTCTGTTGAAGGTCCTGCTTCATCATTTCGTATTCCTTTTTCTGTATTTTTTTCCTCTATGGGTAGTATCGTCGATGTTCTAACTTGTATATCATCAAGTAAATTTTTGATTAAATTTTCGATAACAACATCATGTACTTCTTGTACCTCTTGAATCGGAACAGGAATCCCTACTTCTGGTACTTCTACAATTCCCTGAACTGCAACTATTTCAGTTGCATCCAAAAGATATTTTAAAATACTATGTTCACATAAAACAAAAAAATTCAATAAATTTTAACCTGCAAATGTCAAATAACAAGTGCAAAAACACGAAAAAACTTAGGTTGGCACCAATGCGATTCAACTTCAGTCTTGTATAGAATACAATGACGTATTGAATACGATTTCAAAAATTTAAATTTACGAGCTGGTCACGAGAATAACGTTGTTATTACTATATCATAAATTACCCAAAAACGTAATCGTAACATTTAAGATAATTGTATTGAATACGTGTGTCATGAGAATAAAGCTGATTAATAGTATATTGTGCAACGAGTGCACAAATTAAGTGATTTGAGGCGAGGGCTGCAACTCAACCGAGCGCTAATCGCTTTGCGCACGTGATACACACGACATTTTTGTCCAACTTGCCCAAAAAGTGACCTTTAGACTGCCTGTTTTGCGTGTGTAATACAACTGTTTATTTAATTTAACCCTAATAAACTTCTCCAATTTGGGTGTAAGATTTTTATAAATGAAGGCAAAGACTTGAAATGTTACTAAACGATTACGGTATCTAGTCGTTAAGTTTTTTTTTATTCGTTGTTATGGATAGAGAGACCAGGGGCCTGTTCTACCTAAAACTTTGCAGTTTTTATTTTTCATAGTGGAAGTATTTTATTGTTTTTCATTGCGCAATTTGATTATTTCATATTATGATCTAACAATTGTCATTTATTACCTTGTCAATATGTGTTGAAAAAGTGATGATAAAATTATGAAAAAATTGACATTATTAAGAGTTATTAATGAAAAAGATCAATGCTATTTACTTCCTTTAACGGAAATAAAGTTACTCACGGCAAAAAGAGAAAAATTTAGGCTTAATAAACGATACTAGACCGTGGGCTATTATTAATAAATATTGCAAAACATTTTGTAGGTATAAAAAATATTAAAATAAGGGAAATAAATTTTCGACATTTTTTACGCAGACTCAGTTATTGTGAATAGTTTAAATTTGGCAGAGAATGATGGTAGTTCTATGACTTAAACATTTACATTTAATTATATTTTAGAGTTACTATTTAATAATTTGTAGTTGCCCAAACCTAATGCAAGTGAAGTCGTATTTAGTAACATCTCTGATTTTGAAGTTTATGTAGTCAAAATTAGCCAATAAAGAGAAAAAGTAAATTTGGACTAAGTCTCAATTTGGTCTTTTTCGATCTAAGTAACTTTATTCCCGTTAAAGGAAGTAAATAGAATTGATTTTTTTTCATTATAACTTAAGTAATGTAAATTTTTTCATAATTTTATCATCACTTTTTGAACACATGCTGATAATCTAGATGATAAATGACATAATTGTCAGATCATATTAATATAAAACAATCAAATTATTAAAAAAAAAACAATCAAATATTGTTACTTTGCACTTTTCATTTGCATATAAAATTATGTCAACAGTGGCACTATGAAAAGTGCAAAGTTGCAAAGTATTTCGTACCTACTAGTGAGGTAGAGTACGAAGATTAAACTCTAGAGTGCGTACTCCGAATTTTGGAACGTTTATAGCGTAAACTCTCAGAGTAAGCGCAATAATTTTGGAACGGAATTTATCATACTCGATACCCCAGAGTAAGGTTTTGGAACGCATCCCAAAATTTCAAGAGACTTGTCATGTCATGGGTATACGTAGCTAATGTATGCCTTATATTAGTGGATGCTATGACAGGTGTAAACATTGAAAGCGGCAATGTTTAAAACTAAAAAATTTTTCATACGCGAACTTTTGCAAGACCTGATTTCGTTAATGAAAAAATGAAATGCGTAGTTAAGTTTGAGCTTCAATTTTTCAATACCTGCGTAATGCATGTACAATTATTTAATAAATGTTTGTTTTATATAAATTACTACAAAGACTTTAATTATAAGTATAAAACCTTTATTATAATTAGAGTTGCCACCTATGAAAACCAGGTTTTCGGGACTGTAAGTAAAAAAATCGGGACTGGCCAAAGGAGATCCGGTCGCAAATAAAAACAGGTTTTAATGTCTATATATATAAATAAAAAACAATGTAGGCAACAATATTGTTTATTATTTTTATCGTTAATATAATTACTATCAAATAAATGGGAAGAAAATAACAACATGAAGTTATTGAGACATACAAACTGTACATAGGGAGAACATGAGAATTTGTGATATAGGCGTTTAAGACAGGAACACAGTTCTTTTCAAATCTTATTTGTTCCGCAAAAATGTGCAATGCTTTATGCGTAAAGATTTAGTATAGAGAATAAAATTCTGAATTTTTTCTTCCAAAGTAAACATAATTTAAAAACGTACTAAAATGAATTACTGCTCGATTTCACGCACCAACATGAAATAAATCTACAAATAGCGAGTAAGTGACAAATACGCATCAAAATAAGAACAGCTGGAATAAATACCGTCATTTGTGTTATGGTTTCGAAGGATGTGATATTTTTCTCTTATTAGGCGAATAAGCTATTTGGAGATATATTTTAAGTTGGTGAAACCATCCATTATTATGGATAAATATCAAAAAAAATAATATCGAATAAACTGTCAAACTAATATATCAAAAAATGTGTTATATGTCAGTTAATTGATGTTCAGTTATTGAAATAACGCATACATCTGCTTACTACGTTTTCAAATATAGTTTCCTCGATCGCTAAAGCTGTAAATTTTAACACTTTTACAGGTCCGTGAAGTTGGCCCCTCAAAATCAATATTTCTGAAGTAAATATACATAAAAATATTGTACAAAGTGTAAATCGAAAAGTTTTAGCTCTTCATATAAACGCAAAAATTAATTATAAAGTTACAGTCTTTATGAGTTTTTAGACTAAACTGCTATTAGACCGGGCGCCAAGAAACATTCCGTTTGAAAAAACCGGTGGATTCATTCTGATTGATGATTTAAGTTCAGAAAGACGTAAAGAATGAAATTCTGAATGTTGCCGGACAAAGTCAGTGGTAAATTTTTTTTTTATAAGGGGTACAAGAATTATTGACAAAATCGCTGTAACGGTCAAGAAAACGTTGCTTATTACTACTAAGAAGTTGTTTCTGTAGGATATAAAATTACAAACATCACGAATATTATAAAATACAAATTTAATATGGTAAAAAAGCCGCGTGCCTGAGTGTTTGGGCGCGAATCTGGGGAATCGGGTTCGATCCCGACCGATGTCAAAAAGAAATATTTCGTATTTAACTGGCACTAAAGTTTCCCTTGTGGTGCACTCTCCACACATCAATAAGTGTCCGTGAGGTGACGCCTGGTAAACGCCTGTACGGTTGCCGGATACGACCGATGGTCGTTTTCTTTGTTGCCCTCTCCACAGCAGTTTATACAGGCTCTAATGTATTGTAGCGGGCCATATTGTACCTGACACGGCTTAGACGTTTCAGTTATAAAAGTGTTTTCACATAACGTCAAACTTGATAGTGTGATAGCTTATTTTGATTGCGGAGTTAACAAATGTATGTGAGAAAGATTTCAAGATGCCTCAATTTTTTTAAATTGTCACACAAACAACATTTAACATAGAAATATGTATTACAATCTCCAAACAGTTGCGTAAAATGAAATGAATATTTCTAATATTTTACCTGGGTTGCATGTTCTAACTGGTTGCGATATGACAAGCCGGGTAGGAACTAAGAAACAATGGGCGCGTTTAGCGAACACATCAGTTGTAACTCATCTTACAACACGTTTACGACTGATTAATATCAACACTTGCATATTCGCTGAACGGACTTATATTTATAAGGTGTTCGTGTGAAGATAAAGATAATTTTTTCATTATGGATGAAGTAATAAATGACTTTTTTTAAAGATGATTTTAATATGAATAACATAATTCAAGTAGTTATTGCTGAAAATATTATTCCGGATAGAATAGTGCCAGTACATAATGAAGGATATTGTACCTAATTATAGTTTAGATGAATTTAAAAATCATTTTAGAATGACCCGCGCTAACGTAGAAGAATTATTATTTATTACAACCACATTTACTAGAGCGACATTTATATATTTCACTAGAAACAAAAGTTTTGTTTTCATTATGGGTTATATCGAAGCAAGAAAGTTTTTTGGTAGTTTGGGCAGGTATATAGTGATAGATTTGTATTTTCTAAAGGTACCGGACATTACATTTAAAAAAAATTATATCTGCGATTATAGAACTAAAAGATCAGTTTATTCAGTGGCCAAATCCAAGATCATGTAGTGAAATAGCCTCCAGGATTTTGATTAATAATTATATTTTCGCCATCTCCAGGTTTGATCTGCATTTTAATGTACAAATTTACTAATTATGCATCAATTCAAAGCTTTATATAAAATAATATGTACTTATAGAATATGTAGAAATGAGTTGATTATTCATAAGAACATAATCATTTAAAAATATTAAGTTTGAATTAGTCGATATATTTAGCTGTTAACATCAAACTTTTTAATTTATTAATATTACGCTGACTGCATACAGCGTAAAAATTCACTGCTTACAATGCTGACAAACAGCTGAGAAACAGCGTATACTCAGCGGTAACGTTCAACGAAAAATCAGTCTCCGCTGTGACAACTGTTGCGTTCGCTAAACGCGCCCAATGTCTGTATACTGCATCGCAAGTATTTGTTCAAGATGCTCTCTTTACTTTTGGAACTATCCCAGAAACTCCGATGCACTATCATCAGGTTGAAGAAGTCTAAACTTATTTGTTCGCCAAACAAAAAATCACATCAGATGAATTATGCTACAAGTTGATTACCCGTAATATTGGGTTCAATTTAAATGTAACCAAAATTATTTGTATTTCTGATGCTTTATTTTCACATTGTTTAAGAGCTGCAGTCCAAACATATTTATGGAAAAAATCATTACAACCACTGTTCGAGCCTCTGAACTTCCTCCAATTCGGGTATGAATTACGAAATTCCAAGTTACTCCCGACGAAAATAATAAAACCGCCTCTGCCTGACTCTTTAATTAGGCCTAGCACAATGTATTTAATTCAGACTGCAGAACAATGACTTGTAGTAGTAAAAAAAATGATTTAAAATGTATCTCTCTCTCTAAATGTGTTCATAACGAATGTCAAAACTTATCTTTTTAAGGTAGTATCTTCTTCTTCTTCTTCGAGGTCGCTGTTCCTTGCTCTTCTTCTCCAATCATTCCTGTCCAACACATTTTCTTCACATTGTCCTTTCTCACTCAAGTCTTTTGCGTCACAGTCCTTCCTCCTTCTCTTTGCCGTTCCTCATACTCACGAGATTGAGAGTTCTAATCCTGAGGACTGGCTTCTCTAACCCCGACCGTCCATGACGGAGTAGTCCTAACCGACTTGGCACAGGGATCAGGCGAGGCTACAACTGCATGCCACTTGCGAGGAACACCCTAGCCCTTATAACACTCGGATGTTTTTCCTACTACCAACTCTCAACATTTACTCGGGCTTGAAACCGGCGCCAAGTTTAGCTGGCTTACTCCCTCAGTGGCTGGTTATTTGAGATAAATGCAATCAAAGAAAGCTCATTTTGTATGTGTTTTCTATATCAAGCAACAGTAAATGTCATGTTTTTCAATATAGCGTCAAAACATTGCTTCCCATTTTATTAAAAAACATCTCAGTTTATAGAAATATATAAATGACCAATATTAAAATAAAAATGACTTTTTTGATCATATTGTTTAAGAGATATAGCTTAATAAAGTGCGAATTTTTTTACTAATACAAAGACGGAA
Source organism: Harpalus rubripes (assembly GCA_963082715.1). Taxonomy (NCBI): domain Eukaryota; kingdom Metazoa; phylum Arthropoda; class Insecta; order Coleoptera; family Carabidae; genus Harpalus; species Harpalus rubripes. Next base: position 24,948,567 of record OY720459.1, on the reverse strand, counting down.
GCGGTCAATGGGCTATGATCTGGAAACACAGGCTTGTTTGAATGTAATATACTTGGCCTCTAGGAAAATTGTATCATCATTCTGTTTTTTCTGGAACAACTATTAGAATTTGCACATAAATTTGTTAACTCAGAAATCAAAATTAGTTATCACATTATCTAGTTTGACGTTATGTGAAAACACTTTTATAACTAAAACGTCTAAGCCGTGTCAGGTACAATATGGCCCGCTACAATACATTGGAGCTTGTATAAACTGCTGTGGAGAGGGCAACAAAGAAAACGACCATCGGTCGTATCCGGCAACCGTGCAGGCGTTTACCAGGCGTCACCTCACGGACACTTATTGATGTGTGGCGAGTGCACCACAAGGGAAACTTTAGTGCCATTTAAATACGAAATATTTCTTTTTGACATCGGTCGGGATCGAACCCGATTCCCCAGATTCGCGCCCAAACACTCAGGCACGCGGCTTTTTTACCATATTAAATTTGTATTTTATAATATTCGTGATGTTTGTAATTTTATATCCTACAGAAACAACTTCTTAGTAGTAATAAGCAACGTTTTCTTGACCGTTACAGCGATTTTGTCAATAATTCTTGTACCCCTTATAAAAAAAAATTGACCACTGACTTTGTCCGGCAACATTCAGAATTTCATTCTTTACGTCTTTCTGAACTTAAATCAACAATCAGAATGAAAAAACCGGTGGATTCATTCTGATTGATGATTTAGGTTTAGAAAGACCTAAAGAATGAAATTCTGAATGTTGCCGGACAAAGTTAGTGGTCAATTTTTTTTATAGGGGGTATAAGAATTATTGATGAAATCGCTGTAACGGTCAAGAAAACGTTGTTTATTACTACTAAAAAGTTGTTTCTGTAGGATATGAAATTACAAACATCACGAATATTATAAAATACAAATTAAATATGGTAAAAAAGCCGCGTGCCTGAGTGTTTGGTCGCGAATCTGGGGAACCGGTTTCGATCCCGACTGATGCTATAAAGAAATATTTCGAATTTAAATGGCACAAAAATTACCCTTCTGGTGCACTCTCCACACATCAATAAGTGCCCGTGAGGTGACGCCTGATAAACGCCTGCACGGTTGCCGGATACGACCGATGGTCGTTTACTTTGTTTCCCTCTCCGCAGCAGTTTATACCAGTGTTGCAGTGGCCCATATTGTACCCGACACGGTTTAGACGTTTTAGTTATAAAAGAGTTTTCACATAACGTCAAACTAGATAGTGTGGTTGCTTATTTTGATATCTGAGTTAACAAATTTACGTGAGAAATATTTCGAGATGCCTCAATTTTTAATAAATTGTCACACAAACAACATTTAAAATAGAAATATTTATTACAATCTGGTGCACTACGGAGTGACTCCTAAAGCTTGTATTCACTAGAAAACAGTGTATTTTGTCATACTATACTCCAAACAGACCGTGAAACGTTCAAATCAGATGTAAAAACTGTTTTGCAACATGTCTCCAAATCACTTCAAATGGCATTTTCTAAGCGAAATACGTGGTTTTAGAGTGTTTTGCAGTAACTTCCATAGTTCAAACCGGTACTTTAGCTGCGCGGGCGAGTGCTCTATACGGAGTGACTCCAAAAGCTTGTATGCACTAAAAAACAGTGTATTTTGTCATATTATACCCAAAACAACCCAACTAAGTACTACCGAAACTACAGGTAGAATATATGTTCAAAGAGTACATGCAAATCGGTTGTTTCACACAGTGAAACTGGTTGCGACACGACAAGCCGGGTAGGAGCTAAGAAACAATGTCTGTATGTTGCATCACAAGTATTTGGTCAAGATGCTCTCTCTACTTTTGGAAATAACCCAGAAACTCCGATGCACTTTCATCAGGTTGAAGAAGTCTGCACTTATTTGTTCGCCAAACAAACAACCACATCAGATGAATTACGCTACAAGTTGATTACCCGTAAAATTGGGTTGAATTTAAATTTAACCGAAATTATTTGTACTTCTGATGCTTTATTTTTACATTGTTTAAGAGCTGCATCCCAAACATATCTATGGAAAAAATCATTACAACCACTGTTCGAGCCTCTGAACTTCCTCCAATTCGTCTATGGATTACGAAATTCCAAGTCACACCCGACGAAAATGATAAAACCTCCTCTGATTCTTTAATTAGGCCTTGCAAATGTAATTCAGACTGCAGAATAATGTCTTGTAGTTGTAAAAAAATGATTTAAACTGTATCTCTCTCTGTAAATGTGTTCATAACGATTGTCAAAACTTATCTTTTTAAGGTAGTATCTTCTTCTTCTTATTCTTAGGGGTCGCTGTTCCTTACTCTTCTCCTCCAATCATTCCTGTCCAACACATCTTCACATTGTCCTTTCTTACTCAAATCTTTTACGTCACAGTCCTTCCTCCTTCTCTTTGCCCTTACTCATACTCCTGAGATTGAGAGTTCTAATCCTGAGGACTGGCTTCTCGAACCCCGACCGTCCATGACGGGGTAGTCCTAACCGACTTGGCACAGGTGTCAGGCGAGGCTACAACTGCATGTCACTTGCAAGGAACACCCTAGCCCTCATACCACTTTCCGATCCTACACTTTCCGCCTTTGGTTTCGGCGAAGACTTTACGATTGGATACCTGTCCTACCACCAACCCTCACCATTTACTCGGGCTTGGAACCGGCACTAAGTTGAGCTGGCTTACTTCCTCAGTGGCTGGTTATTGTACAGAACAATAATATTTACATATTCTCTTATTGGTAAAAATCGATTGACCATCTCAAAGTTGAGATAAATGCAATCAAAGAGAGCTCTTTTTGTATATGTTTTCTATATCAAGCAATAAATAAGTGTCATATTTTTCACTGCAGCTTCAAAACAGTGCTTCCTATTTTATTGGAAAACATCTCAGTTTATAGAAATATATAGATGACAAATATTAAAATAAAAATAACTTTTTGGCCATATTGTTTAAGAGATATAGCTTAATAAAGTGCGAATTTTTTTACTAATACAGAGACGGAAGGGGTCGAAGGGCTATGATCTGGCAATACAGGCTTGTTTAAATGTAATATACTTGGCCTCTAACTAAGAAAATTTTATCATTAATCTGCTTTTTCTGGAACAACTATTAGAATTTGCACTTAAATTTGTTAACTCAGATATCAAAATAAGCTACCACACTATCTAGTTTGACGTTATGTGAAAACTCTTTTATAACTAAAACGTCTAAACCGTGTCGGGTACAATATAATCCGCTACAATACTTTGGAGCTGGTATAAACTGCTGCGGAGAGGGAAACAAAGTAAACGACCATCATTCGTATCCGGCAACCGTGTAGGCGTTTACCAGGCGTCACCTCACGGGCCCTCATTAATGTGTAGAGAGTGCGCCACAAGGGTAACTTTTGTGCCATTTAAATTCGAAATATTTCTTAATGGCATCGGTCGGAATAGAACCCGGTTCCTCAGATTCGCGACCAAACACTCAGGCACGCGGCTTTTTTACCATATTAAATTTGTATTTTATAATATTCGTGATGTTTGTAATTTCATACCCTACAGAAACAACTTTTTAGGAGTAATAAACAACGTTTTCTTGACCGTTACAGCGATTTCGTCAATAATTCTTATACCCCCTATAAAAAAAAAATTGACCACTAACTTTGTCCGGCAACATTCAGAATTTCATTCTTTAGGTCTTTCTGAACTTAAATCATCAATCAGAATGAATCCACCGGTTTTTTCAAACGGAATGTTTCTTGGCGCCCGGTCTAGTATTAAGGGTTAAACAATTTTCCTCACAGTACTCATGCAGGATGTTTAGTTTTTTCTGGACATCTATTGGTGATTCACAAAGCACGACTATATCATCTGCATAGCCCAATAAGATAATATCATTGTGTCCGTCTATGTTTAGGCCTTTTACTTTGGCATTACGGAATGCCTCTTCTAAATTATTAATAAATATGGCAAAAAGAATGGGGCTGAGGATTTCGCCTTGCAATACACCTTCCCTTATTTTAATAGGATTTGAGTAATTATTATTAACATTAATTTGTAGTACCGAATTTTTTAAAGGCCTTGGATAATTCTTATTAATTTAGATGATATTCCGGTATTGTATAGCTTTTTCCATAGGATACTATGGTTAACCGTGTCGAATGCTTTACGAAAATCTATAAATATAGCGAATAATGAGTTCCTTTTTAGGCGAAGGCGTAAATGTGTTATTGCCATTAAAGAGAAAATATTGTCCCTTGTTCCTCTTTCGCGTCTGAATCCAACCTGAAATTCTGCTAAAATATTATTCTTTTCACACCAGAATTGTAGTCTGTTATAGATTATTTGGGTAAAAAGTTTGCAAGCACAGTTTAAGAGACCCAGCCCTCTATAGTTCAAAGGATCTAGTTTATCACCTTTTTTATATAGAAGGAATAAGTTTATTGTAGACCATGCTGTGGGTATTGTTTCACTGTTCATTATTACATTGTATAGATTTAGGAGGTAATGTAACCAGTTTGCTGGAAGATTTTTAAAAAATTCATTTGCTAAGCCGTCTGCTCCTGGTGATCTATTGTTTTTGCTGTGTGCAATACTTTCTATTAGTTCATCATGTGTGATCTCACTATCGAGAAATGGGTGTTTGCAATCATAAAATGTTTTTGAAATTATGCTGGAGCTTTGAGCTATGTTAAATTGATTAATATAAAATGATTCTCATTTTTCCATATTTATTTCATTTATTGTTTTATTTTTAGTTTTTAAGGCATTAATGGTTTTCCAAAAAGTAGTACTGTTTGAATTTGCTAAAGAGTTTTCAACATTTTTATTGTATGCGGATTTACATTGTTCAATTGTTGTAAAATATAATTTCTTGTGCTTTAGGTATTCTTGTAGAGCAGTTTCTGAATGATATTTTTGGTACATTCGTAAACTGCGCTTGCTAGCTTTTTTGAGTACGCGACCAAGGTTTTGATTTTTGTCTAGGTTGATTATTATTCTGAATTTTTGTTATTATTAACATGTTAGAAATACAGGCTGATTCTTTGATTGCGGTAACTAAGTTGTCGTTTAATTTATCTACGTTCATATCATTAAAATATACTTTGTCTGAGTTCTGGAGGAAGTTATAATACGCGTCCGCGTTGTTTATATCAAATCTAAAATGACTCGAATATTTATGTGTTACGTAATTCTCGCGCATTTCTCCTGACAATAATTCGGACCTGTTGCCAATAGTGATTGTACAAATACCATGCTCAGAGCTACTAATTGTATGATATATTTCAAAATGGGAAATTTGATCTAGACAGTTTACAGAACACCAGGCTTGGTCTACAGTACTTTTACCGACCTTACTGATGAATGAGTATCTACCTGGTATATCCCCTCGTGTACGACCGTTTAATACCAACATTCCGTGTGATTCCATGACATAGACTAGATGTTTTCCCCTTTCATTGTGAGTTGTATGCAGTGGGTCCCTAACTGCTGTTACAAAGTCAGCAGAAAATATTGTTTTTAATATACCAATATGTGCGTTAAAGTCCCCGACTTCCAGGATCTTGTAGTTCAAGTAAGTCTCTGCAATATTACAAACTAGATCATCTAACATATCAATGCAAATTTTATTATTAAGTGAGGGCTTTAAGTATAATGATATTATTATATATTTTGAAGAATTTGTAAGTAGCTCTATGATTATCCAAAAGTAGCATTTAGTGATTACATTAAAATTTCTTGCATTGTTCATTTTAAAGAGAACAACTAAACCTGCACTAGCGCGACCTCTACTTTTTTCTTTAACCGCATTACTACAGATAATAGAATATTTTTCAGTTTTTAAGAAAGACGGTAGCTTTGTAATTTCGTTATAATACCAAGTTTCACTGAGTAGAAGAACATCTGCCTTTAGTAGTTTTTGTTGTACATCTAAATCAACATTAAAAATAATATTATAACCGTTAATGTTCCAAAAAACCACAGAAAGATGTTCCTCTAAAGATTTATGAATGTAGTACAAAATTTTGTTTAATGTGTACATAATTGTACAGAATATGTACAATATTATTCACTACATGATTGAGTGAAGTTAATTTACCATATTTTTATGTAATATGTATATTAAAAGTTAGGTTAGCACTATTAGCAACATACTCAATAAGATTGTTCGTTTCGCTACTTTGCGTCTACGGTTTACTGCCGCTTCCATACAAAGTATATGGGCGCGGCAGTAAACCGTAGACGCAATGGTGCGAAACGAACAAACCTATTATGTTAAATCCTTGATTCTCAGTCTGCGTCATAACAAAAATTCATTATATTCTCTCATTAAATATAATCTTGTGATCTCATAAGAAATCGAAGATATTGCTCGTGACACCGAAGCAGCACTCGTTAAGTCTGCAACTCGGTTTCACTCGAGAACATCAGTTATTAAATTACGTATGAAAATATTGGATTTGTAACATATTCATTTAAAAATATGCACTTATGGCAAGTTAAAACCCACTAGGGAAAGTTTTTAGGGCACCGGGTTTATAAGTAAAATTTACAATGTTCTTGATGCGATAAAGCGATTTCTTGTAGGACTGAACATTCTGATAAAAATAAATCTAATATAAATTTTGGGGCAGTTTGGCACACTTGCGACAGGAATTACATTTGGACACATGGAAAGAGTAGCAGAGAATATAAATGAAGAACGCGGGAAAGCGAATAAAAAAAATTAAATAGATGAGGACGCCGTTCCGTGGATACAAGTACACGTAAACAGGGCTTAAAGCAAAAGATTGTACGGTCACAATTATAGCGCGTCTTCAGGCATTGCTGTTATTATTGGTGCTGAATTAGGAAAAGTTTTACATGTTGGAGTTCGAAATAAATATACCTCGATTTGTGCATGAGCATGTAATAAACAAGTGCCTGTTAGCGAACAAGTATGTTTCAAAAATAGGACCGATTCTACTCTGTAATACGTTTTTTTTTATTGTTTACTAACACAAACTGGTTGTATGGTACTATAATATTTGAAGAGCCAGGGGGAGAAAGGATGAAAGTCCGTTTAGCAAAATTAAGATGATTGGTCCTTCTACCAGATTGAAGGTGGGGCTTTCAAATGGTAATTTAAATAAAGTAAAAACGGTAACAGACCTAAGATGCAGAAGTTAAAAATGATTATAGTCCATTGCTTATTAGATTTAGTAGTCAGACTGGTAAATTTCTATTAGGTCCCACATAAATTGAAACCCGATCCAGCTGTGGGTATAATAATGTCCAATCTGAGCTTTGGACTAAGATTGAATACAGTATCATATCATTGAAAAATAAGGTTTCAAACTTTAAAATTCGCGTATTGAGAAAAACACATTTTGTGACATTCATCTTTTTTTCCCTGGCTATTATAAATTTTGCAAGTAGTTTTCACTATTTTATCAAGTTAGTCAACTTTAGTTATGTTGTATATACATGCAAACTATTTTTATAAAATTTTCATTTAATTCATTAGTTCATTGTCAATTTCACTTATTTTAATGAAATTCAAGATACACCTTATGTAATATGCATTACACTTACTAATTTAATGTTTTTCTGGCAAAAAATTGAGTATGGCAAATTTAGATTCAGTAAGATCCATCAGAAATGAAGCAACAGATGTAATAGATAATCGTTCTGAAACTTGGCAATACGTACAAGGCGTTGATTACGACCAAAATCGCCAGAATTCACCATTCTCAAATAATCATAGAAGAGGAAGGCGATAATTTGAGATTTGGGTAACTCCACGGTCAGTATTTCTTCTCCGATTAGTTAATGCTGAATATATACCGCGATTAACAAACATACATACACACCGTTCGTTGCTTGATTAAATTGGCCCAAGTCAATTTGTAAAGACTAATCATTATGCATGATCAACTCATGTACATAGTAGTTTCAAACGTAACTCTAAATAGACGGTGTTATATAGAAAGTAAACAATGCACAATTTTTTTTTCTTCTGTTTTTATAATATCGGATGATAATTTTAAATACGCAGATTAATTCTAAATGAAATAGGTGGCTGTATATACGCCAATAAGCTTGGTTGTATTCTGCATAGCAAGATATTGGTTTTTTTCTTATTTCACAAAAGAACAAGAAAAAAATGTGGATTGATTGCTTTCTGCATAACTGCATCCAAATAATTTTCTTTCTGACATAATGATTACACATTTTATATTGGTAAATCTGCCCAAGTTCCATTCTTGAGCAACTAAGTTTATTGAACTTTTACTAATACTCAAATATGTAGTATATTACAGAGATATATTCAAATCGGATAAGCAGCCGATCTACGTCATGACGATAGGTCAATGAACAATTTAATTAAATAAAATAATGAGCAGTAACGTGCTTTGGTTATGTACGCATTATTTTATTTTATTAAATCGCTATTTAGACGAACTCTCATCATAACGTGCATTTGGCTGCTTGTGCGATTCTAGTAAAATGCTGTATTTAATTATAACTTTCAATATGGTCATTTATTATTCAATTCATCGCAAAGTCAAACTGCTAAGTACAACAAATTATTGCTTTGTTATTATAACTATGAAAGAAATGATAATTACGCTTAGGTGCATATCATATCAAAATCGAGTATGTTGACCATTGTAACAACCACCTTTATCCTGCAATACAGCGAAGTTAAAAGGGTTGCATAAAATTTACCGATATATTTAATTTTGTTTATATTGACAAATTAAATTACATAAACACATGAAAAATATTGGGTTCTTAGCACATTGCTGTAAACACATACAAGTCTATAGATTTATTTACTATTTATCTCTACAGATATTTGTCTAAATCCTATGTCGTCCACTCCCAGCTCTGCGCCAACGCACGCCAAATAGGTAATTACACGCACGCGTTTGTCATCTAGCCTCTGCAGTCGGTAGGCGCCAAATCTCGCGCCACTTCTTTCTCGTGGGCTCGTACACCCTATAATCGGCCGACACCAGCTCCCTGAACACTTTTTACTATTCATGAACACTCCTTCTCGCACTGTCACTTATTCACAATAATAATTCCTATGTTATTCAACTCAATAAGCACAAATCGAGGAGTTTTTAAGAGAACGCATGCTCTTCGACTCGATCTCTGTGCGTCTTCTCCTCGTTCTCGTCGGTCTACATTTATGCGATCTACTTACTTTACATAATTTCTAGATCACCAGAGAGGCGTTTCGGTTTGTTACACCATTTAGTTGTATTTTTTAAACTTGAAAAGCACTAATATCGTATACAAAAATACCAAGCTATTAGACTAAATCTGTGTTGTTTTTTTTTTTTTGGTGGAGTTTACAAATGAAAATGATATTAAATTCCAACGGAGCTGGAACTTCGAGTCTATTGAAGAATACGTACAGAAAGTCTTTCTAAGAGTTCCGTTAAATTTGTTTGGGTTCAGATTGTAAAATGCAATAAAAGCAGGGAGTTATATTGAAAAATATTTCCTCTGTTGACAATCTAGAAAAATAAATAAAAAAGGCGTTACAATTATTATACCCAACAAAGATATTCCATATAATGACAATGAAAATATGTCTGAATTAATTATAAAAAGAATATCTAAACTTCCTATGGAAGATTTAAGTGAAAGCTCAGATGAAAAATGACCCATCGCGAAGGAGTCAAAACAACAACCAGTCGTCAGAGAACATTTCTTTAATTTCAAGACTTGCATAGAACAGTAAAACACCAGAAGAAAGTAATGTATTATTATACACAATCATTATAGTAATATTCCTAACCTTTTAGAGGTTGGGAAATACGTCAATCCTGACTGCAATGACAATCTTTGGGGTTGGAAATAACAGATTTCATTTTTACCATACTTACACCCAGGAAACTTCCTTTTAAAGGAAAACGTGGAAAAGGGCATAGATGGATTAGTAAATAATAAAATTTTAACCCAAAATGGCTCGGTATGGCTCTTTGGAGATTTTAAATGTACTGTCAACCCGGCGTTAGAAACAGTAAAATATCCGCTATCGCGAATTGAATTTTTGTCTGCACAATTAAAAAGGGGTAAAAAATTGTTTGTGTGTTTAATATTCTGATTTAATCTGGTAAAGGAACCATACAAAATGAAAAAGGGGCCATAGCTATGGTGCTGTCGAAAAGCTCATAGAGCCATATTTAAATAAGGGTCATACTATTTTCCTTGATAAGTTTTACACGAGCGTTCCGCTTGCCGAATCCATGCTAGAAAGAAATACACATATTGTGGGCACTTTTAGAACAAATAGAAAATGTAACCCAAAAGATGTAACGAAAAAGTTAACCAGAGGAGGGATAATATACAGTAGAAAAGGTGGAGTTGTAGTTGTAGTAGGAAAATGGTATGACAAGAGATATGTTCTGATGATTTCCACTTGTCATAAATTGATATTCCGGTTTATTTTATTACACTGCGACAATTTGCGTGTCACTTCACCCGGCTCAAATATGAGACAAGCAGTCTATTCTAAAAAATTACCAGAGGCACCACAGTCTCATAAGCTGGATGTAAATATGAACCAAATAGCAGTTTTTGCTCAAAAATTTACACTGGACCTGTCTAAATTCATACGCCAGAGACAATATGTTTCTGCGCGCTCTGTACAAGTTCAGTTCCTATCTCTGATCCAACGCCGCAACATCTATACGACACGCCTCGCGCAAAAACAAAGACATGTGTTTCATTGACTAATCCTAATCACTTCAAATTAGTGACCCCAACGTGATGTAAACACGCAACCATACGTGAGTTATTCAGTGAGTGAAGTGTTGTGCTTGTAAAATATTTTTTTTGTGTTGGCTCAAACCGTGAAAGTACCGCCATTTTGGGTCGCTAAGCCCGAGCTGTGGTTCATCCAGCTAGAAGTGCAATTTCTCCAACTGATATAACGGACGACACCACCAAATACAATTATGTAGTCAGCACACTAGACCCAGCACAGTTAGAATCGGCAGACAAGATTCACTAGATGATGTTTTCGTATATCTAGTGTTTAGCGGTCGGAAACCCTTCTAAGAGCTCCATGATATGCTGAAGCAGGTCATTAAGCACTTGGATCAGCTGCAAGCACGAGATCGTTGACCCCACTCGAGAGGACGGCATCGCGGAGTCAACGGCGTTCCAATTCGAAGAGTCAGCAGTATGAAAACGGAAATTGTTGATACCATCTCAAATTTGGCGCGCGCGCGAACATATGCCGCTTGCCATACGCATATCAACGAGACATGGCGGGAAACGACCAGGGTATTCATTGATAGCGGCCAGCGATGCAAGCCCGACATCACGCTGACTTCGAGACGGATCGAGCAACAGGAGTCGAGTGTTTGTTGGACACCGGTGTCGACTTGTGTGTATATCCTCGACACCTGAAACTACATCAAATCAAAATATTTCATTGATAGCAAAGCCTGTTCTGTATTAGGCTGAGAACTTTTCACCTTACCCTCGTACATTTATAACTTAATTAAAACTTTTGAAACTGTTGTCATTTTTCTACTATATTTCTTAGAATCACTTAATGCACGTGATTCCCATTTTAAGGTTTTATTTAATTTAGTTTTAATTAATATTTTTATTAAATACATATCATGCTCATAGCAATAATATTTCCGAAACCAGCCAAATTCTCATTTCTGAATAACACAGTTTACATATATTTTTTTTATTAGTTTCGCGCTTAATATTGTAAAACATTTCCACATATCTTAAAACTAGTGTAACTACAAAAATTACATAATTTGTAGGTCGTTTTAAAAATATTATTTCTTTTTTTCCAATTGCATAGTCTTTTAGTTCTATGTATATTTCGTTTTCACTTATTTCGGAGTGTTCCGATTTATATAATTTTGTGTTGCACTTATCACATACAGATTTATTCTTTGAATAAAACTCTTGTAAGTTATTATCAAGCTTTCGGAATTATTTTATTCCTTCCTTAGGATAACTACAAAAGGTTAACAATGATCATAACATTACATGTTAAAAAAATAAGCTCAGCAGTACTTACTACATTTTGAGGTTATTATTTAAACAAAGCAGTCATAAGAACAAAAAATGGTTGTGTTTTAAAATAAGTTTGTAATATTTTAAATTTAAATCCAGATTAATAAATGAATTAAGTTAATATATGAATGGCGATGGGCAGAGATTTAGAACAGATGATGTGAAAACAATAAAACATCAGTAACGTGAATGAACAATTTTGTTAATAAACAACATGTTCGACCAAATGAACGAAATAGCAACAAGTTAAGTTTACAATTCAATAAAGAAGAAGAAAATGTAAGCGGGAAAATTAGTATAATTTAAATTTAAAACAGGTGGAATTCAAAGTAATATTAGACCGATGTAAATCTTGATACTTAAGAATATAATTGTAAATAGAGCTAAAACCACTAACATTAGTTCTTTTGTTCATGGTATGACTCTATTTATTAATGTGGACCATTTCTAGAAACTGACGTTTGCTATAATTGGTTTCGTTTTCAAGTATTGAAGAATTATTGTATTCGATCCGATGTGAGGTCTCATTAAAATGTTGTGATAAGGCACAAGCATTAGGTCTTAATCTGGAATCACTTTTATGTGATGTAATTCTAGATTTTAATGTTCTAGATGTTTGTCCAACATAAACCTCCTCACATCCACTACATGGAATTTTATAAACAATGTTTTATTGGGTCTTTAACTTTAGAAAATAGTGAGTTATTAGTATGTGAATTTTTTAAAGCTATTTTGACCTTTTCATTTTTCACTTCTGTTACTAGTTGAGGTGTGAGGTAGTCTATATTAGGTAGTGATGTGAAAGTGATATTGCTGTTATTTAAGTCTGTCTGTGCAATGTGACGATTGTTATTAACATTATTTAATTCTGCCGTATCATATTATGTTTTTAAGTTTTAATGAGTACTGAAATAAAATTTGAGTTAAAATACGCATACAAACGTGAATATAATTTTTTTTAAATTATTTTTAAATAAACACCCAAGATGGCGGATGTTTGCTGATGAAAAATATGGCGGCTTAAATTTGAAGTTAGCTATAAAACGTTTATTTTACTTAAATATTTATTGTTACATTATGAAGTACCGTCATAGGAGGTGAAGTAAAGTAATACAACATTATAATACTATAATATAGCACTTAAGTAATATTATAAAACTATTGCTTATATTATACACTAACACTGAAAATAATTACCTAAATAGCAACTTTATAAAACTTTTGGCAACGCTATAATAACATTGGTAATTTTATAAAACTTACCCTCTGGTTAACCTACAAAAATATTGTCTTTTATATATTGACGTGTCATGTCATACAGTTCACTATTAGTTATACATGTCATTTAAAATCGTACAAACCATTGAAGCAGGACGACATAGTCCTGTATCAACCATAGTGCCATGGCTGTGGGAGACTGATGGTATTTTGCATTGGTCGCGGTGTAAAAATCAAAACATTCTAAATAAATTAATAAAAGATGAAAATTCCATGCCAAGAGATTGGAAGAAACAACTATGCATTAAAAAAAGACATGGATTGTCTCTAGAAGAAGCTGAAAAAGAGTTGGCCTGTATGATAGAGAAAACTGATACAGAACAAGAGGATACAAACGAGAATTCAAAAAATTTAAGAATTAAAAAAAGAAAGGAAATTGGCCGATCTTCACAAAGGAGCTTTAATAGTATTGCAGAGGAATGTATTGTAAGTATTGGTAAAATATTTTCTCTTACCTGCAATAATATTTATATTTTTAGCAAAATAATACCGAGAAATGCGTCCAAAACGAAGAAACAAATGCAATTTTTTCAAAAATTTAAATTTTAAATGGTACCCTTTTATCTTAAAACGAATTGTTTTCACAAAATCAAATACATCAAATGTTGAATAACAATGTAAGTAAAGGCTAAATATTGTCATTTTTTAAACTTAATTAGTATTATTAATTTTAGACATCGAAACCAAACCTATTCATACCGCCCACCTCAATCGTGCAGCAAAATATTGACATAACCAATATTGATAACCACACGGATAACTGTATGAAAATACAGGTTAGTATTTGCATGTATTTGTATATTATGTCCCATTTTAAAGTAGATTTTAAGTCAAAAGTACCTAAATACTGTTATTTTTTATAAATATATGTCAGAATATTAAATTTCATTCCTGAAGTGAATATTTATATGATTTATAATATTTCAGCAAAACGAAGAAAAAACCATCAGTGAAATAGAAGTAATTTCTGAAAATGAGTTACTAAATACGTAAAAATACGAAAACCAGAAAATTATTATTGACAACCAAGGCAGAATTATGAAAGAGTTAGGTTAACAAAGAACAATTCTCGATATAATTGTAGAAAAATTAGAAACACGTAAGGGAAATGAAGACATGGAATCTGATTTTAATAAAAGTACTCTGTATTTAATTATTTTCCGATAAGTAACATGAAAAAATTGGCTGAATTAGAATTAAATTTATCAAACGAAAAATACATGAATAAACTAGTACGTACAATTGTTTAATTATTATTAATGAATGCTTTTAAATGTTTATTTAAATTAAATTTTACTACAGGTTGAAGAAAAATCATACATATTTGGTTCAACGGGAAAACGTAATGGAATGAATTCTTGCTATAAAATAATAGATATCTTCTTCGAAAGAGAATTATTAACAAAATATTCTTGGGCAAGAGGCAATAGAGCCGAGGAAGAGAAAACATCATTTAAAAAATATAAAAATATTATGAGCTTATGCAATAACATTATTTCAAAAGCAGATAATCAGTTTTCACAGGTAGACTGTGATTTTTTTAAAGAGCATTGTAAAAAATGCAAAACGTCGTGCATCACTGTCAGTCACTTGTGAAACGCAGAATTTCTTGTAGCAAATGTCGCCCAAAAAACCTAGTTTACCAAAAATCTCTTAGAAAAGAGGAAGAAAACTAAATTTCGAACGCAGAGGACATTAATGATGTAAGTCTAAATAATGAAGAAACTTATAATGAAGATCACAATGAAGAAACATCTAATGAAGGTCATAATAAAGAAACAGTATAATTTTTTTGTTGTAATTGTATGTTTATTGATTTTTCAACGTTATACACTGTACACACATAGTTAATGATATCCTTCTTTTCACTTAGATTTATTTTTTTTATTTACAAAATGTGTGTAACAAGGGTATAAAAATAAAAGTATTAGAACTACCACAGCGTTTTACTTTTACCAATTTACATTTTATATCACTTAGTAAAAAGCACTTTGAATTACCTTCTGTACAATCAGATGAAAATATATGTAAATAAGATAACTTAATAGGAGTTTCAAAAAATTCGTTTTGGTTTTTTAGACACATACCATTAATTAAAATTTGCTATTGTATGTAATAAGATTTTTCATACCAACAATTTCATTTTTATTTGTTAAAAACCATTTGTTTCTGTCATCATTATTCAAAAGAAAATTATTGGTTTCCATGTGATAATAATATTTAATATCATGTTGTGTGAAGAGTATGTTTTCTAATTCATTTCCTTTACCATTGTTTTGTTTCTTTAAAATTGGGAAATGTTTATTTTTAAATTCAATATTTTCACCCGCTAATATATATATATATATAGTATATATACTAGCGAAAACTCGGCGAAGCCGAGTTTTCCCTAGGGCTCCGCCGATAGTGTTTTATGATAGACTATACGTACATACAATCCGTCTAGGTACACTTTAAATTCAAAGTGCTAACGCTAACAGTCTTCTAAAGTATTTCTTACCCTGCTTCGCCCCGTTTTCCCGATAGTGTTAATAGTCTATACGCACATTCAATCCGCCTTCGCACAAAGTAGAACCAAGGTGCTAACGCCAACAGTCTTGACAGATACCCAAGTTCAGCCTTTTCTCAAACGAATTAACTTTATGCAGAAAACAATAGCCAATCAACCTTTACAATCTTTCTATAATACAGAAAAAGAATTGAATTAATAAGAAAACAATTCCATGGACAAATCACGCCATATTTTTGTATTTCGAAATGAAAAGAAATCTGTCAAAATTTAATTTTTATTCTTTCCCATAACAACGTATTCAATATTGTACACGTACTCTTTGTCAATTGTGATGTTCACTGTCTTTCTCAGCCTGGCATTTTGTTAAAGTTATTTACAAAATAAAATATATAAATTAACAATAAACATGGATTAAAATCACTACATATACCTTTATAATCGTTTTATAACGTTGTAAGATGGCTGCCGATGACATTTCTCCACTGCTCTCTATCTTGCCATGGGCCTTCATTTAATCCTTACTCTCTTATTCCTTCTTGGACTCCTGCTACCCAACTTCTTCCAGGTATCTCTATTTTATTTTTGTCGGTAGGTGTCCACTGTAGTATTTATTTTAAGCCCCTCATTGTATTCATCGGTTATAGTAATTTGAATGTCCATGATATCTCTTATTCTTTCCTTTCTTACCTTTTTTCCTCTTGACTTTCCTGCTGACCTCCTCCAATAATCAATTTCCGTAGCTAGGAGCATTTCTTCAGCCTTTTTTCTTTAAGGGCCACACTTCGCTGCTGTAGGTAACTATGCTTTTTATAATGGTGTTATAAAATCTTCTAATTTCTTTTAAAATAGTTTGATCCCATAACATGCTATTTAGTTGAGATGTAGCTTCTCTTCCTTATGTACAGCGTTCCTTTATGGTGCCCTCATTCGTTATTTTTAATACCAAGTATTTATATTCTGTAGTGTTTAATCTTTTGTTCGGTGTTTAGCATCAAATCTTGTTTGGTTCCATTTAAACACATATATCCTGTTTTATGCAAGTTAACTTCTAGACCCTAGCTACGGTATTCTTTGATCATTTTTCGTGTCATGTATTTACTATCATAATAGTCTTGTGTAATAAGTATTTGATCATCTACAAAGCACAAGGTGTAAATTTGTTTGATCTTCCAAAGGTATACCCATACTTTTGCACTTCTCTTCCACGATTTCAGTGCTGTTTTTACATATAGATACCTATCTCGTTTAACTCTTACAGACTTTTCTTCAATTTTACATATTATTTAAATATTTTTAGCATTGAAAAGGACAACCGATACGACATGCATAATTTGTTGTCATTAAAATATCAAATGAGACAGATGACAATGTTTATCTTTGTAATTTTATATATGTACTCTTCGAGCAATTATATTATTCCTGCCCTTCTTATCCTTTTCGTCGTGTTTACTTATACATTTTTCAAAATTATATTTACAAAATTATATATACCTACCCCGTTTAATTCATCTTTTCTTCAATTTTATGTATTATTTAAGTATTTTTTGCATGTAAGAGGATGAAAACCAATAATTTGTCATACTTGACATTGACATGTCAAATGATATGACAGCGTTTATCTTCTTAAATTTTTCTAGGAGAACTGTGATCGTTACTGTGCCCTATTGTTTCTGTCCCAATTTTCAACCTTTATTAATTTTTTACACAAAAACTATGCATCCTACAGAAATTCGATCCATTAGAAGGGCCCTGAAGCCAATTATTTCCGATAACTTGGTACAAATTTTACGAAAATCGATCGCTCCGTTTAAGCTGTAGCCTTGTCTAAAGTTTGGCGATCGGTTTTTTGATTAAAGAATATATATATAACTATAGATAGTGAATCTAATCGTTTAGTATTAAGGATATATATATATATATATATATATATATATATATATATATATATATATATATATATATATATATATATATATATATTTCTTGTTTTAGTATACAGTATTGAGTAAATCTCCTGATGACTGTAATACACGGCACAATAAATCAATCGATTTATTAATCAACTTATTTGACATTTGAATCTGCATTTGACGTTAGTAGGGGAGTTAGGGTGGTTCTGGGACAGATAACGATCTAAGATTGACGTCACAGATAAAATATAAAGATAAGGATTGATCCCAACTAACATTTCCCGTGCTTATAGTAACGATTTTTTAAATATTAGTTCCTAATGACAAGTAAGGGTTCGTTATAGTCGGACTTGACTGTATGTAGTTTTTAAGAGGTTATGTAGCATTAATATAGGTTTCGAAGTTATATTAGTAATTTGTAACGTTACATTTGGTAATTTACTCTTAACGTTTTATAAACAAGTAACGGTTACAGTTACCACCATTATATAACTTTAATATACCGTAACTTAAAGTTTTATACAAAGGTTTCATAAGAGTAACAAATGTTAAAATTTAACTTACATAAACAGTTTAATATGATTCTCTTATAAAAATTTAGGAACATAGTATAAAATTTAGAGAAGTATTAGTGAAATCCGTTAGTATTATAAAACTTTTGTATTTATAAATTATATTCCATTATATTACTTTTAGTTATTGCTGTATTCATTCTTAAATCTTTCTCTTTATTTAATGCGTTTCGGGTTTAGTATCACTTCAAATTACAATCTGGAATAAAATGAGTGTTAATTTAAAGTGGAAAAAGGGAAAATGTAGTAGTGCATTTTTTCGAAAATTAGCAAAGAACACTGTAAAAATAGCAACAGCAAAACAAGCAATTTTTACAAATGCGACCGATGATAACATAACCTGCAATCAGAAATGGCCAGATATAAACGCTGCTTCATTAAGTAGAGCATATGAATATAATTAAGATGCAGAATCCATGATTTCACCAGAAGGAACTAACAAAAAAAATTCAATGAAAGTTTCGAACATAGACAATGAAACTTGTAATTTGCTTAACGAATTAGAAGATGATGAAACATTAGCAATAAACGATGTAGAAATTGAAAGTAATAAGATCTAAAAATTCCGAAATGACATACAGTTATGGGCTAATGAATTCGGAATACATCACCGTGCTCTAAAAGACCTATTTAAAATCATTAATGCTCGCTCGTCTTTCACTTTACATAAGGATTCAAGAACTTTATTACAAACACCTCCTACTATAGTTCTTCATCAAATAGAAGCTAATCAACGCTACTGGCATAATGGGTTAGAAAATTGCTTAAGAACTATATACACAGGTATCAAACAAATTGGCTTGTTATCTAGTATTTCAATTAATATAAATATAGATGGCCCACCAATTTTCAAGAGTTCAAAGGAAGAATTTTGGCCTATTTTATTTAACATTCACGAATATCCTCATATAAATCCGATGGTAATAGGAATCTACAGTGGTAAAGGAAAACCATCAATTTTGGAAAATTTTATAAAAACTTTTGTAGAGGAAATGAAAAAAATATTAGCAGAAGGTATAACTTTCGATGACTGAAACCATCTCAATGTAAAAATACGGTGTTTTATATGTGATTCACCTGGTCGTGCATTTATAAAAGGTAAATGAATATGATTTCAGCAAATATACAAGAATACAAGTCAGCATATTTTATAGGTGTTGCAAATTTTAACAGCCACAATGGTTGTTTAAAGCGTACTGCAGTAGGCGAATATTCTTACAAAACCCATTGCAATGTTTTCCAAGGATTGGATGCATAAAGAGGACCAATCAAGGATTTCGATCCGGACTTTATGATTTACATCACAAGTGTTATACACCTCTTCAAGACCTGCCTATTGATATGATCGAAGATTTTTCAATTGGTGATAGGATGCCCACTATGTATAGAGTATAGTATATATACTAGCCTAACTTCGGCTTCGCCGAGTTTAGCTAGGGCTCCGCCGATAGTGTTTTATGCTAAGACTATACGTACATCCAATCTGTTTACGCATAATTTAAAACCAAAGTGCTAACGCCAACAGTCTTGTCAGATACCCAATTTCTCTCAAACGATTTAACTTTATGCATAAACAAAAGCTAATTAACGTGTCAGAAATTTTGACACATGTATCTAATAGTCCTTAATTAGACCTCTCATTTGATACCAAACACGACATATTACTAACATAAAACAAAAGCCGACTGAGATGTGTAATTGTTAACACTTCCATATCATAGCTCTGCAGAAAAAATTTCACTTGATCCCAATCACGTCATGGTTCTGACAACTCTATGCGAAAAACATAAGCCGATCGAATTGATGCCTAAATTTTTAAAGTCTCTCTCGATCGAGAGGAGAGCAGCCAAAGCTTAGTTGGTAAGAGCACTGTCCCGGCAAGATAGGGGTCTCGGGTTCGAATCCCGATGGCTGACAATTTTTCACAATTTATTTCAAATATACAAACTGTTAACTCATTGTTAATATTAGAATTTGGTCTGGTAGGGCCTTGAGTAAATTATGACATCGTTCACTAGGTGTTTAAACGCAGTGGTAGCTTGGCAACCCCACATCTAATCATGTGACGATTAATAATAACCTCAGCTGTTATACGACTTTAAAAAAGTGAAAGATTGTTCAGCCATCGAGAGGAGAGCAGCCAATAGCTTAGTTGGTAAGAGCACTGTCCCGACAAGATAGGGGTCTCGGGTTCGAATCCCGATGGCTGACAATTTTTCACAATTTATTTCAGAAATGGATTTTGTTTATTAATATGAAAGTAGAATTTCATGCTCTACAATTTTTATTTGAAGAACTTTTTTCTATAATAATTTGGGGGGCAACGCGCTACGGAAAACTGTTTTGCAAAGGTTATGTATACAAAGTGATTGGTAGGAACTGATAAAAACATATAATGAAATGATCAAATGCTGTGCGTTTTATGCGAGCAAACAGGACAAAATGTCCCAATTACGGGATAAATACAGTGTGTAAAAAAAAACTCGGAGTAGGCTATATACAAAGAGACGTATGTCAATTAATTTAATGTCAATTTGACTTAAAATATTATCTAAAATGTTTTGTAAAGAAAGCAAAGCTTTTAAAATTAGAAAACGACGAATGTCAATATACTGTATCCTTGGACAACTTGAGTTTTGAATTGAATATTGATCAAACATACGTTTCTCTGTTCATAGCCTACTCCAAATTAGGAATTTTTTTGAACACACTGTATAAACAATATTAATAACACGTGTATGAGTACACAATACTAAATTTAAAAGTAAAAATAAGTCAAACAAAACTCGAAAATGTGATATTTTAATTCTAAAGTAAACAATTATTTACAAACTGTAGAAAAGTAAGTAGTTACATTGCATCTGAATATATACAACGAATTTGAAAATATATTAATAAACTTTGGATTGTTATTAAAGAGGAAGATTGGAAGAATCATAGGTATACAAGATTACTTTTGTGGCTTATGCTGTATGATTATGGCCCAGTGCATAAAACATTGTTTACTTTAATCACATTGTTAACTTTGACAAGGCTTATTTTCCAAAGCATTTTTGATACATATCCACGGTTACATTGTGCAGTTGAGCATATGATCAGCTAACAACGTTTTATGGCCCTATGTAATTTTAATGATTTTTTATTAATTGGCAATAAAAGAATTTTAAAATAGATAATTTTAAACGTAATATAAGAAAATGGAATGCAGATTAAAATCTGTACCGTTTTAAGATGGATATTGAATTATGTTTAATCTGAAATAATTTTAAACGCAATGTAAGAAAATGAATTGCAAAAAAGAACATATTAATACATACCATCTAAAATTATTGAATTGTCTTGTTCCAAACATTAAGGTATGATTTTCCTCTAGGATTTTTGGTGTCTCCAATGAGTAATACATTTCTGGCTGGACTCGATGAAGAACAACTAACTAACGCGTGTATTTCTAATTTTGTACATGTACTCTTCATTGATTGTGATGTTCATTATGTCTTTCGCAGCCTGACATTTTGTTAAATCTATTTACAAAATAAAATACATAAATTAACAAAAAACATGGCTTAAAATCATTACATATACTTCGTTCTACGATGTCTTCCGATGCCAATTCTCCACTGCTCTCTATCTTGCCATATGTCTTCATTTAATGCTTTTTCTCTTATTCCTTCTTGGACTCCTGGTACCCAACTTCTTGCAGGTCTCTTTTATTTTTGCCGGTAGGTGTCCACTGGAGTATTTGTTTAGGAAGCCTCTCATTACTTATTCGCTGTATGTATGTTTACTTCTTATAGACCTCAGCTACGGTATTCTTCTATAAATTTTCGTATCATATATTCACTATCGTTGCAGTCTTGTGCATTAAGTATTTGATCATCTGCAAAAATTGTTTGAACTTCCAAGGCTATACCCATATTTTTGCGATTTTTCTTCCACGTTCACAGTGCTTTTTTATATATACCTTTATTCTTTCCTTCAATTTTGCATATTATTCAAATATTTTTAGTATTGAAAAGAACAACCGGTACGACATTAATTTTGTCATTAACATAACAAATGTGACAGATGACAATGTTTGTTTTTAATTTTGTATGTGTCCTCTTCGATCGATTGTGATATTATTCCTGCCCTTCTTATCCTTTTCGTCGTGCTTCCTTCTTCATTTTCCAAAATTCTATTTACAAAATGAAATATATAATACATTTATATAAAACACGGCTTAAAGTCATTGTATATACCTACCTCGTTTAATTCATAATCTTTTCTTCAATTTTACATATTATTTAAGTAATTTTTTGCATTTAAAAGGGTGGAAACCCATAATTTTGTCATCATTGAAATTGACATGCTAAATAGATATGACTGCGTTTATCGTCTTAAATTTTCAAGGAAAATGTGATCGTTACTGTGACCAATATTGTTTATGTCCCAATTTTCAATCTTTAATAATTTTTTAATCGAAAACTATTCATCCTACATAAATTTGAGCTATTATGAGGGCACTCGAGACAATCATTTACTACAACTTGGTGCAAATTTCACGAAAATTGCTCACACCATTCAGGCTGTAGAGGTGTTCAAATAATGGCTATCGCCGTGATGAATTTAAATATATATATATATATATATATATATATATATATATATATATAGATAGTGAATCAACTCATTAAATATTAGGATGACAATGAAAAATGATTTATACATATAGAATACAATGGCAAATGTAGTTGAATTTTTAAGAAATTGGACATACAGCTTATTGGAAGTCTACTTATATGCATGAATACGGAAACGGTATACAAATACATTTTTTTTTTTTCAGAATGATGCCGCTACGCAATTTCTCATGAGCCATAAACTACTTGCTCACGGTACACACGCATACATCGAACAACAAAAGTCTAGCCGTCTAATTAACGGGGACCCCGAAGATACACGAGTCTTCTGAGTGGAAAACTAGACTAAATTTTTAAGTTTTTTTTATAATCCTGACAAAAACAATACCTAACGCACAAAACTCGAGTCCTTATACTAGTTTCTTAAACTTATTTTAAAAACTAATACAATGACCCGCGCATGGAATATACATTGTGCTACTTCGGGGCTCTGCGGAAAAAACGACTAGACTCTTCTCACCGAATGCATCTAATTCAAATAATGAACTACACTAATATCTAATAAAAACGAACTACAAAATAAATGTTGCAATATGCAATATAATATAGAATGCTAGAATTTAGTAGTTTTGTTGGGAATAATTTAATATTAATTTAAAAAGTTCACAGATGTCATACCTTCCTGCGAACTCCACTGGCAGATTTTATGTTGAGCGAAGCTCTCTTAAACATTGTAGAGATGCCAAAATATTTTTTTCGGCTGAGGGCTCTTTATGTATAAAAATAATGGTGTTTGTAAATATACTTGTTATAGCTAAAATGGTTACGAAATATTGCATAGTAGTTTCAGTGACCAAAAAATTAAAATTCTATTAAAAATTTGTAATTTAATATTATGTACTTCTAGAAGGTAAAATATGAACCTACATAAATAACTACATACATTTTCAGAAAAAAAAAATAAGTAAAAGTTGTGGGAATTCTTCCTGACTAGGCTTCCGACTATTGTAAACTGCTTAGAGCGGCCGATTCGAGCGAGTTCTGGATTATCAAGTATGCTGAACCATCGAGTGCCGAATTAACGCAGTCCTACTAATCCAGTTGTCTTTCTCAACATTTAAATTAGTAGTAGGCTTTGAAGAGATTAGTTATGTTCCGTTTTTTTTTTAAAGCATATACTTAAATATGTAAATTTCCAGCAGGTATATGATTTGTCATATTTGACACTGGGGGCACTGGTTCGTCACATGATGAGAATGACGCTGGTTGCAGTACCTTAGATTTTATGTTCTATCTCATGAAAACAAAAAATGTACTTACTCTTTCATATACATCGGAATTCTGATTTTTATTCGCAACAGACAAATAGTTAATAGGAATAACCAGAATTATACATTACATTATACATATTACATCATAAAAGCATTTATAATATTTGTATAATTAGTACATAAATATATACGTCATGATCTATTGTGTCCCTCTTAAAGTCTATTATTGGAGCATAGTTTCAATTAGGGAGTCTCCAATAATTTCCATGCATTTCCCACCACCAGTGCCTTTTCTACTGGCGATTCTACTGTATCGTAAGTAGTTAATAGTTAAACATAAAGCACTTAAACTAGACGGGAGATGTGTCACTATGCTGAAGCCTTAGCAGCTTAGCGTACTGCGGCCTTACTATCGCAACGTGTCGTATTGTTGTCATGTGACTACCGTGGACTAGCCATGTCCTGTAAGCTCTGTGTGGCCGCACTTACTTTGCAGCTTCGGCTCAGTTTTAAAATGAATATCTTGTCGTAGTTCATTGTTTCGCGGTAGGACAAATCACAAATAAATTAATATGGCAGTGAATAATGTTAATGTTTTGTTAAAAATATTCTTTAATAGACTTCATTTAACCCAGATATACCTACCGTCCTTTTAAAAGAACGCACCTGTTTAACTTGTTTATTTCAAATTAGGAGAATCCTTACGCGGAACTAAACCAGTAGCTTGATTTAGAGTGTTTTGTGAATTATACGTACATAGTTGTTCCAGTTCGATCCTTAAGATAATCGGTAATATTTATTAGTGAAAAGTGTGTAATTATATATTGACTAACATGGATAAATGGAAGTAAGTAATAATAATATCTGTAAGAAGCATATCCTCGAATTTCGAAATATCCTGCATAGTTTAAAATAGCATATAGAGTTCATTAAAGTTCAACCAATATGTTGCGTTGGCAATCTATGAATAGTGACTACAATATATTTATTGCAACGTTATAAGTTTATAGAATTTTCCACGATAGTCACTAAAAATGACCAAGTACCGATTGTAAAATATAGTATAAGTATATTATAGTGATTCAAGTAATTGGTACATCTACTGAGTAATATTTAGCCGGGTCTTTGGCAACTCTTTCAGATATTAGAGTGTATCCAAAAAAAATGCTACAAAATCAAAAAGTAGGGCATGAAAAATATTATTGGAAGATCAAAATCTTATGGTAGTTTATGAGAGAGACAAAGTGATTGGAAGAGCAACATTCAATATGATGCAAGCATATTATGCATGTAGATTTTACTGAGGAGACTCATCATGATATTGATTCTAAAAGACTAACTGTTTCTCTAGCAGGAATAATTTGTAATTCATCTGATTGGGGTGCTACCAGGCCGTGGTCTCATGTCATCAACGCTTTTAGGACAGCTGGCATAAAATTAATTATAAATACCGTAAATGTGAATTATGTTAAGCGTCTCGATGATCATGACATTAGATTAAACGAATTACTGTATCTATGGGAAGATCTTGGATACGTCCTCAGCAAAACACATATGTTCTTCATTATCTCTTTAGTGATATTATTGTCTTCGAGCAAGAACCTAAATGAAAATAATTTCACAGCATGGTTTGCTAGTAGAGTGTTAACATTTGCAGGAACACTAGGTGATCAATTCACCTCTGATAATATTAGTCCAAGCTAATATCCTTTGCTGACCCAAGTAAATATACTTTACAAATTTATATCTGCTCATCATGAGTTGCGAAAAGTATTATACTTTGAAATATTAGCATTAGCAACAACAAAAACCAATTTCATAAGTTTTGCCTTTACAGAAATTAAACATCTAATGAGATGTCATGAACTTCAGCACCTGGCATTGATAGATAGATATATATATTTCAAGAACATCCTGAACTGTTAAGGATGGTAGCATTAAGGGGTTTATTGGCCAATTTTTCAAGGGCAATTGGTTTTTTTAGAAGATTCACAGATCCTACCACGGTGTAATATCTATAGGTGAGAGCACGAGATGCGTTGACATAACTAAGTAACTGGTACAAAATGGCGCCAACGCGATCCGTTACCATTTGACAGGTGTTTAGCAGTTGGTGTGCTGGTTGTGATTACAGGTTAAAATGAGTTTACGTTTAAATAGAAAATGTTGTGCTACAGGATGCACAACAGGGTATGGATCAAATAAAGAGATATAGACCCGTACTCTCACCTCTTGAAGTAGCGTTACTTCGGAAGTAGCGCTATTTCGATTTTTTTAAATTTTATAAATAGATGAATAGGTTTCATATTTTTGTAAATGAAACCTATGACATTTGAAATAAATGCTTTTTACAATTTAATTTGTTTTTATTTCTCTAAAGAATACAAGCCATAATCTTTTAAGGTTCTAAAATGTGTGATTTTGCGGCAACCAGCCATGCTATAACCATAGAAACAGGAACAACGATTAAGAAAATTCTGATTGAAAGATGTAAGTGTCAAGTGTATTTGATGTTTATTTTATAATTTTACTGGATATATAGAAGCCTTCTGTATGGAATTTGTACAAAATACATACATAGAACTGACAAGAGATAAAAGGTAATGTATAGAAAATATAAAATATTATGCGTTATGTATGAATAATTTACTATTTTAAATATTTTTGTAAAAACCGGGTCGCAACAAACCTGATATCTAGCGGCACACTGTATGAACTAACCCGGGGCTCGATTCTTGACATCGTTCGCTTTCGCGCGAATACGAAGGCGAAACGAGAAGTACAACGCGATTAGTAAGCACGAAACTTATTCTCAACTACCCTTCGCTTCGCCACACGCGCATTCGCATTTTTGACGAACGCTAATATTTAGCAACGTCGCATTGGACATTGGACGTGTTGCTAGTTGCATAACTGTTTTCAATGAATGGATGGTTAAGTATTGTTTGAATCGTCCTAATTTTTTACGTATATATATATATATATATATATATATATATATATATCATGTTTCACCTTTTATGATATTGTATGTAAGACAACTGAGAGACTTTAATGTATCATCTTCGGAAAAACGTAGACAATTCATTAATGTTATCTTTACATTTAATGTTATTCATAATAATACTAACGCGGTTGAAATTCTTTCTACACCTCCTTTTAATGTACCTATTATGAAATTAAGGAAGCGAAAAAATATATTTAATATAAAACCGTCCATGTCACCTTTATGTAACTGTCTAAAAAATGTAGACGAATAAACTGTCCAACGTGTTATTAGGTAAGATAGTTTCGCTACTTTGCGTCTACGGTTTACCGCTGCGTTATACTTTAGTGTTCGTTTTATCTAGAAGTTACTGAAAAGTCACTAGATACATGGTCGTTTCGCTCTAATAGCACTAGCAGTGAAGTCGCGGCATCAAAAATTCTACAGCTGTTTCTAGAGTGTATTATGTGGCAGCATTGGCGGCAAAGTATTGGAGCATGTGCATGTAAGAATCAAGTGTTCAGACGTTTAGATAGAGGTTATTCATGTTTTATGTTTGCTATATTCTAGTAAATTTTAAGTATTGTAAAATTATACTAATAAAAAATGAGTGAAATGAGAAAACATTTATTATGGTAAATATGATATTTATTTCTTTAACATGCCGTCCTTATAATCCAAATATTAATTTTAAATGACATTTTCCATGAAGAAATAAATTTAAATCTGGCTTCTTACGAAGAGGAAACTGGTAAAAAATGTAATATTTTTAATAGTTTTAATTTAATTATGCATAAATGATTGTAGAATATACTGAAGCACAAGTAGCAAGTGCTCGCAGAGCAGACTGGACCGATTGTGCAAGGAAACTATTATTATATTTATATACAAAACATTCTCAATTAGTTGGCAAAACTAAAACTTTTTGTAGGTATCTGAAATTATGGACATTCTTATCCGAAGAGATGCTAAAGAAAGGTTACTGCTCCACAAATTAAGCAAAAATGGGACAGTGTATCGCGATCTTATAAAGATGATGAAAAAGAATCAAACAGGACAAAACAGGAAGCTTTGTCCTTATCATAAGTACTTTCTATTGAATTTATTTGGTATATAGTAAGTTTTAATACCAATTTTCTTTTTAAGCGAACTTAGTGATATATTTATCAAGAAAAGAAACGTGTTCCCAGAGTTCCTTGCAGATAATTCGCAGCAATGGGATCATGAAATTTTAAATTCTGAAACAACTTGACTGAAAAAGTTTTAAATAATGAATCTACAGAATCAACAGATACTGTCAATAAAAGTGCACCGATTGCGTGCACATCCAGAATAATAGATTCCCAAAAGAAAAGAAAATATCGATTACCCATGGCTAAAATTAGACAAATTTTATCTGACCAACACAAAGAAAAAATAGAATCGTTAGAAAAAGGGAAAAAAATTAAGTTAAAAAAACAATGTGGAGAAAAGAAGCATCAAGACAGAATTTCAGTAAATGAAGCTTTGAAAAGACTTTTGACAAAAGATTAATATCATAGGATTACTTTACTCTTCAAACGAAGAATGTGTTTTTGTAACTGGTTGTAATTGTATTTAAATAAATATTTTCTCATATTTACATATTTATTTACTTAATCAAAATAACAGTAACATTTTCATAATAATACCAACAAACTAAACAATTTATTTTTTATGTAATATTACGAATATTCCAAACAGTGCCACACACTTCATTTCTAATTATGCGCCCATCATCTGTGTCAGGAATATCTATGCCCTTTTCATATTGTTCTGAACAAACATTCTCGTCAACAATAATTGTTTCAACTTCTTGCCCTAACATATGCAATTCATCTAAATTTGCAATGTTGTGTAAAATGCAACAAGCTTTAATAATTTAAACAATTAGTCTAGGGTTTCTTAATTTTAAATGATACAGCCGGCGGAATGTTTGTTTCAGAATGCCAAATATATGCTCTACACAAATTCTTGCTGATGAGTGAATACGATTAAAATGTTTTTGGTGATCATTTAAATACCTTTATAGGGTGTAAGCAAATATTCCAACAAGGGATATGCACTATCACCTAGTATATAATTGTCTATAGAAAGTGTAATAAGTAATTAAAAATATTTATCACAATTCAATAAATTCATGTCCATATGATAGTACAGCATTAATAATAAATGCAATGTCCATGTTTATTTTAATCTATTTTCATGAATTTGTCATTAATGGACATGCGCAGTTGCATCAGATGAAACCAAGTACGAAACGAACAAAATTACTAATTTTAGTAACTTAATTTTTACGGCTGGCGCTTCGCAGTAGCTATATTACAGCAGTGTTAAATGACATTTAATTGTAACAAGTCAGATATTTTAAAGCATTTAAATCTACTGTAAGATTATTAACTATTTTTTGTAACTATGTAATAATTTGTATTGTGCAGTAAAAATTATATATATATATATATATATATATATATATATATATATATATATATATATATATATATATATATTATTATTATTATTATTATTATTATTATTATTATTATTATTAAATATTATTATTAAAAGTCCAGTTAGTGGTACATTGTTTAATAGAAGTATTTTTATAAGTTCTTGAATATTTGTAAAACATTGAAATACATTACACAGTGTGGTGATGTTTCTGTAAAAGATGTTGGTAAGTGTTATTTACATCTATTTCTAACATGAATATCAACAGGTTATTTTATTTACAGTTCACACAGTTTGTGTATAAATTCCGCTAGTGACAAAGTGTGTTTACATCGGAATACTAGTATGTATCTCTTACAAATGTTTTACACACTAAGCCGCAATGAAAGAATAGTATTGTACTTCTATACAACAATCTACCACTAACTCGACACCAGCTGTACGAGGTTTACCAGGCCTAGAGAGGCTTGATAAAACCAAAATAGATGTAACTAATGATTTACCACAACAGATTTCAATTATAGATAAATATCCAGGAAAAAGAAAGAGTAAAAGAATCCTGAGATGGCCGAATATGAAGGTAGTCAATTTTCTGGTGTGGAGACCTTCAAAATCCAACTCAACATTCTTGATACCGTAATTTCTTAATTAAATAGAAGTTTGTTACGTTATCATAAACCGACCACATTCTCTCGCGTTCGCGAATGGATTATATCTACGATATTTTCTATTTCTTTCTAACTTTAATAGATACTCCATTTATTCTCTTCTTCTTATTCTTACTTTTAAATTCAAAATTACATAAAAATAAACTTCCTAATCATAACAATAGTTTAATTTCCTTTATTTAGCGAGATTTGACATTTGATATTTTTTGACATTCACCAACCTTAAAAAATAAATTGTACTAATCTATTACAGAACTCGAATGAGCTATTAACGTAGTGTTTTGGGTGTTGTAATAGCTAAGTTATAGACGCAAAATAGAAGAATCTGTAAAAAGAGGAGATATCTTCTAAAACGGGACAAATATGTTATTTTAAGTAAAACGACGGGGCGCCGGTACATGGTAAAAAAAGGAGACCGTCCCGTTCAAAACAGGACGTATGGTCACCCTAGACAGTGTCAAATTGTTGAGACCCATATTTCCCATTTATTTATATTGCTTGCACATGTTATGTAATTTCACATAAATGCTACGAATGACAACAGTGTGTGTTCTCGTAATATAAATACATGCGAAATATGGGTTTCAACAATTGATACTTGAAATCATGTGAGTTTACGTGAAGTGATAGTATTTTTTATTTTATAAGATTTTCAACTTAAGTAAAGTAAATAAATATATTATCACGGCATATTACCCATTGCTGGGTGTGCCAATCTACTTGGTACATAGATTTCGGTAATGATGATGACATATTTATATCGTGCGGGCGTTTGCCGGGAGTCACCTCACGGGCACTCATTGCTGGCGTGGAGAGTATTGTATTTTGTATTAACTAAAATACTGTGGGTGTGTCCGATGTTGCATTTTTATCACCCTAATATCTAAATCCTAAATTTATATGCCCTAAATAACGTCATTATTTAGGATTTTAGGAATTAGATTTTAGGGTTTGCAGGAGTACACTATGCCTTGAAGTTGACGCGCACTAATTAAACAAATCATGTTCGTAATAGCTTCTTATAGCTTCTATTTTATAAAATATTATATTAACATTTAAACTGAAGCACCTATTTAAATCGAACTGTACAAATAACTTTTGTTGTACTGAAGTGTTCCCATACAAACAAATGGATGTCATTAGTGTGCCACTTGGAGTTGTATTTATGTGAAGTAGACCTAAATACTAAATGCCAAAATGCGACATCGGACACAGCTTGAGTAAGAAACGCGTGCGGACTAGCAAAAAGTACTGCCACATTTAAACTGCAGTATTGTCGGAAATTAATAATAAAATTATCAGATTTTTGTAAAAATTACGGTAGATTTTGTAAACTCATGTGAAATAAATTTATATATATATATATATATATATATATATATATATATATATATATATATATATATATATATATATATATATATATATATATATATAATTGAAATTTACCTTCTATCTGTATTATGTTGTTTCGCGGTAAATTAAAAAAAGTCAAGATTTTTTAAAAATTAGGTACCGACATTTTAAGTCATACGATAAATTCCCATCTTTGTATGGTATGATTAGCGAATGAAAGTTGACGTTTTATAGATGTGGTTTCTTTTGATACCCTAGAGAAGAATAGAATTATACGAAATATTCAGGTATGAAATTTTTGCATCCCATTTAAATACTGGACTAGGAATGCACAGAAATATATTACTATGTCTGGCTGAAAATAGATGGCCGACTAGGGTAACTGAATATTAAAACAGGGGTGCGTTTAAAATATTTTAAACATTTTTCGTTTATGTTTACTATAACAAAATATTTATTTTATTTTATTTTAGAAAGTCAGGCCACTCGACAGGCCAGATGTCCCAATAATGGGTGGCACTTACAAAAATTACACATAAAAAATATGCAAAAGTATAGACAATTAACAATAATTGAGAAAAATTATATACATATAAATCATTAAATACAACATAGAAAACAAGTTACAGTCATCATATAAATTTTATAAATTACAAAATACTGGCAATAGATTTTTTAACTGTGGGTAAAGAGACAGAGAAAACATCTGGCAGTGAGTTGTCAGTAACAATCTTATTAAAAAGTAGAGATATCCTATTTACAGGTGAATTAGCAGTATAATTTGTATTGGCATTCGAGACAAGGAACAAATTATGAGATCTCGTAGAATAAGTTGGAATTCTAAATGAGAATTGGTTTAAAATAGAAGGAGTATCAATTAGATTATTAATCAATTTAAAGAGAAATGTAAAATCCACTAATTTTCTCCAAAGACAGCAAACTTAACCTGAAATTCGGAAATTTCGTTCCAAAAAATTGTCTTGAATTCTTTCAATTCTTTTAACATAAAGATCGTAAGTAGGCGACCAAGACTGATGAAAACTCAAGACACTAGAGAGAAGTATAAAGATAAAAGTGTAAATGGATTTTTGAAATTTTTTGAGGTACGTATTAAAAATCCAAGCATTCTATATGCCTTTTTAGTAATATGCAAATCTAAGATCATTTTTGAATCGAAAATAATCCCTAAATCTTTAATATAGTTAACACGCTCAACTATCACTCCATTAACGTTATAGGAATAAGAAAGACTATTCCTATTACGGGTAAAAGTAATAGTACAACATTTGGAGATATTGAGTGATAATTTGTTTTCATGACAATATTTATAAAAATTATTTAAATCAGATTGTAGTTGTTCGCAATCATTAATGGACTCAGTTGCATCGTAGATTTTTAAATCATCAGCATACAATATAAAATTAGCATAAGAAAAACATTTGGACACGTCATTAATGAAAATGTTGAACAAAAGGAGACCAAGATGAGAGCCCTAAAGAACACCAGAGGGAACAAGAACTTCATAAGATTTAAATCAATGTGTTACAACACTTTGCTTCCTATCAGTTAAATAAGATATAAACTATTTCAACATAGGTCCGTGTACACCGACCTCAGCTAATTTTCTTATTAAAATAGAGTGATTAATTTTATCAAAAGCTTTAGAGAAGTCGGTGTAAACAGAATCTACCTGAAGTCTCTTATCCATTGATTTTAAAATATATTCTGTATATTCGACCAAATTGGTATCTACAGACCGACCAGGAAGAAAATCATGTTACTGAGATATTATAAAAGGTCTGACAGTAGCAAGAAGACAAGTGAAAATGAGCGACTCAAAGACTTTTTCGAAAATGCATAGTTTGGAAATAGGCATATAATTTTTAACTACATTTTCCATCTATCTGGACAGTGACCATCATGGAAAGATTTTGCAAATATTAAACTGAGTTTTTAACAAATATAGAGGGTATATCATCAGGACCCGCACCTTTGTTAGCGTCAAGATTAGACAGCACATTGAAAACAACATTTTCATTAATGTCGATAGTCGATAAGCAATTAAGAGGTAACGCAGAAATGGGGTTATTAGAATTGTTATCTTTAGGTTTATCACCATTAACAGATTTAAAGTAGTCTGAAAATAAATTGCTAGTTTCAGATCCAGAATTAGAGACTTTATCTTTGTATCTCATCTGTAATGGGATATTATTCCTTTTTGAAGATGACACAAAGGACCAAAACTTTTTGCAATTGTTAACGATTTGTCCCTCTATATTGTTAACATATTCATTATAACAATTTTTAATTTTAACTTTTACCATTCTCCTCAAATTCGAAAAAGTATTATAATGAGTTTGAGTCTTGTAAATTTTATACTTTTTATGAGCTTTATCTTTTTCTTTAATAAGCTTAATTAGTTCATATGAATACCACTGAGGGTATGTTCGATTTCTTATTGTTTTACTAGACACAAACTCATTAATTGCACACCATAATTTATTATAAAAAACAGAAACCATATCTTCAGTATCCAAATTCAAAAATTCATCATTCCAATTTATATTATTAAGGTGTTCATTAATTAAATCATAGTTAGCGGAACCAATTTTATAAATTTTTCGACAGTTTAGTGGTAAAACTATGGGATTACTGAGATTTACTGAAATTTCAAGAGGAGGATGATGCATGGTATCTACCTTACTTAAGGGAAATATGCATTCTTTGACTATGAAGTCATCATGTGATGAAAGAACTAAATCTAATAATCTATCATTGTTTTTTTTATATTATTAAACTGTTTTAACCTACAGTACCAAATAAAATCGACAAATTCAGTAGAGATGGTATTGTACGAATTTATGGGTGCTAGGAAATTATTATTTATCGGCTCCCACTGCAAGTGATTGAAAGATTGAAGTCGCCACATATTAAAAATGTACTGTTCGTAACAGATTGAACAATATTTGATAATTTTTCCAAAAATAATGACATTGCAGTTCTATTGTCGAGAGAAATATAAATACAACATACATACAGTTTTGAGTGATTGCACAAATCCAAACTTATCCAAATCCAGTCACGCATCTCGGTGTAAGAGAACTTATTGTGGACACCAATTAAAACTCCACCCCCATCATCCTTCACAGATGAGCTGGAGGATCTATCACGCCTGGCAATGTTGTAATCATTGGAAAGCACCTCCTGATCAAATACTGATGAGTTTAAAAACGTTTCGGATAAACAAATCACATTATAGTCACACCCACTTGAATTAACTCGAATATTATTAGTTTTTGTCCATAAACCTCGAACGTTTTGATAATAAACCGATAAGTTCATAATTTACAAATATTTTATTATAAAACTTTAAAATAAAATTTTATGAGATCGTTTTCCGACTGAATCATCATGATTCGTCTTTTCTAACTAAAGTTTTGCAGTTTTTCGTCCAGACAAATTTGAATCCTTTGGCGCTTAATATTTCACGGCATGATTTATAAAGGGCACTATTAGTACCCGTTAAATGTTCAGTGACAAAGATTTTCTGTTCAGGTTTATCGCTATATATGCAAGTAGATTTTAAGTCCTTGCATCGTTTACAGGCTGCAATAAATTTACCTTTAGAAATTCGAGATGTAAATTTAGCAATAATCATACGCGGTTTACCCTTAGCATGAGGCGGCAATCGATCCGCACCATCCAAATTATTTTCGTTTATAGCGACCCCGGATGTATTTGCAATTTTAGAGATTAAAGAAATTATATTTTCATTATTAACTTCAGGCACATTATGTATTAAAACATTATTCAAACGGCTGTACTGTTCTAAATCATTAATGTTTTTAGATAAATTTAACACTTTTTCTTTTAACTCCATATTTTCAGATTTAATAGATACTAGTTTCTTTAATTTATCTTTCACATCTTTCATTTTTATTTCAAAATCGGTATTAATTTTTTTAAATACATCCCTGAATCCTGTTGCTAAGGTCATTTTAACTGGCTCCTGGTATTGAGTACAATTCTAATCTTCTGTAACGGAATACATAAGGGTCAGTTTCCTTTCAAATCAAAAATAGGAAAATATTTTCAAAAGAAACCACATCTTTTAAATAATGTAAACGTCAACTTTCATTCGCTAGTCATAGCATACAATTTTATTTATTTATGTACCAATTTTAAGACAAATTTTTTAGTTGGTAAATTTTCTGTTGCCTACTTTTAGCCCCCACACGAAAATCCAAAAGTCGGCGCCTATGTTTTAGTTAAAACCGTGATCGTGGTATGAGCCACAGTGTTTGTTAAATCAGTAAACAATTTTTAGTTTTAAAACAAAATTTGAATGAAATAAATAAACATTTTGTTCGACCAGTATTCTAAAAATATAGGACCCAACTTTCTTGTTTTAATGGCAGCATATCGGGTGTAACACGAAAAGCGGGCCATAGACGTTTAACATGGGAAAACCGTTTTTCCTTGCCCAAAAGTGGCTTATTAATTTTAGAGAATAATGTTTCAGAATAAATGTTACAGAGAATTAAATTCTGCATCTAATTCATTAATTATATTTTAATTTATACCTTTCGTAACAGAGCAAATTAAATTAAAAGTTTTGTAAAAGTTACTTTTTTTGTAGTGTTAGCTATGGTTCTGAAATAAAATATCAAACAAATGTAATGACTTATTACTTGTCAAAAACATATTTGTCACATTGTGACATATTACGTTCCTTGTCAGAAACGCTCTGTTTGAGACATCGTTATTGAAAATGAAGAACTATTCACACGAAGAATATTACTAAGTAGTATTATTTTGATACATCTTATATTTTATAATATCTAATAGGCAAGGTGTCATTACATTTGTTCATAATTTAATTCAATACCGTGGCTAACCCTATAAAGATGCATATTTTACAAATTTTCAACTCAATTCGCCCCGTTACGAAACTAACAAACCAAAATATGATTCTTCAATTAGATTCAGAATACCGGAATTTAATTATCCACAAAAATTATTTGAAGTATTATTGTCTAAAATTAATAGGCCACTTTTAGACAAGGAAAAACTTTCCCCATATTGAACGTCCATGGTCCGCTTTTCGTGTTACGAGTACACCCGATATATTTCTTATTACGTCATACAATAGAGATTTTATTTATGATTTCAACGTAACCTTATAGTGTAGTGGGTTTTTGTGGCGGAAGCCTGACCGGCCTTTGAGTTCTCCGAAATGGTGTGCTCCCATTGGTCAACAATAATCGCGAATAACTCAAAAACTGCATCGTAAGAAAAATTGTGATTTTTTGCCTGCTCTCAGTCTTTTCTGTACCTATTTTAGGACATCTGCATTTATTTCTTTAAAATAAGAAACTGATAGTTGGGTCCTATATTTTGAGAACCACTGATTTTCTTTCCAATTGATTAAAATAGCTTTTGTCTATAGCAATTATTTGGTAATTTAACCGACTCTGTATCTCTTATTGTTCTCAAGTTAGCAATAGCGCATCACTTAAATCGAACACCCGTATATAACGCAAATGCATATGTTTATAAAAAAATATTTTTCTGTGCATATTGCCACTAAATTATTTTGTGCATAATTAGAGAGCTCCATGTAATAATGACTGTTTTTGACAATACATACATTACGGAGTAAGACAGTACAATTTTTTTTATTAGTTTTAAGTAATATTTATCTAGAGTTTTATAAATATCATGCGAGTTTCAATGTTTGTCCGGTGGTAAGTACGTAGATGTAATAGGCTATTTGTGGAATTTTGGACAAAATTTATATTCTAGATAGATACAAGAATAATGAAAAAATGTTCAAAAATATATTATTTAATATCTTTTTTTGATAAATTTAATTTGGTATGTAAAATATTGTAATGTACGCGTATATTTCCTCTCTGACGTCTGTCAATTATTATGTACACAACTTTACCATTAAATGGAAGTTGCATGATGGCCATACTTACGATATTGTATGAGTCTAGAGTTAAGCTACTCGTTAGAATTTACAAGTTTTGTTGTATTATGTCTGTTAAAAAAGTTTATACTGTCAATAATATAGGAATTTGATAAAAATAAAATATGTTTATGCTGTCGATTTATTTATATTTAAATAAAACACTCGTTGCAACTGTCACATAAAAGAATAATTTATATTTTTACTAAATAGATAGCGCTGCCATCAGCTGTAAATTATCAATATTATAAGGGAGAGATACGTCACATTCATAAAAATTCTATTTTATGATACTTAACAAATCTCATTCAAATTAAATAAAACATAATTTTGGATTTTACCTAAAAAAAGTAGTACTTTCAGAAAGTAAAAATAAAAACTGAAACTAAAGAGTAGCCTATTATTTATGTACGATTATTTGATAATTTAATTGTGTCATAGAAAAATAGATACGAGCACATGAATGTGTTACGAATTTGATACTATTTTTGTGGACAATGGTGGCATACTAGATAATTTAAAATAAAATTTCAATATTTTACATTATTATGTATTACGTTCGTTTATATTTATCGTTATAGAGAAAACATGGCAGACCAACTGTAATTTGATATTATTGAAGGAAGTAATTACAAAATTTGGAACTCAAAATTTACTATTAAACGGCGAGTTGAGTAAATCTAGAGATCCTGTATGGAAAAATGTATGTCAACATTTTAAAGATGACTCCAAGACACCACAAGCACTATACTGGCGAGTATTTAGATACAAAAATCAATTGAACTTACCAATAAATTCTAATAACTACGTTGCTGTTTCAGATACAGCCAGTGTAAGTTCTTATGAGGATGATCCCGATGAAATGGTTGATTCAAACCGAGAATTTAATATCCGATTATCTCCCACTGAATGTTACCAAATATTTTCCTAAGATAAAGTAACATATAAGTAAAAGGCAATATATTATTTTAAATCCAGGTGTTTGGACTAATATAATTTACGAAAAGATTTGGTTTACTGAACATGTACTGTGCAACTGGGTGTTCAAAAGGGCTAATATACTAGAAATTGAAGTTAGTTATTTAAAAATTACGGGCCGTTGTTCAGAATATGACGCTTCATTTGAAGGAATTTCTTGTAATCCACCAGATTTCAAAACAGAGTATACAATTTTTTGTACGATAAAGAATTATATATCTGAAAAACAATACAAGAAAGAAACGGAGTTTAACTGGCCGAAGAAGTAAGGAGGTTGGAGAGAAGTTAGCAGATGGAAATTTAACTTCAGTTTGGCGAAGAAATGAAGCGATGAGATTAATGCAGTTTAAAGATAGAGAGCCTAAAAAATTATATTCTCTTAAAGTTTTACGTAAATTTAAGGAAGAAAGGTTGTCTATGACACACGCAATCAAATTTAAATTAGTTTTTGATTCTTTAACGATGCTTAAAAGTAACCCATCGTACGTTGGCAGCATTCACAATATCGGTTTCCAAAAGATTTTATACGTTACTGGTCTAATACCCAGCTTGAAGTTTAGAAGAATTATTGTAAAACTGAAACATCCACATTAATTATAGATGCGACAAGAACTTTAGTAAAGAAAATAATGTATCCATATTATAACTACCTGTCTGGACATTTATTTTTATATATGGGTGTGATAAACATTTCAAAAATATGTAGAACACAAATACCAGTCGTGCAAATGATATCGGAACGTCATTATACGTCTTCTATGAACTGGTTATCTAGATGGTTATATGACAGTGCATATACACCCAACATAGTTATTTGTGATGGAGCAAAAACATTATTATCTGCAGTTTCGCAAACGTTTAATAAAATTGAATTAATAATGTACATTGAACATTGTTTTAATGCCCTCACAACAGGATATTTTAATATATCTCCGGTTTGTTTTATTCGAATGGATTATAATCATTTTATGCATGCTGTCTCCCAGTGGAATTGTTTGAAAGGAGACAGACGAGTAAGAGAATTTTATTTGAAATCATTGTCTTGATTAGTTTGTTGCCAATATTTCAAAGATATGGAAACCATCGTAAAGTCTATATTAATAGTATCTTTAAGTATGTAGGAAGGTAAAAATAAGGAAGGTTATAATATTTCTTCTAAAGATCAAAAATTATATTTAAAAAATTTAATTGCTGGTCAAGATATCATTTCTGTTACACACTGTGATGAGGAAAAAGACTTTTCTGTACAGGATGACATTCCGAGCTATATAAATCAATGGGCAGATATTTTATTTAATTATTGCAATAATTTATCTGGAAGTATTGGAGATAGGGATAACTTACATTATTTGCCAGAATTTGCTATAAAATTTAAAAATTTAATTAAACCAATTATATTGAGGTCTGGTGTCATGATACCCATATTTAAAAGAGGAACACCGACTGCTACTTCAGCATCCGTAGAAGGATATTTCAATGATTTCAAAAATAGAGTGTTTAAGAATATATCCTTGCCGCAGAGAGTAGATAAATTTATATGCAATCATTTAAAAAGCATTGAGGGATCTCTGTTATTAGAACAGATTATATGTAACGGCAACCTCTCTTTTTTGCTTTATATATATACTTATGTTTTTTTGAAATACTACTTTATTTGCGTATTTATTTACATATCATTAATAATATGTTATACTGTTACAAATATTATACTAATAAATATATATATATATATATATATATATATATATATATATATATATATATATATATATATATATATATATATATATATATATATATATATATATATATATATATAAAATTTAGAAACAGAGTGTAATCTTAAGTGACATTAGTAAATAAAAGAACAGTCAACGATCCTAAGCAAATCAGCTGTGCAAAGTTTTTGTGCGCGTTGGTGCGGGCGGGATTCATAAAGTGAGTAAGCCAGTGACCACCAAAAGTTCTGAAACACGGCAATAGTGATTTATTCGATTCAGATTCCTATTACGTGCGAACTTTTGAGTTCTTATACGAATTGCGGAGATAGAAGGCTCTATGTCTAACCAAAATAAAAGAGAGAGAGCGGAAATAACAAGTCCTCAAACAGAGGAGGAGATATTTAAGCGTAGTAAAAGAGTTATCAGATCACCAGAAGGAAAAACACAACCATTAAACCCAGAAGAGATGGATAAAATAGAGAAAATGTTCAAAGATCTAAAAGGCATGATAGAGAAAAATACTGAAGAAAATAAGATGCTGAAGGATATAATAACAAAACACGTAGAAGAAAATGAAAAATTGAGAGAAGAATTTACAAAAAGTAGAGAAGAATGGCACAAAGAAAGAAATGACCTTATTACTAGAATTGAAAAACTAGAACATCGAACTGAAATACAGGAAAAAGAAAAGAGGAAAAATAATATAATAATCACTGGCCTCAAATCTAATCAGGATAAAAAGAAAAATGTGGAAACCCTCTTTAAAGAAGTCATGGAGATCGAATCTGAAATACTTCAGGTAAAACAAATAAATAATAAAAACAACAAAGAAATGCTATTAGTAGAAATGAAGGACTGGATCGGGAAGCAAACGGTAATGAAAAATAAATGGAAACTAAAAAATAAAGCAATTTTCATAGAAAACGACCTTACAAATGATGAAAGAAGAATCCAAGCCGAAATTCGAAAAATTGCGAGAAGTGAAAGGTCCTTGGGGAAAAAGGCAATAGTGGGGTATAGAAAGATATGGATTGAAAATGAAATGTATAAATGGAGTGAAAAAGACAACAATGTTGTCAAAGAAGAAACGCTAAAAAACGATTAGCGAAAAGAAATAAGACGGTGGGAAACTACGGTCTTAGAACAACAGGAACGAAAACGGACACGATTAAGGATAACAAAAATATATATAATAACGAAAAACATCGCAAAGTAAAAAGAAAAGAAAATACACAAACTAAAAATAACAAGATAGGACTTAAATTCGGAACTTGGAATGTAAGAGGGATTAGGGATAAAGAAAATGAAATAGTGGATGAAATAGAAAAACTGAATTTAGATTTTGTTGGTTTAACAGAAACAAAAAAGAAAGGAAACGGGTTGACACAACTAGAAAAGGGATATTGGATGTATTGGTCAGGGGTAAACACGGACGAAAATGCGCAGGCAGGAGTAGCAATATTGATAAAAAGCAGAAATATGGAAAAGGTGAGAAATGTAAATTATATAAATGAACGAATAATTACTGTAGAAGTGAAAATACAGGATGATTTTGTTACACTAATGGTAGTCTATGCCCCAAATAATAACGCAAAAAAGGAAGAGAAAGATATTTTCTTCGATAATTGGCAAAATGAAATAGATAAAATAGATTCTAAACTTATAATTATGGGCGATCTAAATGGAAGAGTAGGAATGGAGAATACGGGTATCGAGTGGTGCCTAGGTAAACATGGTGAAAAGGAGAAAAATAATAATGGAAGAAGACTTATAGAATTGTGTGTAGAAAATGAATTCTTAATTGCTAATTCACACTTCAAACATAAGGAGATCCACAAAATAACAAGAGAAGTGAAAAGCAGGAATGAAAAGTCTATTTTAGACTACTTCCTAATAAATAAAGATATGCGTAATTTGATTACAGACGTCAGAAGTAAAAGAGGGCCAGAGATAGGAAGCGATCATTATTTGGTGCAGATGAATTTAAGACAGCAAAATAAAACTATAGAACAAAAGAGAAAAACAATAGCCAACAGAAAGATAAAATGCTTCATGTTAAGAGAAACAAAAAACAGGGAAAGATATCAGGAAATACTCAGGAAAAGTGTAATGAACATGGCTGCATACGTTAATATAGAAGACGAATGGTTGGCACTTAAGAATAACATACTCCAAGCAGCAGAATTAAGTTGTGGGACAAGCAAGATAAATAACAAACAGACAAAGAAAACAGCATGGTGGTCGGATAAAGTAAAACTAGCAGTACAAGATAAAAAGAAAAAATGGAAAAAATACCTGACAAATAGAAGCATAGAAGACTATGAAGCATATAAGGAAGAAAGAACAAAAGTAAAAAAGATAATAAAAGAAGAAAAAACCAGAACATGGATAGAATTTGGAGAGAAGATGGAAAGAAATTATAGGGAAAATCAAAAAATGTTCTACGGAGTGGTAAGAAATTTCAGAAAAAGTAAAGGTCCTTTACTTAAAGCAGTGAAGGACAAAAGCGGAAATACATTACAAAAAGAGGAAGAAATAATGGAGAGATGGAGACAATACTTCAAAGAACTTCTAGAAGATATCGAAACAGAGAATGACGAAAATAACAAAACAAACAACGGACAGGAACAAAGAGGACACCCAATACTGACGAGAGAAGAACTTGAAAAAGCAATAAATAAAAGTAAATTGGGAAAAGCCCCAGGTACCGATATGATAACAATGGATATGATAATAGCTGCCCCGGATGAAGCAAAAGAAAGAATACTGATGCTGATGAACCAAGTATTAAAAAAGGGGGAAGCCCCAGAAGACTGGAAGGTAGGAATAATCGCACCTATATTTAAAAAGGGGACCCCGCAGAATGTAGTAACTACAGAGGAATAACGCTATTAAGCACAGTAGCCAAGATCTACGCCAGGATGTTAGAAGTAAGGTTAAGAGAAAATCTAGAAAACACTATAGAAGAGAACCAGTATGGATTTAGACCTAATAGAGGGACTTTAGATGCAATATTTATGCTACGTCAAATAAGTGAAAAAGCACTGAGAGAAAATAAAGAACTACATCTATGCTTTATAGACCTTGAAAAAGCATACGACAGAATAAACAGGAATGACGTCTGGACAACGCTTAGAGAAAGGGGAATAGAGGAATATCTCATAACAGGAGTGCAGAGCCTGTACGAAGGAACAAAAGGTTACGTAAGAACAAACAATTGGAAATCAGGAAAATTCGAAACAAAAATCGGGCTAAGACAAGGATGCATTCTGAGCCCACTTCTATTCACAGTCGTCCTGGACTCAGCTATTAAAAACGCTAGAAAGGAAATAAAGCAATTTAAAGTAGGGCAATGGAAAATGACACAAGTTAGTATCTCAGAACTCTGTTATGCAGAT
Source organism: Harpalus rubripes (assembly GCA_963082715.1). Classification (NCBI taxonomy): domain Eukaryota; kingdom Metazoa; phylum Arthropoda; class Insecta; order Coleoptera; family Carabidae; genus Harpalus; species Harpalus rubripes. The sequence goes on along the minus strand of OY720459.1, from coordinate 24,904,794 downwards.
GATAAAGTTTTAGTAGCCAAAGATGAAATGCAACTACAAAGAAACCTTAATATCTACAATCACTATCTTGGTAAAATAAATATGAAAATAAGTCAAGACAAAACTAAAACAATGGTCATCAGTACAAGTAAGAAAGAACACAAGTTAACATTAGAGGGCAAAGTACTAGAACAAGTAGGAGAATTTAAATATTTGGGATCAATATTTACATGGGACGGGAAAATAAATCGAGAAATCATGGCGAGGACTGGAGCAGCAGGAAAACTATTTAATACGTTAAAAACGAATATCCTAGCAAAGAAAGAAATTCCAGTGGAAGCAAAAGTTCAAGTTTTTAAAAAAGTAGCTATTCCTGTACTAACATATGGTTCTGAAGCATGGACTACCACGGAGAATGATAGAAGCAAAATAAGAGGCGCAGAAATGAGATTTCTCAGAAAAATTAAAGGAAAAACGAAACTAGACCGAGTGAGAAATACCAAGTATAGAGAGGAATTAAAAACAAAGGCAGTAGAACAAATAATAGAGGAAGGTCAATTAAGATGGTTTGGTCATATGCAGAGGATGGACGAAAGCAGAGACACAAAAAAGGTGTATGAAGCAAGGGTGGGTAAAAGAAGACGCAGAGGTAGACCGAGGAAAACATGGGTAGACGAGATTAGAAAGGCCGCAGAGAGAAGAGACATCTCTTGGGACGTAATAAGAAGTAGGACGCAAGATAGAAAGCAATGGAGAGAATTGTGGAAACGATCGCCAACAGAAGCCATTAACAGCTACAAATAAGACTCAAACTCAACTAAAGCCCGACACCAGAAATGGTATAAGGGCTCATCGATTAAGTAAGTAAGTATATATATATATATATATATATATATATATATATATATATATATATATATATATATATATATATATATATATATATATATATATACATTGTTACAGGAGACGGTTCGGGCAGTGTAGATGAACATAATATTAAAAACTTGGATTTAAAATCATTTGAATTAAAATGTAAGTAATATGTTCAATTTGCGTTTTGCTAATATTAAAATCAGAAGAAATAGTTTAAATTTTGATAATCTTTCGCTTTACCCCTTCTGATTTTTAAATTTAATTGACAAAAATTTCCTAAATGTAAAAGTTAAATGTTTTTGAAGAAAATTAATATTAACTGCATTATAGGTCCGAATACAGATTATTTTGATAATAAAATACCGCATACAAATATACAGGAAATATCAAAAATTACAGGTAAATGTAAATCCTAAAAACATTTCACATTCCACAGTTGAGGTTATTTCAGAAAAGGAAATTAACATTAAAAGAATACAATTTAACGAGCGTATTATGATTGTTATTATCAATGATGTTTCAGAGATTAAAAACAATAATACTGGAATTGGAAAAGCTGGGAACGCAACTGATGAAGTTATTGAAGGTTTTATACGAGTACCTACGTAAATTTGTCTATGTGGGAAATAATATTTTCGATTGCATTTTTTAAATGCTGAATATCTGGATAGTTTTGTAGACTTCATCTTTAACATAACCCCGTAAAAAAAGTCCAGGGGATTAAGGTCTGGTGATCTTCCGGGCCACGGAATAGGACCATGAGTACCAATCCACCGATTTGGAAACCGTTCGTTTAGGTATGTAATCCCTAACTTGACGCGAATTGTCATCTACTGGTATGTCTTCCAAAATAATACCCAGCATATTTTGAATTAAATTCCACTAAAAATGGCACACCAAACATATAAAATTTTCGCTGGAAACTTCTTTCTCGTACAGCAACAATATTTTCTCGGCTCTAGTAGTGTGTGCTTTTTCTATTTGACATTCCATTATTAGAAAAATTGACTTCGTCAGTCCAATAATTGATTTTAAGATATCTGTATCCTCATTTATCAATAAATTACAAAATCCTAATCTTCGCTCGCGATAATCAGGATGTAATTGGTGAATTTTAATCATTTTGAATGGTCTGTATTTATGTTTCTTTAAAATCCTATGGATCGTGTCCACACTTAAATTAGACTCAGCGGCAGCCATTTTAACTGAAGCTGTTGGATTAGCTTCAAAATATGCTAATATATTTATCTCAGCTTCTTGATCTTGTACGCCAACTCGCTTCGATACGAATGCATCCGTATTAGCGCGCAGTGCTAATTCTAATTTTCTAAAATACTGACGACAAAGAACTCGCCGCTCAGGATAACGTTCCCTATAAATATTCTTTGCAGCAACAGTATTTTTCAGAGATAATATGAAAACTTCGTACATATCAATTTTTTCTTCGTGCGTAAAATTTATTTTAACACAAAAAATACAAGAAAATTCATAAACGAACTACTTTGACATGTGATACAAACCAAATTTTTTTGTCATGGCACTCTGATTACATGTACAAATAAATATAAAAATATTTTTTTTTGCATTTTTCTCGTTTTTTTTCGTTATGCAGGGGTATAAACATTTTATATCGTTGTATTCAGAAAAAAATTCTGAATCGAATAGGCGAATAAAAAAGTAGGGTCTCATTTAAAATTAAAAGTTGAATTCTGTATTTTGAGAAAAAAAATTGTGATGCTCATTTTAATATTCTTATAATATAGAAATTGTTTACTAATTTAACCGACTTCGTATCTCTTACGGTTCTCGAGATAGCAATAATAAAATACTTAAATTGAACATTCTGTATATAGAAGTATTTGAAAAGTGAAATCACTTTTTTATCACGCTTATTATTACATATACTTGTCTTACGTATGAGATATTATTTAATTTGTAAAAAATGTGATTGTCATTTAGTAAATTTTCTAGCTTCTCTTCCAGTTAAACCGGACCTGGGGACAATTTTATAATGTTAAATACAATCTGCAGGTTTTTTTAAATATTTAAATTGCATTTTCTATTCTCTTCAGCAATATTAAATAAGAATACACTGTCGTTATTTCCATACTTTTGAGATAAGAAATACTGACACATCTGGCTGTTATATTAATTTTTAATTTATTTTTGTTTAAATAGTGACAGTGACAATACAGTTACACTTAATTACATACATAGTTACACGTGAAAAATGGTTAAAAAAATTAATTTTATTTCAATTTATGTCATGAAACATTTTGAGAATATCATTTGGATGACGGTAGGTATGTAGTGTTGCTATGCTATTGTTCTTCATTTGAACTGAAACACAAACTAGGAATAGTAGGTCTAGATCATCCGAAATTTTACGATAATAATCGATTAAAGATTATGACATTGCTTAGGCATATTTATTTTAAGAAGAAATATTTCATCAATTTTATTTTTCTAAAATTCTTAGCATAAAGTTTGCTACCTTATAATTAAGTTTGTTATTATTTGAAATGGCTAAATACTACATTAATTAAAAATTAATAAATATACAGGTGTAGGTAATAGCGGAATCGTCTACGGCAATTATTTTCTTTATTACTATAGTTATACATCATTATAATGCCGATCCGGTAGCGTATTTTTTCTCAATTAAACTATACACTAGTCATATCCGTAGACAAGGAAAATATTGAATAAAATGAGTTTGAAGAATGTTACAGGTTATGTACCATGTGACATACTAATCTAGAGCAAGAGGAATTTTTAAAAAATTCACAAATTTATGGCTGGTTTATTTGAAAGGAACATTTTAAGTACTGCTGGTTTATAGATATTCTTAATAATTACATTTAAATCTATGACAATACAAATATAACGCGTGCAGTGGACAAAAAGCTAGTAAAGGATTGTAATGAAAGTCCTCTATGTCATGAGAGCTTACGAAATTATATGTCCTATTTGCATTATATTTGCCCATATTAACATAGTTTATTTATTTAATATTTTTGCGAATATGTATATTTTTATTCCAAAAAAAAAAAAAATATAACGAATGGTTATTTTGGCAACCCAACTCCCCTTTCCTATACCCCTAAACTTTTCTTTCGGTGAATCTACTATGATAATTAATTTGAGCATTACTTAATGTAATTTTGATAATTTATTTTAATGTGAAGCTTTCAATAAACGCTACTCCACCAATACTCAAAATATACCCTTTATAAATTTAATATATGACATTATTTTTATAGATGATGAACATATAACCTCAGGTATTAGACCCTAAAACTAGAAAAGTAACAAAAAAGTTTTAATGACACTCCTAAAAATTTCATGGAAAAGCAGATAATTCAGTCGGTGTGTAAAGTTAGTTTTTTTTTTTGTGAAAGTGAACTACATAGTAAAATCGAAATGCTAACTATTACGCCAGTAAAACAATTGATATAAATTCATACAAAAAAAATCGTTGGTGTGTGAGTTTGTGTCCGTGAATGAATGAATACATAAATGAACCCAAAACTTGGTTTAGAAATTAGAATAAATATGACTTTGTTTACATTTCCTTGACTTACCAAAACCGAATTTTCAACGTATCAGGTTTCCCATGGAACCTGAAAATAGCAGGAAACATGATTTAGATTATACTACAAAAAACATCAATGTAGGAATATACTTCTATAAATATTACATATCGAATTGATAATTTATACTTAATGTATTAATAATTAATTAGTGGGTTATGAACGTAGTACATTATTGTACATAATATGTACAATATTATGCGCTGTATAAAATTTACATTATTTGCTAATGAACGGCTACGTGAAGTTGGCTCTCCATATATTTGATTATAATATTATGAATGTAGTACAAAATTTCGTGTAATGCGTACATAATAGTACGTAATATGTACAATATTATACACTATATAAAATTTATCTCATTCCATAATGAAGGGCTTCGTGAAGTTGGCTCTCCATATATTTAAATTTTAATTATAGGATTATGAATGTAGTACAAAATTTCGTTTAATGCGCACGTAATTGTACATAATATGTACAATATTATTGGCTATATAAAATTGGTCTCATTTGTTAATGAAGGGCTACGTGAAGTTGGCACTCCATTTTGACATAAATTAATTATACGCTTACTAATAACGTACAAAATTAAATTTTTATTGCACATAATTTTACATAATAAGAATATTATTCTGATGTAAATTTACTTTAAAAATATTGTTTTTGAGGGGCCAACTTCACGGACCTCTACAAGCTTCGTTATCGAAAGCAGTTGTTGAACCCGGTATGCTTTGTTTTATGCTTTTATTAATTAGTTTTCATTTTAAGTTTAACAGTACAGTGTTTTACAGAATTGTTAATAATTATAACAACAATAAGAAAAATAATAATTATTATTATTATTATTATTATTATTATTATTATTATTATTCATAGTTTTTCCTGATATCACTGATATAAATATGATATAATATCCTTTAACACATTTTTCTTGAGAAATAATAATGCCTATTTCATATTTTATTTCAATTAAGCGATAGATAATCTTATAATGTAAATTTCACGTAGTATCCAAATTTGTTAAGAGTATAGGGCGTTCCACTTAATATTTAAAATTTGACATTAAATTTGAAATCAGATATATCAAATGTATATCTTCGTTAGCGTTTATCTTACATGTCACAACACAAATGTGACAAAAATCGTTGAAATGATAAAAATCTAAGATACTCACAAAATAATATATTTTTCTTTATTGCAGTTCTAATTCAAGATATATTGCCGGAACATATATCTGCAACAGTTTGTCAATATATATATATATATATATATATATATATATATATATATATATATATATATATATATATATATATATATATATATATATATATATATATATAGAAACGAACACGATTAGTATAAATTTAGAAAATACAGTGCATGCGAGAAGTTACACCCATTATATGTATGAAAATGAACAAAAAATATTAACTTGATATTACGAGCGGAAATGAACATACATGTGGCATGTATCTTGTACCTTTAATACCTGTTTGACTATGCAAATGAAAATGGTGTACATAGATAATCCGATTAAACCATGTATAAAATATGGCGCTCTTGAATTTATATCTTGAGATTTCGAGAACGATAAGCGATTAGAAAAAGGTTGTTTTGATGCAATCGATTGGCGATAAAAAAAAGTGAGCATCACAACATGTCTTAGAAAGTAAATGTGTAAAACCTGAACTAAGGTCTATTCCAAATAAGAATGGAGTGGTACGAAGATAGGAGCAGTTTGATCTTGTTTTTTATTGGATAAAACCCCCGTCTTATCCAATCAAACAACAAGTTCAAATTGCTCCTATCTTCCCACTACTCCATTCTTATTTGGAATACGGTATAGATGTTATTTGACAAACTAAATTTTGTAAAATCAAACGCAGATATTAAATGGTCCCCTAGTTAACTGAATTTTATCTAATTTAACTGTTATTGATTTCGTAAAAAATATTATTTAAGAAATTTCAATGCATTACAGGAATAAGGGCCTCTGGTCAAAGTTCCAAGCAACGTTACCATCGGTTTGCAAAAAATATAACGCAACGATAATTTGCAATATGTCTAATTTTGACAATAAATGTCAACTTTCCGATGCGATATTATTACGAAAACCGGCGACCGGGGATCACGTTGACCGGAACTTTGGCTAGAGATCGTAAAAATGGCTCTTGGCACATACTCTATATACATATAATTTTGTTTTTAGAATTTAATAGCCTGGTGGATTGCCCTATACAGTTTTCATATTCTATATCAGCAAAAAAGTATGAGCTGTTACTAAATACATGCAAGAAATCCGGGACATATATTGGCAAAACCTTCTATTTACAAAATAACAGAAAAATAATGGCTCATTTAAATCAAATAAGTCTTATATCTGAAGATTCATCAAATCCTTTAAAAACTGCTTCTAGTGAAAGTATATTATTACAGAGTAAAAACAGAGGTAAAAAGAAACAATACCGTGTTTTCTGTAAAAATACTAACATCTGCTTTTGGGCGTCATATATTAATCCATGAAAGTGAACCGAAAGTGCAAGCCATTCTATCCATGCCAAAAAACGAGCAAAGAACGCGGAAAAGCATTGTATTTTTTACGAACTGAGGGTATGTTTCAATATAATGAAAATGCTAGAACACAAAATTTGGATCTAATAGAGGTTAGAAATCCAAAAAAGTTATGTAGGAAAGAATTTCTGTCATGCCCAACATATACAGAGACATTCTTACCTCGTAATTTAGCAAGGCATGAAAAAATATGTTCAAATAGAATAGCAAATAAGTTAAGAATAATTTCAGAATCACGGTTACTTGCAAGTAGAAAGGGGGGCCCATTAGTGGGTTTTCCCCCAGTGCTAATTGCTTTTTAATTGCTTTTTAATGACCTTGGAATTTGTGACGTACGCGGGGTTAATTAGTGGATTGTGACGTATGTGGGCTAATTAGTGGATTGTGACGTATGTGTGCTAATTGGTTTGTTTTGATACTTTGGAATTTGTGACGTACGCGGGGTTAATTAGTGACCTGAGTGTTTTATTTATATCAACCATAATTTGTTTTTACTTTCTAAATATTTATTGTTATTTCCCCGTTTTGTACGACCTAAATGTTATTTCCCCGTTTTGTAACGTATGCGGAGATAATTGTTCGAAACATTATTTCGTGTAAATGCGGAACTATAAGATAGTGGACTGTGTAAATATGTTATTTACATCAACCTTAATTTGGGAGGGTATATATTTTTAAGTTCTTGATTTGATACTTACTTGTAATTAAGCTGCGAAGGTGGTCATTACAAAATACTCCGAATTAGAATGAATTTTCCCGATCACTCGTACCTCGGCCCTGGAAATAAATTAAACAACGGCGTACCGCTTGATCGTGATGACGAAATATCGGAAGAGCACGACATAGATTATTCTAAATCTAAAAGTTTTAGCGATATTATTATTGCTGATCAAAAAGCAATAAATAAATTTCATCACGATTGGCTGACTACCCGAAATTGGCACAGCTTCGTAGGCTACATATGTTTACAAATAAAAACAAGCGTAGAGGCGAAGCTAGGTAGAAGCTTATATCCATGGAATATGCCCAAACAAAAATAAATAAATAAATATTTTAGTTTTATCAATAAATATATTCAATTTTGTAGCAGGACTACTAAGTTACATACAGTTTAATAATAATAATAATAATAATAATATATATATATATATATATATAAATAAAGTAAACAAATGTGAAAAGCAAACTTATCCAAATTTTCAATTTTAAAATGAATCCGACTATACATACTATGTATCCTCAATTTTCAGCTTTAAATTAAGGCGACTATAATTCTCTGTCCCTGGAATTCAAATTTTTGAAAGCTCGTTAAGAATATGTTTGTTATGTTAACGAGTAAGTACAAAAATAAAGTGAAAGTGAAAATATTATAAACACAGTGGAAATTTTGTGATTAACAACAGGGTATACGTATAAGTACGAGTTTGATTTACATTATTATAGTTGTGTTCCTGCTGTCCACATCGTAATCCTAATATTAATATTTATTCTAAAATGGATTTTGTACGTGGTTTAACTGTAGCCGAAGTGTTAATGATGTATGCTGAGGAGTTGTTTCCAACGATCGAACACGTTAAAGATGCAGCGAATTACATCAATAACCAAATAATATTTGAAAGTGAAAGCCTTTCTAGTCAGTGGGAGTACGCGCAATATGAGAAAATGATGGCCGAAATATCGAGAAATGGTGAGTAATTTCATTATCTTAAAATTATTGTCAATAAGTAAATAAAATATGTTTTAAGATGGGGGTAACGCCGTTGAACCTTTGGCTTCTGCATCAACATCACGCGTTCAATCGGGCGGTAGTACTGCGTCATCATCTCTCGATACTAATTCAGGTATATAATATTTATAATATGTGTATATAACAGAAATATAACAGAATATTTATGATTTTAGATGCATTGTTAAAGTATATTGTTGTCGACGGGGAAACTTCGGCATTTATAAAGAAGTTTGGATTGTCGTCGAGGCGCTTAACATTCTCCTTTAAAACAATGCTGAACGAGCAACCTTTAAAATGGCTGGAGGTATGTTGCATATTATATTAATTTATTAAGATAAATTCTTAATGAAAATTAATTTCAGAACGCTATTAAGGAGTTGATAACATACGTCACGCCGGGTATTCAAGACGACGACTTCATTGGTATTCAATTGGAGAATGAGGAATATCCGATACAGCCTGTATACGTCCCGTGGCGAAAATTCTCGCAGCTGACAGCGGAGGTAATCCTAGATAAAATTAGTACGATTATTCAGAGTAACGCCTCATTTTTCACGAATAGTTGTTTAACAGCGAAAGTAGATTCGGTTAGATTACCGCATGGTAAAGGCAGCGCAGATGTTGACGGGAAGTGTGTATCGTTTGATGTTTTCTGCACATCAAAATCAAGTATTTTTGTTATACAAAATAAAGACAAGCTTTGTTTGGCTTACGCCATAGCAGCGGCTCTAGAATACGAAAATTTAAATTATAGTAAAAAAGATTTGAAAAAGAAATTCTCTTCGAGGGCTGGGCAAAATTTGTTACAGCAAAAAGCCAACGAATTATGTCATAATGCGAACGTAGATTTATCTGACGGGGGTACACACGAACACATAGAAAAGTTTCAAAACTATTTATGACGACACGTAATTGTAGTTTATTCTAGTAGAACTGGAAAAGATGTTTATTTTCATGGCGACCGTACTCTCTCTAAACCCCGGTTAAACCTGCTTATGGAAAATAACCATTTTAACGTGATATTAAGTTTAACCGCGGCTTTTGCCACTAGCTATTTTTGTGAATTCTGTTTATACGGGTATAGAGACAACACAAGGCATAAAAACTGTGTCTACTTATGTCCGTGTTGTCATGAGCAAACACCTTGTGCTAATACTCCAGACCTTATTACATGTACAGTATGCCATAGAAAATTTCGAGGTGTAGTTTGTTTAGAAAAGCACTTAAAAAATAAATTATGCTCAAAATTAAAACGCTGTAGTGTATGCTACAAAAGTATGTGGAATAATCGGAAAAATAAGCACACTTGTGGCTTTCAATTTTGTGCAGTTTGCCATGCTATTAAGCCAATAGTGCATCATTGTTTCATGAGCATGAATAAACTGTCCGAAAATAAAGTTAGCGTAAAATCAACGTTTCTTTTAATTTTCTTTGATTTTGAGACTATGCAAGAAAAAATTGTTACAAAATCTTTACATGAGCATGAAGTTAATATGTGTGTTACTCAGCACGTGTGCACTAACTGTATCACAAATAGTGATATAGGGAGTAGCTGCACACGTTGCGGGGTTCGTCAACGCGTATTTACTGATGATTATGGAGATGTAGCTCGTCAATTTTTAAATTATGTATCACAAATGTCAATGAAATTTAAAGTAACAGTCGTAGCGCATAATTTTAAAGCATTCGACGGTTGCTTTGTGCTACGTGAAATGATGAACGATGTTGCGCGTTGGAAACCTATTATAATAAGAACAGGTTCCAAAATAATGTTGATAAAATGTGGTAATTCAGTTCGTTTTATTGATAGTTTGAATTTTATCCAGTTGCCGTTATCCGCCTTTCCAAGTGCTTTTGTATTGATACTGTAAAAGGGTATTTTCCGCACTTTTTTAATATTCGGGAAAATAAAAATTACATTGGTCCGTTACCGGACAAGAACTTTTATGGCTACAATTCGATGAAAGTTGATGCTAGATCTGATTTTTTAAAATGGTATGATTCCAAAACATCTGGAAATTATGTTTTTAACATGCGTGACGAAATTAAAAAGTATTGTGTATTGGATGTAGATATATTACGTCGCGGCTGTTTGCAATTCCGAAAATGTTTTGAAGAAGCCAACAACGTTGACCCTTTGCTAGAAAGTATAACGATCGCGTCCGCTTGCAGTTTAACTTTTCGACGAAATTTTTTGAAACATGAGTCTATAGGAATTTTACCTAGGAATGGATACAGGCTAGGTGATAAATGTTCAGTCGTAGCTTTAAAATGGCTCGAGTGGGAGTCTCATAACCGCAACATTAATATTAAACATGCAGGCAACGGACGTGAGGTGCGATTAGTGCAAAATTTATTAGTTGATGGTTTTTGTCGTGAGACAAACACAGTTTTTGAATTTTATGGTTGCTTTTGGCATGGGTGTCGATGTTGCTATTTAAATCAAACTGAGAAATTGGCTGACAAAAACGATTCTATGTTTATTAGATACGAAAACACAATGCATAAGGAAGAGCGAATTAAAGCAGGTGGATATAATTTAATTACTATGTGGGAGTGTGCATTTACGCGAAAACTTTAGTTTAATTTAGATACGCGTAATTTTGTAAACAATTTACACTTTGAAGACAAAGTTTTACCGTTAAATCCGCGCGATGCTTTTTTCGGCGGTCGCACAAACGCGTCAAAATTATACTACAATTGCGAGCCTGATGAAACAATAAAATATTTTGATGTGTGTTCGTTGTACCCCTTCATAAATAAATACGGTAAATACCCGATAGGCCATCCTAAAAATATTTATATTGGTAAAGAACAATGCTCTAAATTAGACATTTTCAAAATTGAAGGACTGATTAAATGTTTAACCCTTCCACCCCAAAATTTATACCATCCTGTACTTCCATACAGATGTAACGGTAAACTTACTTTTCCTTTATGCAAAGTATGCGTAGAAACAATGTTCGAATCAGAATGCTTTCATACAGATGCAGAGCGTCAATTTATCGGGACTTATGTTGCCGATGAATTACGTAAAGCTTTAGAATGTAACTATAAATTGATTGAAGTATACGAAGTATGGGAGTATGAAGTTGTTACATATGACCGAGAAACTAAATCTGGTGGTCTATTTTCGGAGTATGTAAACAAATTTTTAACAATTAAACAGGAATGTAGCGGATGGCCTTCGTGGTGTAGTGATGAAAGCAGTAAAAACAAGTACATTTCCGAATATAAAAAACGTGAGGGCGTCGAATTAAATAAGTCAAACATCAAAAAAAATTCCGGAATGAGGTTAATTTCAAAAATAATGCTAAATTCGTTTTGGGGAAAATTCGGGCAAAAAGAAAATTCCACGCAAACAAAAATTGTTTCTCAACCATTTGAACTTTTCGAACTTTTAAATAATCCCGGTATAAATATTCAAGACGTTACAATCGTTAATCAAGAAACAGTAATAGTAACGTACGAGCGTGTACATGATGATATTGAAACGCTAAAAACGGTTAACGTAGTTATCGCCGCATACACGACAGCTGGGGCACGTTTAGAGCTCTATAAATATTTGGAAAAATTGGACGAACGCGTATTATATTACGACACTGACAGTGTAATTTTTAAACACAAAGACGGGCAATGGTTACCCCCCGTCGGTGATTATCTTGGTGATATGACCGACGAGATGCAAGAATATGGTGATGGTAGCTTTATTTCTGAATTTGTCAGTGGCGGGCCGAAAAATTACTCTTTTAAATTTTGGAATAAAAATAAAAATTGTTTTGATACCGTGTGCAAAGTGAAGGGACTAACGTTGCATTATGACAATTCGGCGAAAGTTAATTTCGATGTTATTAAAAGTATGATTTGCGGTGAAGATCGAGATACATCAATTACACTATCCGACCGAGTTATAGTTCGTAATTCCCAGTATAGTGTATTTACAAAAGATAGTACTAAGAAATACATGTACAAATACACGAAACGGCGTCGCTTACCTGATAGTTTTGATACTGTTCCCTACGGTTTTAAAATATAATTTCTTTCTTTATATTGTATATTTTCTTTGTTTGTATATATTTATTTATTATTTTTTCTGTTTGTATATTTATTATTATTTTCTCTGTTTGTATTATTTTTTACACTTTGTGTATTCTATATATAACATATGTAATACTCATAATAATAATAATAATAATTATTATTATTATTATTATTATTATTATTATGAAATGTTTTTTCTTTCTTTTTGCTAACACTAATACGTCTTTGTTATTATTAAAAAAGTGATTACGTAACGCCCACGGGGTAAAGTAATAAAATATATATATTTGTATTACATTCTTTTATTTAAAATAATATCCAAATAACATTTTACAAAGAGAGTCATTGTTGTCATAATTATTATTATCAAATACACTTAAAAAACTATCAACATTATTACCTAACACATAATTTAAAAGAAATAAAACACAATACTGTCCACAAACAGTTGAATTCAAATTTTGAATTTGTTTGTTGTTATAACTACACAAAGTACTGTTCCTTTTGATAAAATTCAAAATTTTACCGTATGGCTTTCTTCCAAAACTATCGAAAAAGTACGCAAAATTACGGCTATCAATAAAAATTGCCATCCAATGACTACCGGGCATATAATCGGGATCATGATTCACAATAATTAGACACGGTTTAGACACATAATGAGGTAATGTATTATTTGCAGAAACAAGAGCAAAATATGCTCTCTCCACGTGATTCATTTTCTTGAGGCATCCGTCTAGCTGAATAGTATTCATTGTACCACGTCTGTAAATTGTTCGCGTTTTCCAAAGAACACCTGGCGTTCTTAATAATGTGATTACCACAATGTGAAGTTTTAAATATGTTATTCAAGTATTTTAATCGGGGGCAGCCTAAATTTTCAATGTTTATGACACGTATTTTAAAATTTTTTTTATCAAGATAATTTTTCTTCTCTAAACCTTTTACGTAAACGCAGTCAATAAATTTTAACGAGGTTTGTAAAATGCTGTCCAAGTTTTCATATTCGGTGCTTCCTGCAGTCCACTTAATACCGTGACAATTTCTTGTTAACCATTTTACCTGGACTTTGCTCCGCTGTGAAAATGAAGCCCATTCTTTTGGTGATTTAAATAAATAATGTTTTTGGGATAATTGTTCTGCGCATGTAAGAATTGCCAACTCCTTAATGATGAAAACTTTGTCTTCAACAAGAAATCCTTGAAAATCAATGAACGCAGTCATTGCTTCAAAAGCTAGATGCAGACTAAATAATTAGCGTATAAACGAATGCAATTATATATATTTTAGCTGCTATAATCAACAATAACATTTCTTTTTTTATCTATTTCGATCATGCTGTCAAATTCAGCGTATATCAAACAGTTTATAGTTTCTGTAAGCGGTGAATTAAACCCAATCTCTAAACGTAAACTTCCGTTTCTTATAAGATTCCAATGGGATTGAGCACCTGATGATAAGTCTGCAGTTAAATCAAAAACGGTGATGCAATAGCCGTTGCTATAATCTTCCCTTGATATGTCGTTTCCTTCGTTAAGAAAATGAATTCCCATGCCCGAGAATAAGGTGTGATAAGAACTTACGAATTTATCATTTGTAAAATTTGGCTGTAGAGGTTTACTCGGTATTTGTTGACCATCAACAAATAATGATAAATAATTTAAGTTGTAATGTTTAAAATCAAACGGATTTAATTTTAAGTCACCATTAAACGCCTTATTTGATACAAAACATATGGTACATCGTTTTGGTAACTGACCAAGAAATATATTGTCCAAAGATTTGCTTTGAATTGATTGCGGAATAGTTAAAACTTTTATTTCACTTCTGGTAATAGGGTATTTCGCCGTTGTCATTTCCAACGCTTTCGCGTGAGCTATCATAACACTTGGATTTATTTGTTTCCGTCGAATTAATAAACTTGCATCCATAATTTTTAATTTTCCTGACACACTGTCGCCCATAAGTGAAAAACTATTTCTAGAGCGGACGAATTTAATACGAATTTCAACACCATTCATTAAAAATTTCTCTTGATTGAATATATCGCAATTTAAATGACCTATAAGTTCAACTTCTTTACTATTTTTTGTAAAATTATATCGTTTATTAAATCCTTCATTCTCGTTAGTAGTTATATCCATTTTACCGCTTGTATCAGGATACCATAATCCACACGTTAAATGTGACTTTTTAGCAGATGGCCCGTAATTTAAAAGTGTATCCAGATAACATTTGTAAGCGTAAGTATTATTTGGTGTCGAAATAAGTTTTTGATTTAAATAAACTTCAACTTGACTAAACATCGAATGTAAAATATTATTAACGGGGGCAATTTTTGCATTATTATTTTCTTCAAAATCACTTCCATCATCTTTAGTTAATTTTATATTTACAGAAATTAAAGTATGAGCTAAATCAATATAATCTTCACCGCCATTTATAACAAATTCTAGCGGTGCGTCGTCTGATATACTTGATAGAGTTTTATAATGTACCCAGCGCCCGTTTTCAATGCTTGTTTGTGTAGCAGGGACGGTAAAAAGATCCAATTCAGATTTTGCACATTCACAACTTCTAGGATGTAAAAAAGCCATTTTATTTTTTATCAAAAATATCAGGTGATAGCACACGACGACTTTTAATTTTGGTTGTCTTCAGGTGACGCCGGGAACTCGAGTTATGAATTTTATTTGTTAGACGTTGTCTTTTTATAAGTAAACCGGAACCTATCAAGCTATCAATTTTGGTTTTAGCCTTACGTTTTAAGTTGTTAACTGATTCATTTAAGCGCGAGTTGAGCGCCTCCTTTACAGGTGTATCATTAACTACATCATTAATAAAATATGAGCCCGAACGAATAGCTTCTTTTCCAACAGTTTTTAATCCGCTTTTAACAAAGGGCATTACACTTCTCAATAGTCCTTTTAGGAAACTCCCAAAACCGTGCCCCTTTTGATAAGCATTACCTCTGTAAATTGCACCGACCCCACCCCCCGCCTGATTTACATAATAGTCATGGTAATGACATGACTTCATTGTGTTAACTTCTTAAAGTGAAGTTTTACACTCACTGTACCGTACTGGAATGGTGCTTTTTCACCGGTGCTTGTTCTTATATCTATTTCAATATTTTCAAATTCTCTTTTCAATACCGGGATATAGTGAGGTTGTGTAAAAAACTGTACTTTTTGCGTACCGTAAATGTAACGACTGTTGTCAATTGCGACAATTCTAATAACATTAGCAAAAATATCACCTATCATTTGCGATTCTACTATATCACTATACACAAACAGTTGCGATGGTAATCCTAGTAACACATTTGACGGATATATTGAAGATTGATTAAGTATATTAGTACCAGGTTCAAAACCAAGTTGTAAACTTAATCGTGGAGATAATTTCAATGATGATATAAATGGAGTAATAGCATTACATGACACTTTCTTGCTACCTCCATTTATTCTAAATTCAACTTTGTCCTTTTGCAATATTATATTTGCATTCAGGGCCGTCACTATTGATTCTACAGTTTGGTAATTGCCTGAATCTATTTTAGTTTTGTAATCTATATGCAAGAGAGTGTTTTTCTTCTCGAGGTGTACATTAACAACATCGTCAACGGTTTTATATTTTTTATGTCGCATTATATTTTCAAGCCACATAGATAATCTTACATCCGTGAACAAGTTTTTAATTTGTGTGGCGTCCATTTCATCTTTTAAAGTTACATTGTAGGTGCAATAAACGGTATTATCGTCCTCCGTAACTGATGAAAACGAGCAAGGGTATTGTATTTCAGTTAATCCTACACACCATTCACCCGTTAGATGTATACTTTTTGGTAGCTGCGTGAAATAATTAGCTGATGTATTTGTCGGAAAATAAGTTTTCGAACTGTTTGATAGTAGAGTTAAATAAAAATCAGACAATTTATTAGAATTCATACTCGCGTAAAAGAGTTACTCGGAATCCACGAGTTAAACTTTGACGGGTAATTTTTCCACTGAACTAAAATTTCTGTGTGACCGTTTTTATACCGTTTCTTTAAAATTTTATCTATTTGAAAATAATTTTCAGAATTATATGTTACACGTTGAATTTCTGGTTGATAAAATACGCCATCTACGGGTTCGTTTAATAAATCACATATTTTATATACAACGGGGTCTCTCAAAATAACGTCAGTAATTTTAAATATTTCACCACTCCAGTTATTAACATAACCTTTTTCAAAGGCGTGTTTATAATTAGCAATACGTACAAAATCACCAACTTTATATAATTTATTTTTATTTTTGGGTTTATTGGGGGATTTATTGCCGTTAATATTATTATACACTGTTAAAATATTATCTTCACATACTTCGTTTGGTGCCATTTTAATTGTTCTGTGGTACGAATTATTATAACTATTTACTAAATCCTGCAACACGTCAATATACCTGTAGGTATTAGCAAATGAAAAATACTTAAACATTTTTGTTTTTAAAGTTTTATTAAAACGCTCTACTATAGCTGCTTTAACATCAGGATTTTTTGCAACATAAAAATTTATATCATGCTTTTTAAATAATGATTGCACTTTAGAAGCCAAAAATTCCTTGCCTTTGTCTGTTTGTAAATTAATAGGAACGCGTTCCTTAAAAATTTCTTCAAAAGATCTCGCAACTTTGCTTCCTGTTTTAGTATATAGGGGTTTCACCATAGCGTGTTTTGAGAAGACATCAATAACGGTTAGTAAATATTTAACATTGTTATTGTACTTGGCCAAATTTCTTAAATCAATTAAATCACATTGAAATAATTCATTCATTGTTGTAACATAGTACTTATTTCTTTTAAACTTGCGATGTACTTGTTTATTTAAAGTATACGTGTCCTGACTTTCTAGCCAGTTTTGAATTTGCTTTGTAGAAATATTTGTTGATTTATAAATTTTGTCTACATGCGAAAAATTAATAGGATCTGAAGGTGAATAATACCGTTTACTTAAAGTGTACATTTTTTATAACTCGTAAGGTGACCAATTAATTTTCTTTTTTCTTCCTTTTTGTTTCGTCTTGGGTGACAGAGAAGGTGTACTATCAATAAACGGAATTTCTTCGACTACTTCACTTTTAGTGTCTTCTTCTTTCTTTAATTTATTATTAACATAATCTAATCTTCTTTTGTTAACAAGTAGAACTCGTGGTATATTAACTTTGTGTAAAATGTCCGCAAAATAACGCCAACCTTCTGGATCGACACCTGTTTTATTAATCTTTACGACGTCGCTAACGAAATCGATTATATTACTACCGTCAAGTTTATGTCCGCCGTAACTCACGACACCGCGTTCATTCCACGATACTCCACCATCTTTAAGTATCTGAAGTAGCAGAGTCGCTTTCTTGATATTTTGTTTAGGTACAACTTTTAATATATCCTGAAATTTATACTGATCAATATCGGAAAGTTCTTTTTCAGTGTTTGCTTCCGGTAGTTTCGGTTCTTCGTTTGTTTCGGAAACCGTCGATATTGTAATGGGTTTACGAATGTTATTCAATATATTTAAATATTTTTGCAAAATTTGATTATACAGGTCCCATTTTTCACTATCACTAACATTTTTCTGGTTTAAAATAATTTGCATTTCACGATCTAACTGTGACAACGTGTCGGGTTGGATGTGATGGAATTTTTGAAAATGGTCAAAAACGCGAGGTTCTATTAATACCATTTTCTTGGTGTGCTCCATAACTTAAATTTTCTATTTATTTAATAATCCTCCTAACACACCTGATATAATCGGGGCAAGTAAGAGCGGAAGAAATGCACCACCCTTTTGAATAATTAGTTTTTTCTTTTGACCCGCTGATGATTTATTTTTAACTATACGTCTAAGTACTTTTTTATGCTGCGATAATTTCTTTTTCTGTATTTTAGTTAAAGGAACTTTACCAATTAAAGTATTATGAATACACTCGCAAATGCAATGAATTAAACGATTATCGGCGGCTTTTAATACAGCTTTTCGATATTCGGGTTTACTCTTTTGAAGAAATTTCAAAACATGCTCGTTATCAACTATCGCTCTCGACATGTTGCACCCAAATAAATTGTTTAGAAAAGATTTGTTTTATTTATACCCTTTCTTAGGAACATAGACGTATGTAGGCTTTTCATCGGGTAAAACATTCGTACGAATTCGCCAATTTTCAGGTGTATCTTGTTTCATATCTATAAATAAATAACCGTGGGGTCTAGTTGTTGCATCCGAGTAAGATTCTTGAATAAATTTAACATTATCGGGATATATTTGACGAGCTAAGTGCTTTATCTGAGACCGATCTCTTGGGTTTTTAAAATAAATAACGTAATGTGCATTAAGGGAAATATCGCGCTGTCCTTTACCCTGATGGAATATATTTTGCGTTATATAAAAAACACTGATTTTACGGTGATGGCTACCTTTAGTAAAAATATCAACAACGTTATGATTTGTTTCCCTCATTAAATCATCTAAAATAATTAACATTGATTCTAAACCGTCAAAAGAGTTCATATCTGGTAATCCACGAAAATATTCTATGTTTTCGTTACTTTTTTCATCATACATAGGCTGCCACTCATCGAAACACCATATTATTTTATTGAATGTAGTATCGCACATAGAATTCAAACTGTGCAGTAGCCTTTTTATGAAGTATGACTTTCCAGAAGCCGTGGGCCCCGCAATAATAGCTGTAAACGGTGCTCTGAAACAATACTCCATGTCGACACTATCACTGCTGATTACAAAATGAGGAACAACGGTAAATATTTATAAATTTTATTTAATTATTATAAGTTTACAAACTACCACTGATTACAGTTTCTATATGATTCTAATTTCATATCCACATCATGTTTAACATTACACGGTAATTTTAATGCTATTTCATACAAATACAAATTACTTTCTGATTCTTTCAATACATTAAACAGGGCGTCGTTGTACGTTACAGGTGCTGGGGAATTCATAAGACGACCTGCTACACCATCGATAAATTGTTCATAGTCCGGGAAACGCTTCTTTAGCTGCCTATTCGCCATCAGTTCCATTACGACACATTCAAGTTGTATAACCGTTTTAAGAGTATCGAAAGCTAAATAAATTGGTCTGTACACGTCATCAGCTCTTCGACTGGAAAAACTTATAGTTTGATTGTTGTGCATGGTTACTGCATAATTTTTCAAACATCCAACTACTGTATCCGTGTTTACTCGAAGGGTATTATTTAAAATATTTTTTATAACATTAAAAAGTTCTTTTACTTCGTCGTAATGAAACCATGCACACGCAGTCAACTCTAAATTCCCCAATCTTAAAATTGATTGAAAACCTTCCAAAGGTTTAACACCTACTGTTAAAATTTTTTTAGCTGTTTTTGTTAACGGAAATTCCATGACATCTAACAGACGATGTTTTTCATTTAATATCGCTCTATTTAATTTTGTTTCTTCATGTTTTTCATACTTATCTACAGCCTGCATTAATAAGGTATTCGATTCTTCGTCCATTTCTTGGTCATATTGTGACTCATCCCAAGACCTAATAGGCGGCTGGTCAAGCTCATCGCGTGAGTCGTCTACGTGATTGTAGCTGCTCTGTGCGTAGAAACCAGCGTTAGGATGGGTTGAATGCATAGTAGATGGCTCGAGATTAGACTCCTGAATGCGGGATTTCTTTAAGGTAGCTTCAGCAAAGGCCAGTTGTGTACGCATGTGATTCATCTATAATCATGCAAACACATATTTTATAAAAATAATGTTATTTCATTGTTATAACTAATAATTGTTATTACACTTACCCCGATGGTGTTGCAGAAAATGAATACGTGGAGGACCTCTTCAGAAGTAAATGACAAAACACTTGTAACTACAGCTCTTGTAGTACCGTATTTATACGAAAATGTACAAATCAACTATCTTCGCATACGTTACAAAACGGGAAATAACAATAAATATTAGAAAGTAAAAACAAATTAGGATTGATATAAATAAAACACTCAGGTCACTAATTAACCCCGCGTACGTCACAAATTCCAAAGTATCAAAACAAACCAATTAGCACACATACGTCACAATCCACTAATTAGCCCACATACGTCACAATCCACTAATTAACCCCATGTACGTCACAAATTCCAAGGTCATTAAAAAGCAATTAACTCTAATTAGCCCACATACGTCACAAATTCCAAGGTCATTAAAAAGCAATTAAAAAGCAATTAGCACTGGGGGAAAACCCACTAATGGGCCCCCCTTTCTACTCTTGCACTGCATCCTTCGACGCCCTGTTTAGAAGATAAACTAATTCAGAGATTGTTAAGAGATTTATCAAAAGATAATATATCTGCAGTAGTAATGAAAGACTGCGCAATAATTCTCTTAGCAAAACACATTGCTATGAAATATTCCAGATATGATCACTTAAATGCTCATTCTCGACAAAGATTACGAGAACTTGGAAGATTTGTATTAGAAATGAGAAAAATTTATCCCGAAATCACAGATCTATCTTCATGTTTAGTACCTTCTAATATGATTACGTATTTGAAATCGTCATTAGCTTCGCATTTAATATCTTCACTGACTGATGTGGTAGAAATATTAAAAATTAGAAACATTAAACATGGTTTAGCTAATAGCCAAAATCAAACTGATTTAATTAATTTTCTAACTGTTCATTTAAAAGAATAGATAGTTCATATAGGTAAAAATGCAAACATTACATTATCTGAAAATAAATGGAACAAAAGTTGTGTTTTCGTATATTGCCTTACTACATTCTTTTGATTATAATCGCTGGCCTACATTGGCAAAATGTGTTATGCTCTTATTAGACTAAGGATGAATAGAAAAATTAATATGAATCCAGACCTTCCAATACATTCCATCTTTATGAATACGATTAGAATAAAATCAAGGAAACCATTTTGGGTAAGAGGTACCGAATTGGACAAACAATTTAATATAAAGGAAGAATAGCAAACACGCTGGTCTACTAGTCAAATTCCAAATAAAAATTTAGTTGATGACCCTACAATAAAGCTAGAGGGCTTCGAGCTTCCAAGAAAATCGTGGGCAGCATTAAATCGATTCAGAACCCAGCAAGGTAGGAGTCAATATTTAAAACATCGCTGGCAAATTGCAAGTAACCCTGAATGTAAATGTGGTAATATACAAACTATGCACCATATTACGGACGAATGCCCCATGTACCAAATAAGTGGAGGCCTGCAAAATTTACATACTTGTTCTGATGAAGCTCAAATATGGCTAAGAAACCTAAAGCTGGAAATTTAAGTGCGTTATAAAGTAATTTATATAGTCATATTTGATTATTTATTTCATCTCTCTACTTCTTTTTATTGTTTTAATGTTTTATTAATATTTATTATTGATTGTATTGCTCGTGCCATTTGATATATATATATATATATATATATATATATATATATATGTATATTGGCTGATAGATTTAAGGGAATGGAAATAATGGGAAAGCGCGGCAGACGTGTACTTTTATTATTGAATGAATCCCATATTCGATACATAGATGTGCTTGTAAAATATATACGTGATACTAATCAATTTCTTTTCGGGATTCAGCATAAAATCCCCTATATTCAAGCAGTAAATGCTATACGTGAGTATTCTGTGAAATGTGTTGCAGCTGAGCCCAACAAATTAAGAGGAACATATTTGAGAAAGCAGTAGCAACTTTGGCAAAAATACTCAATTTAAATGATAATGAAATTCAGCAGTTGGCAGATTTCATGGGTCACGATATAGAAATATATCATGCATATTATAGAAAACCAGAACTTACTTTCAAATAACGAGATTAACTAAATTATTTATGGCTGTGGGAGACAATAATATAAATAAATATAAAGCGAAACAATTAATGAGCTTAAAGTTATGGGAGATACTGAGATCCTTTCAGAGTCAGAAATATCTAATCAGTCCGAAGACGAAAATGACCCAAGTTTCAAAAAATCGTCAAAAAATGGTATTTTTATTTATTTTAATCGTGAGAAAGTTTGTACTTTGTTCAATTTCTTTTAGAAGTTACTCCTAGAAAAATAAATAGAAAAAAAAATTAGTGGTTGTCAATATAAAAGTCCAAGTTTCTTTAAAATGCAGTCTGAATATGTAAATCCAGTTTATCGTCGTATTGGTTTCAGAAATAAATGGTCGCAAAATGAAATAAACTTGATTAAAGAAGAATTATCCTCATATTTAGAAAATCGTACACTCCCACCCATAAATTATTGTAAAAAGCTAATTCAGAAACATAATGATGTATTCAAACTGCGAACGAAATATCATATTTATGCTTGGATTAATAATTTCAACAAAAAGAAACGAGATGCTAACCACACAATCACGCACTTTACATCGTAACAGGATAATTTATTTAGGTTAATTCGAGGATTAATTAGTAATTTTAAGTGAGTACACTCAAACTATTGAGATTCGATGGAACCTAGTAACTTAGATTCTTTCATTATCTAAATAATCTTAATAGTGACATATCAAATGTTAATGTCATAATTTTATCTAAAATAAATTAAAAACAGTTTTAATGTTTTCTATTTAGATACTGGATACAAATATTCAAATTCAATATAATAGAAAATATTTACTTGGTTTACAAACGTAATTTATTTTAGACAAAATTATGACATCGGTATTTGGTATGTCATTATTAATGATTGACATTTTTTAAATCATGAAAAAATCTGAGTTACCTGGATCTATCGATTTACAAAAACGCACTGAGCTTATTCTGTTCAAAACTGTAAGTATTACAGATCTGTAAATCTGTTAATACTGAACAAAATCGCTATGTATGGTTTTATATTAACCAATAAAATTTGATGTGTGTTTGTCAGTTTTTTACAGATTTACAGATCTGCAAAAACGTTTTTTGACAGTGTTGCGGCGAGTTAGCCTATTAGCTACTCTAAATTATTTTAAGTGGACTGTATATTTGCGGGAGAGATATTCTGCCAAACACATAAGCCTTATAGGAAAGGTGCAAAGGAACATACCTTGAGAAATCGACTGTTGCCTCCAACGATGGTGTAGCCTGGGTCTTATAGGTATTCCAGCTTGCTTCCTTGGCCTGATTCATGCAGAAGCGTTGCACATGCACTAATATTTAGAATATAAAGTCTATTTGCACTATGAACCATGCGACAAATGTTTATTATTGTAAAGCGTGTATTATAAGCGGGAGATGCACAATTATATTAATATTGTGATGCGGAATAATATGGATGCGATAGTCAAATCTTAAACGGCGTATTTTGACTAATAAAAATCAACTCACTCATACGAGTGCTTGCGAGCTACTGTGTTCGCAAAAATATTTAAATGCGGTAAAATGTTTACTTCTTTGTGTCTTAGCGACATCTTACATGATGTCTAAAAACCACGGTATGTTTTGGGATATGGATAAAAAGGACACACATGCATTTGGCGTGAACAGACAGCAATGATTTAATTGTCATAAGAACAAAGAAACTTATTCGAATTTGCTCATTTTGGTTTCTGCAATCGAGCATTACAGTTTTGATCAGAATTAACCCATAACCACATGTTAGCTTTTTTGTAATAGAAAACCGATAGTAAACTCACTCGCTTTCAAAGTAGTAGATTAAGCTAAGGTAAAGTAAGGTGTAATACTCCGGTAGGAGAGTCGGACCATTCGCTGCATTTCATAAAATGATTTACAGAAGGCTATGCTGTTTTCTCTATTTCTCTCAAATTACTAGTGTGGTACATGTCATACTCCATATAAAAGTGTTTTAGTGGAGATACAGTAAATGTAAGTTTTGGGACGGCTCAAAAGTTTTTTGTCCATAGTAAAAAAAAATTGTCTTCACCACTGAAGGTAAGTTTTAAGTTCTAATTTGTATGTGTATTAATATTATTAACCTTATTGAATAAATATAACCTACAAATAATGCGCTGCATGCTTTTTGAATGTGATGAAGAGGTCCATCTCTCCTTACAGTCGGAGAGACGTACCGCACTGAAAGAAGGATAGACTACATAAATTAGTTAGTATACATTTTATTACAGAGATGCCTACAGATTATAAAAGAAAGAAAAACGTTAAGCTAAGAGGAGGGCGTTCGAAGCTATTAACAACAAAGAGATGACAATAAGTGAAGCTTCTAGGCGATATAACGTTCCAAAAACAACATTAATTCGAAGATTAAAAAATAAAAATATATTTAAACCTGATCGCCTTGGCCCAGAGTCGTGTCTAGACGAAAAAGCTGAGAAGAAAATAGCAAACCATATAAAAAACTACAAAAAAGTGGTTTTGCACCTACTAGGGACGAAATACAGACTATGGCGTTTAAGTTAGCAGAAACTATGGGGATAAAACAAAAATTTAACAAGGAAGACGAGAAAGCGGGAATCAAGTAGTTAAGATCTTTACTGCGTAGACAGTCTGACATTGCAGTAATAAAGAAACTGGTAAGTTGTATTTCGAACTACTTGACCAAATTCTTACCGAAAATGGTCTTTATAACAAACCGGGTAATATTTACAATATGTACTGAGGAAACGGGCTTACAATTAAACACTAGAGGTGGACTGGTTTTAGCAGAAAAAGGTTAAAAAAATGTGCCTGTTATTAGCTCAGCTGAAAAGGGAGAAACAATAAGTGTCCTTACCCGTTGCAATGCGGAAGATGTTTTCTACTACCGTATTTCATTGTTAAGGGTAAACAAAAAGATGAATATTTAGATGGGATGCCTCCTGGTTCCGCAATTCAAATGTTTGAAAAGTCAGCATACGTAAATTCTGAATTTTTTTATTGGCTTAAAACACATTTTATACCAAGAAAAATGCCTGGAAAAGTAATTTTATTATTAGATGGCCACACATCTCATACTACAAATGTTGAAATGCAGGAGTTCTCTGAAAAAAATTATGTAATACTTTTGTTTTCCTTCCCATACAACTCATTTTCTGCAATCTTTAGAACGAACATTTTTTAAATCGCTGAAAACTTTCTATTATGATGCTTTTCGTCGGTATGTAAAATCGCACGCAAATCGTAGACTAACTCGACTTCAGTTCGGAAAACTACTTGGTGAAGCTTGGAATAAAGCGACCACAGTAGAAAATGCGGTGTCAGCATTCAGATCTGCAGGAATTGTACCGTTTAATCCTAACATTAATCCGGAATATGGATTTATTGAAAACGTACAAACGTTAGTACCGATAGAATTAAATGAAAATGCTAACGAAGAACAATAATCATCCAATTCTAATAAACCAAAAAAAAACTCCATCCAAACAAAAAGACACTCGTGAGAAATATTCGTTTTCCGGAAATGGACTGTGTCATATTTTGATTCAGAGCTCAACGTTTCGCCCGCAGTCATGGGGCATTTTCAGGAGCAAGGGGATAGTACTGTCTTAAACACGGTTACCCGACGTGTCAACCACGCTAGAGGCAGAGTTTAAGCAACAAGGACGAAGACTCAGTTTACAAGGTTACCCGACGTGTAAACCACGCTAGAGGCCAAATAAACCAAGTGACGAAAAGAAGGCCGAGAAGACAGTTATATACTAATCTAAAGATACGGTAGATGCTCCCCCAAACTAAAGATAAACGCGAACCCTTGTCGTCACCCGGTCTTTATAGTATTCTTTGTTCTTGCGGCACAGTATAAATAGGTGAAATAGGAAGGAGTGTTCACACTAGATTGTCAGCACACAAACGCTGTCTGCGTAATGGTATGGTATTAACATCTGCGGTCGCGGAACACCAACACAACACAGGACATAACATCTTATTTGAAAATTCCCGCATTTTAGCTCCTGTCCCTGAGTTCTACAGACGTAAATACAGGGAAACTTTAGAAATATGGAAACATCCGAATACCATCAATCAGGATGATGGCTATTTCTTGAGCCACATGTGGAAACCGGTGATTCTCGGAACACGACACGCCCAATCTACCATTACGAACTCGATTCCCATTGGTCCTCATTAGCTCTGCTCATCTACCGTATCTTTATATTAGTATATAACTGTCTTCTCGGCCTTCTTTTCGTCACTTGGTTTATTTGGCCTCTAGCGTGGTTTACACGTCGGGTAACCTTGTAAACTGAGTCTCCCTCCTTGTTGCTTAAACTCGGCCTCTAGCGTGGTTGACACGTCGGGTAACCGTGTTTAAGACAGTACTGTCCCCTTGCTCCTGAAGATGCCCAATATGACTGCGGGCGAAACGTTGAGCTCTGACTCAAAATATGACACAGTCCATTCCCAGAAAACGAATATTTCTCATGACTCAGACTGTGGAAGACTACGCAATTATTTCAAAAAGACACTCGATCCAAAATTTTAAATGAAATTTCACCAATAACTGCGACTATATTAAGTACACGAAAAAAAGGAAGAAACGTATCCAAACTTTTAACTTCGCCAGAAAATATTCAGCGTAGGAAAAATGAAACTCAAAAACGTGTAAAAAGAAAAGAAAATACAAATAGAGAGAAAGGTAAAACAAAAGCGAAAAATGTACAGATTTCAACATCTTCAAGTTCGGATGAAATTATTTTAAATGGTACTTCAGATAATGAAAATTTAGAAGACTACGAAAATAAGTGCGCGGGATGTGGCGAAGATTATAGAAAAACACAAAAGAAGGATGACTGGCTGAAATGTGTAATGTGGCAGATGGTTGCACGAAAGTTGTACATCTTACGAAAATTTATGCCAACTTGCCGGAAAGCACACAGCACAGAAAAAAGCTCGTTAAAATATATGATCTATCTGACCTTCTATACGTAATCCGTCTAACCTAACATGGGTAGGAGAGACAGACCATTTTCGAATCTTCGTATTTTTATATTTTCTATGCAATATTTCATTATTTTTGTACTGTCTTTAACTTCGTGTCAGTATATTTTAATAAAGAAGTTATCTTAATTTATATAAAATGTGGTCCATCTCACTTCACTTTACCCTATATTTTTATTATAAAAAAAGCATGTACAGTAAAATTATTGAAAGATGTCCGATCCGATATATATTTATCTCTCTCTCAGAAGAAGCATGTGCGATAAGAATGGATATAAAACGCTTGTGTTTCAAAAATTTATATTGTTTCGACCAAGTTAGGATATTCAATTTTCAAACGATGCTTGTTGTTGACAGTATTTTCGCTGTGACGTAAGTTCGTTTATTCATTCAGATATATTACCTTGATTCCGTAGGAATAACATTATTTTCTGTCAGTGACACTGACACTGTGTATCTTATTTTTCACATATTTTGTTTTACATTTGCTAATAAACTTACCAGTTGACTTAGTTTTGAATTTTGAATTCTTAATACTTTAACATATATTTTCATAATAATAAAATAACAGAATTATCCTATGTACTCTCATAAGAACTAAATGACCGACACTACTGAATTTGACAGAAAAAATCTTAATTCATACAATTCGTAGATGGCCTTGATCGGACATCTTTCAATAATTTTACTGTACATTTGATATTTGGAGAGATATAGTTATTGTTTAGTGATTTTAATTATATTATTACAGTATACAATGATTTAGCACAACTTTTATTTGTTTAAATACATTTTTAATTTTAGTGTGTCATTTGAAATTGTAAACGTTAAACTTGTATGCAATATTTGTTGCTATTTTGTTCTCATTGGAACACATATTCAAAATTTAGTTTCGTTGATTAATAAATTTTGATAGAACTAGTTTGCTAGATGAACCAAAAAACTATATATGTTGCCATTACTAGTACTTGAGATTCAAACTAAAATTAAGATAATTTAATTTAGTTTGCAAAATGTTAATTATTAGTTATCTATAATACTAAACGATTAGATTCACTATCTATATATATTTTCTTTAATCACGACGATCGCCCAACTTTAGACAAGGCTACAGCTTAAACGGTGCGACCGATTTTCATGAAATTTGTGTCAAATTGTAGGAAATGATTGGCTTCAGGGCCCTTCTAATGGGACGAATTTCTGTAGGATGCATAGTTTTCGAGTAATAAATTATTAAACGTAAAACTAAACAATGGATCGTAGAATACATGTAAAAATTTAGAAGATAAAAATGCTGTCATGTGTAAAATTTGGCATGATGTCAATGTCAATAATGACAAATTATGAATGTCGTATGGGTTGTCGACCATTTCAATGCTAAATATAAATAAATATATTGTGTAAAATTGAAGAAAAGAATATGCATTAAACGAGGTAGGTATACATCAAGCAATATTTATTGTTAATTTAGATTTTATTTTGTAAATAGATTTTATGAAATGTCAGAAGTTACCAAAAACTACGAAAACGTTGATAAAGACTAGAAGAGTTTCACAATCGAACGAAGAATACATGTATAAAATTAAAAAGATAAATACGGTCTTTTGTCATATTTGTAATGTTAATGACAAATCTAAACTACAGAAAATAATCGATTTAAAATTGAAGAAAAGAATGTAGGAATTAAACGACGTAAGGTACGCTATGAATGTAAGATATGTTTATTCTTATTTTATAAATTATTTTGTAAATAGATTGTTGTAAATGTTCGAGGTTATTAAACGACGAAATGGACGAGAAATGTAGGAAAAGCATCAACGACAAGAAAGACTGGGAGGACAAAGTGTACAGTGTACAGAAAGAATGTCAAGGATTGTTTTCTGTGCCGGTCAGTATATTAATCTAAGATATGTTTATATTTTATTTTGTAAATAGATTTTACAAAACTGACAAAAAGAAACTGGTAGTATTTGGGCTGGCGGTCCAGCGTACTTTATTCGCACAGATTTACCCGTACGTTCTAAACCTAAACCGTACACAAATAACGGAGTGTGTGGGGCTCATGTCATATGGTATGTCAATGTCAACGCTCACATATTATCGGTTTTCATCCTTTTAAATGCAAAAAAAATGCTTAAATAATATGTAAAATTGAAGAAAAGGTTATGCATTAGACGAGGTAGGTATATAAAATGATTTAAAGCCATGTTTTATATTAATGTATTATATATTTTATTTTGTATATAGAATTTTGGAAAATGAATAAGGTAACACGACGAAAAGGATAACAAGGGCAGGAATCGGTCGAAGAGTACACATACAAAATTAAAAATATACATTGTCATTTGTCATATTTGATATGTTAATGACAAAAAATTATGAATGTCGTACCGGTTGTTCTTTTCAATACTAAAAATATTTAACTATGTAAAATTGAAGAAAAGAATATAGGTAGGTATATATAAAAAGCACTGTAAACGTGGAAGAAGAATTGCAAAAATATGGGTATACCCTTGGAAGTTCAAACAATTTACACTTTATGCTTTACAGATGATGAAATACTTATTGCACAAGACTACAACGATAGTGAATACATGATACGAAAATTTATAGAAGATAACCGTAGCTGAGGTCTAGAAATAAACATACATACAGCGAATGCGCAATGAGAGACTTCCTAAACAAATATTACAGTGGACACCTACCGGCAAAAATAAAAGAGACCTAGAAGAAGTTGGGTAGCAGGAGTCCAAGAAGGAATAAGAGAGAGAGGGAATTAAATGAAGATATATGGCAAGATAGAGAGCAGTGGAGAAATGGCATCGGAAGACATCGTAGAACGAAGTATATGTAATGATTTTAAGTCATGTATATTGTTAATTTATATATTTTATTTTGTAAATAGATTTAACAAAATGTCAGGTTGAGAATGACATACGCGTTAGTTAGTTGTTCTTCATCGAATCCAGCCAGAGATATGTTATTCATTGGATAAACCAAAAATCCTACAGGAAAATCATGCCTTAATGTTTGGAACAAGACAATTCAATAATTTTAGATGGTATGTTTTAATCTGTTCTTTTCTGCAATTCATTTTCTTACATTACGTTTAAAATTATTTCAGATTAAACATAATTCAATAAATAAATAAATAAATAATTATATCATCACGGCATATTACCCATTGCTGGGTGTGCCAGTCTGCTTTGTACGCAGATATCGGTAATGATGATGACATATTTGTACCGTGCGTGCGTTTACCAGGCGTCACCTCATGGGCACTCATTGCTAGCGTGGAGAGTGCACCATAATTCAATATCTATCTTAAAACGGTAGAGATTTTAATCTGCATTTCATTTTCTTATATTACGTTTAGAATTATCTATTTTAAAATTCTTTTATTGCCAATTAATAAAAAATCTTTAAAATTACATAGGGCCATAAAACGTTGTTAGCTGATCATATGCACAATGTAACCGTGGATACGTATCAAAAATACAATGGAAAAGAAGTCTTGTCAAAGTTAACAATGTGATAAAAGTTAACAATGTTTTATGCAACTGGGCCATAATCATACAGCATAAACCACAAAAGTAATCTTGTATACCTATGAGTCTTACATTTTTCCTCTTTAATAACAATCCAAACTTTATTAATGTAATGTAACTACTTACTTTTTTTCAGTTTGTAACTAATTGTTTACTTTGGAATTAAAATATCACACTTTTGAGTTTTGTTTGATTTATTTTTACTTTTAAATTTAGTATTGTGTACTCATAGACGTGTTATTAATATTACGTTCATACAGTGTGTTAAAAAAAATCCTAACTCGGAGAACAGAGAAACGTGTGTTTGATCAATATTCAATTCAAAAGTCAAGTTGTCAAAGGATACAGTTTATCGACATTCGCCGTTTTCTAATTTGAAAAGCTTTGATTTCTTTGCAAAACATTTTTGACAATATTTTAAGTCAAATTGACATTTAATTAATTGACATACGTGTCTTTGTACACAGCCTATTCCGAATTTTTTTGAACACACTGTATTTATCCTGTAATTAAGACATTTTGTCCTGTTTGCTCGCATAAAACGCGCAGCATTTGTTTATTTCAATATATGTTTTTATCAGTTCCTACCAATCACTTTGTATACATAAGCATTTAACATGGTAAAACAGTTTTCCGTAAGGCGTTGCCCCCCAAATTATTATAGAAAAAAATTATTCAAATAAAAGTTGTAGAGCATAAAATTCTACTTTAATATTAATAAACAAAATCCATTTCGTATGTTTAGTAACTCTAGAAATTAAATATGAAAATTTTAGTTTAATAGCACTAGCCATGGAATTAAAACAAACAGACAAACAAATGATCGATGTTTTAACTGTCAAATATTGAGACTTTTTCAATCACCTAAAAAATTACATTTGTTATGCTGTTTGTTTTAATTTTATGGCTATCACTATTTTTGACGTGATTTTCGATATTTTCATTTGCAATTTCTACCGTTACAAAGCATGCACAATTAATTTTTTTCTTGATTCAAATGCAGAATTTCATGATCTACAACTTTTATTTGAAGTATTTTTTCAAAAATAATTTGGAAAGCAACGCGCAAGGTAAAACTGTTTTCCCATGTTAAATGCCTATGTAACGGATTTGGAGTGCCACCTGGTATGTAAGTATGTCGAAAAATTATATTTAACTGCATTTTTTGATTATACTTCTGAAATATTATTGACAACTTTTTGCAAGAAAATTGTAGCCTGTAGCCGACTGAGCTGTCGTACTTTTGACATAATCTCCATGATAGCCCTTGACAAAACATTTCTTGTTGTTTGTCAGAAATATATTTTGTTCGGTATTAAATGAAAAGTTTTCTGCCTGGCTAAATTATAGAACTTCCAAAATTTAGACATCAACTCAATTGGCTTTTGTTTTTCGCATAGAGTTGTCTGAACCCTGTCGTGATTGGGATCAACTGAAATTTTGTCTGCTGATATGGAAGTGTTAACAATTAGACATCTCAGTCGGCTTTTGTTTTGTGCGTAAAGATGTTAGAAATATGTCGTGTTTGGTATCAAATGAGAGGTCTAATTAAGGACTGTTAGATACATGTGTCAAAATTTCTGACACGTTCATTGGCTTTTGTTTTATGCATAAAATTAAATCGTTTGAGAGAATTTGGGTATCTGACAAGACTTCTGGCGTTAGCATTTTGGTTTTAAATTGTGCGTAGACAGATTGGATGTACGTATAGTCTATCATAAAACACTATCGGCGGAGCCCTAGGGTAAACTCGGCGAAGCCGAGGTTACGCTAGTCCTAATACTAAACGATCAGATTCACTCACTATAGTTATATATTTTAATCAAGACGATCGCCAAACTTTAGACAAGGCTACAGCTTAAACGGTGCGACTGATTTTCATGAAATTTGTATCAAATTGTAGGAAATGATTGGCTTCAGGGCCCTTCTAATGGGACGAATTTCTGTAGGATGCATAGTTTTCGAGTAAAAAATTATTAAAGATTGAAAATTGGGACAGACACAATATTTTTCACAGTAACGATCACAGTTTTCCTTGAAAATTTAAGACGAAGAACGCCATGTTTGTCATGTCATTTTGAACCTTTAAATGGAAATATTTATGAAATTGAGACAATTTGAAAGAAGTTTAATTCATAATTATAAATTTGGAGAATGGGCAATTATATCCGCACAGGTAAAAAAGGCCTAAACCATTTTAATTAAAAATTATAAAATTTGACGGTTCATATGTACTTGGACAGTGTTACCAAATGTGTCATAAGTAACTAGGTAAAAAACAAATATTTCTAACTAAACAATATTTTTCACAGTAACGATCACAGTTTTCCTTGAAAATTTAAGACGATAAACGCTGTTATGTCAATGTCAATGATGACAAATTATCAGTTTTCTTCCTTTTAAATGCAATAAAATGTTTAAATAATATGTAATAATTAAAGAAAAGATGATGAATTTAACAAGGTAGGTATATGTAATGATTTTAAGCCATGTTTATTATTATGTTACATATTTTATTTTGTAAATAGAATTTTGGAAAATGTATAAGGAAACACGTCGAAAAGGATCAGAAAGGTAGGAATAATATCACAATCGATGTACAAAATTAAAAAGATAAACATTGTCATGTCATATTTGATATGTTAATGACAAATTATGCATGTATCAATTACTATAACCGATGATATAAAAACAAGTCAATTAAGATGGTACGATCACGTACAGCAAATGAGTAATGGCAAAACACATACCACAGTAAACTCCTAGCGGCAAAAAGAAAAGAGGGAGACCTAGAAGGAATTGGGTTGCAGGAATCCAAGAAGAAATAAGAGAGAATGAAGATCTATGGCAAGACCAGTGGAGAATTCGCATCGGAAGACATAGTACAACGTTATAAACCGATTGTATATATAGGTATATGTAATGATTTTAAGACGTGTACAGGAAAATCATAGTCTGGAACAAGATAATTCAATAATTTTAGATAGTATGTTTTAATCTGTTCTTTTTTTGTAATTCATTTTCTTACATTACGTTTAAAATTATTTCAGATTATACATAATTCGATATCTATCTTAAAACGGTACAGAATTTAATCTGTATTTTATTTTCTTATATTACGTTAAAATTATCTATATTAAAATTCTTTTATTCCCAATTATTGTATCGTACTAATAAAAAATATTTTAAATTACATAATCATACAGCATGAGCCAGAAAAGTAATCTTTAATACCTGTCATTTTTAACAATCCAAACTTTATTGATATATTTTCAAATTCGTTGTAAAAATTCAGATCTAATGTAATGTAAGCACTTACTTTTCTGCAGTTTGTAACTAACTGTTTACTCTAGAATTAAAATAACACATCTTTTAGTTTTGTTTGATTTATTTTTATCTTTAAATTTAGTATTGTGTACTCATATACATGTTACTAATACAGGGTCCGCATTTTAAAAGTTCCCGCCTGAAAATTCATGATTAGGCAATCCATGATACATTTTATAAGTGACTTGGTTTTTAAAATTTTGTTTTGCTCTTATACCTACTGTGATTATTCGATTTAAAGTACTAATATTCACCAAGTGGCTTATAAAATGTATATGGTTTTGCTTACTCTTAAAATTTCAGGCGGTAACATATAAAATGGGCACCTTGTATTATGTTTATATTTATCCTGTAATTTTGTCCTGTTTGCTTGCATAAAATGCGCAGCATTTGTTCATTTCATTATATGTTTTCATCAGTTCCTACCACGGTGTAGTATCTACAGGTGAGAGTACGAGATGAGTTGACATAACTAGCTGGTACAAAAGACGCTAACGCGACCCGTTACCAATTGACAGGCGTTTGGCAGTTGGTGTGCCGCAGTGTGCCGGTTGCGTTTAAAATAAGTTCGCGTTTAAATAGAAAATGTTGTGCTATAGGATGCACAACAGGGTATGGATCAAATAAAGAGATATAGACCCGAATTTTCATTTCTTGAAGTAACGTTACTTCAGAAGTAGCGCTATTTCGATTTTTTATTTATTTTATTTTATGAATAGATAAGAATAGGTTTCATATTTTTGTAAATCAAACCTATGACATTTGAAATAAATGCTTTTTACAATTTAATTTATTTTTATATCTCTAATTTTAATGTTAAAGTTGACATTTAACAGTTGAAGTAGCGATTTTTCGAAGGTAGCGCTACTTTAAGATGTAAAAATACGGGCCATAGTCTTTTTAAGGTGCCAAAATGTGCGATTTTGTAGCAGCCAGCCATGCTATAACCATAGAAACAGGTACTACGATTAGGAAAATTCTGATTTAAAGATGTCAGTGTCAAGTACATGAGATAATGTTTATTTTATAATTTTACTGAAAATATAGAAGCCTTCTGTATGGAATTTGTCCAAAATACATACATAGAACTGACAAAAGATAAAAGGTAATGTATTGAAAATATAAAATATTGTGCGTTATATAGGAATAATTTACTATTTTAAATATTTGTAAAAACCGGGTCGCAAAAAACCTGACATCTAGCAGCATACTGTATGAACTAACCCGGTTATTTAGCCATTCTTTGTAATACATTATACATCGTGCACTCAGTTATAGATACTACATTTCCGAAATATTACTGACAATTTTATAAAAAAAACAATAGCCGATCGAGCTGTCGTATTTTTGACAATTCTCTATGACACTCCCTGAGAAAACATTTATTGTTTTTCGTATAAATTTGTCAGAAATACAGGGTGTTTCAATTAACTATGTAAGGCTTCGGAGTATAAATTCTAGAAACCAACATGAAAAAAATCTAATAAACATTGGTGCTAGAACGCTTCATACAGAGATACCGAGGATTTATCTTAAATGAAACGTAATACTGAAATAGAAAATAGTTGGCTGATGGCATTTGTTTAATTCATTTAAAATTTAAATGAGATTTAATTAATTAAAAATTCTACTCATTTCAATCCGATAATTATTTAATTATTACACCTGTTATTTAATATTTTGATAATATTTCTAATACAAAAAAGTATTGCCAAGCTCTCTGTATTTAATAAAAATGTAATATTTTAATAATTTACCGTAGTATTTTTAAATAATACTGATTTATTTATTGAATGTAATGGCTTTCATTTTGAACACTTGCTCTGGGATTCTTTTTATAAATAATTATTTATGACCCAGTACAAAATAAATAAAACTAACCTATTTCCTGTTTTTTTTTTAAAAAAAATCCTGGGTATCTCTGTTATACTATTATTCACGAAAGATGACTATTCAAGGTCATTGGTTTGAAGAAAGAATACACATCACTTTACAGCAGTAGCTTAGCAACATTTTATATTAGAAAGAGAAATATTATTTGACCTATGTCTATTTAATTTATGTGGTGGGACAGATATATGTAAATAGTGGCATTACTTTCTAACACATTATAAATAATAAGGACGTATGTCGTAGAATTACAGATACCTAATTATCTACTACTATGCCCTCTGTGCCAGTGGCGTTGCCGTTTAAATCAAATTATTATTACTTGGTTTATAGTTAAGACTACGTTTTTGAATTTTGCAAAAACATAAGTGAAGAACGTAAGTCTTTCAGAAAGCCATTATTTAGAACGAAACATAATTTTTAAATAACATACACTTATTTTTTCATTTGAAATGTGTCCATAAATATTTCATGTTACACGCCTATGCTTACAAAATGCAGTGAAGTTATTTGCGAGTAATATTATATCAGACGGCTCACAAATGACCTTGAATAGTCATCTTTCGTGAATAATAGTTTAGTCAGCGTTATAGCACCAATGTTTATTGGGATTTTTCCCCCTTTTGGTATCAGAATTCATACTCCTACGCCTTGCACTCTTATATGAAACACCTGTATATCCTGTTTAGTATTAAATGAAAAGTTTTCTGCATGGCTAAACAATAGAACTTTCAAAATTTTGATATCAACTTGACCGGCTTTTGTTTTTCACATAAAGTTGTCAGAACCATGTCGTGATTAGGATCAAGTGAATTTTTTTCTGCAGGGCTATAACATAGAAGTGTCAACAAATATCGGTCGGCTTTTGTTTCTGTATAAAGGTGCTAGAAATATGTCGTGTTTGGTATCAAATGAGAGGTCTGGTTACGAACTTTTAGACACAAGTGTGGAAATTTATAACAGGTTGATTGGCTTCTGTTTTATGCATAACGCTAATTCGTTTGATAGAACGGGGACCTTGGGTATCTGACAAGACTGTTGGCGTTACCACTTTGGTTTTAAATTGTGCGTAGATAAATTGGATGTACGTATAAACTATTATAAAACACTATCGGCGGAGCCCTAGGGTAAACTCGGCGAAGCCGAGGTTAGGCTAGTATGTAATACTAATTATATAGCATTTTTCACGTAAGAATGGCATTACGCAATACTAATTCGCTCAATATTCTAAACTGACACCTACTAGGAAATTATCTTTTTTTGCATCAAGGCACTCACATGTAAACAAGACCATCATTCTATCCCTTTTCGATAATTTTTTTTCTGGCATTGATAAACAATTGTACCTTTTATATTGCGCAATGCCATTCTTACATTAAAAATTCTATACATATATCTACATGTATTAAATGTCAGTTTCATAATTTCGAGTTACCAGTTTCAACAAAACCATTTGGTAAACCGGGTGTTAGTTTTTTTATGCAATATAGGACATACTATAACCGGTAGTATGAACAAAAAATTAAGGACGATTAGCGAGTATTTGATTAGCATTGTTTTATCTCTCTCAATAGTTTATGGATTATTTTAAACAAAAATATTTCAAATAATAATAAATTACACGCATCTTTTATTTGAAGCATTTTTCTCTAAAATAATCCATAAACGATATAGAGAGATAAAACTGCTAATCAAATGCTCGCTAATCACCCTTAATAACTTGTTCATACTAACGGTCAATATATTTTTTTTAATATAGCAATAATTTGTTCCCTATTGATGTTAGAGCAAAAGGCTTCAAATAAATGGTAGCTAATTAAATTCTCCATCAAATTACTAATCACATCATATACCATTTACAATTTGAAATTTGGGGTTGAAATTTTGTAAAACAGTTCATTTATCATAAAGTCTTTGCAATTTAAACGACGTGCAAACAAGTATATGACATTTGAACGTTAATTTTTTTAAATAAATAATGTATTTTATGTACAGTTTAAAATTCATAGCTCTCGCTATAATTGAGTTATATTACAATATTTTAATTCCAGTATTACTAATAACAACATGTGTAATATGAAATGTAATAGACCTTTTCAATTTAACGGCTATCTCTTTCTCTCACTGCAAATAAGAAAATGGCGCGAACAACTGCCAGCTGGGCTGTCAAACAAAACGTCAAAAATATTGCAGTCATTAAAATACCTACATTCTCGGTGAAAATTTGCGCCGCTAAAGATTTTAACTTCAATAAAAGCTTTTGTAACTTATTTCGATAAGATTTTTTTAAAGTTATATGAGAATTTTCTCACATTTTACGTCTAATTTTTTTAGAAACAAACGCCATAGATCTCAATTGTTCTTACTATGCGCAAATCTCCATTGCGCATATCTTCTATCTCTTTAAATTGAAAATGTCCATTAGTGACATAATATGATTTATATGAAACATTTTGCAATAAAATCAGTAGTGAAGAACAGAACATATCTCTATAAAAAAATATTTTAAAAAATGAACACATGTATATTTATATAAAAATTAAAACATTGTATATGTTGTATCAAAGATTTATATTTTTAATCTACCAATATTTCTTTATTACCATTTACTATTAATGAAAATACCAACACCTCTTGAAAAAGTGCACTCTGTAGCTAGTGTAGCTCCTCCTGATATACGGCGCAAAGTGATATACGGCGCGAAGTGATATACGGCGCGAAGTGATATACGGCGCGAAGTCATGTACGGCGCGAAGTGATATACGGCGCGAAGTGGCAGCCATAAAGGAAAAATTGAGAGTATCAACTTCCCAAATCCAAACAAACATCAACCATTCGGCAACGATTAAAATCAAGGAAAAGCTTTCTTCACAGTACAGAAGATATGCAACCATTAGTGACATAATAAGATTTATATGAAACATTTTGCAATAAAATCAGTAGTGAAGAACAGTACATATCTCTATAAAAAAATATTTTAAAAAATGAACACATGTATATTTATATAAAAATTAAAACATTGTATATGTTGTATCAAAGATTTATATTTTTAATCTACCAATATTTCTTTATTACCATTTACTATTAATGAAAATACCAACACCTCTTGAAAAAGTGCACTCTGTAGCTAGTGTAGCTCCTCCTGATATAAGGCGCGAAGTGATATACGGCGCGAAGTGATGTACGGCGCGAAGTGATATACAGCGCGAAGTGGCAGCCATAAAGGAAAAATTGAGAGTATCAACTTCCCAAATCCAAACAAACATCAACCATTCGGCAACGATTAAAATCAAGGAAAAGCTTTCTTCACAGTACAGAAGATATGCAACCATTAGTGACATAATAAGATTTATATGAAACATTTTGCAATAAAATCAGTAGTGAAGAACAGTACATATCTCTATAAAAAAATATTTTAAAAAATGAACACATGTATATTTATATAAAAATTAAAACATTGTATATGTTGTATCAAAGATTTATATTTTTAATCTACCAATATTTCTTTATTACCATTTACTATTAATGAAAATACCAACACCTCTTGAAAAAGTGCACTCTGTAGCTAGTGTAGCTCCTCCTGATATAAGGCGCGAAGTGATATACGGCGCGAAGTGATGTACGGCGCGAAGTGATATACAGCGCGAAGTGGCAGCCATAAAGGAAAAATTGAGAGTATCAACTTCCCAAATCCAAACAAACATCAACCATTCGGCAACGATTAAAATCAAGGAAAAGCTTTCTTCACAGTACAGAAGATACGCAACCGTCCAAGGAGACTAGGATACAAATAATGTGGCAAGCACAGGCGAGGAATCTAAACTAGCTAATTCCATTTGAAGATCTGATGTTAAAATTGAAAAAAGCTTACAATTTTACCGCACGTTTTCCAGTATTTAAGAACAACGCCCAAATAAATAAAAATAAAATTGTTTTATAAGAATATTTATTTAAAAATCAATTATAAAAAATATAAAAATTAAAATAAAAGTCTTAGGAGATTCAGTTAGAGTTGAATGTACGCAACGCCTCTTCATTTGATACAAAAAGTCAGGTCTGGTACTGTGAATTGTTTCAACGTTTGCTTTTTTACTTAAAATCACACTTCATTGTAGAAGTATCTTTGTTTTCTTTGGAAGTAGATGCTTTAGAGAAAACATCGTTGAGATTTATTTCAATTTGCTTTGATATTCTTTCGCGAGTCCAAGTAGTTCATAGTTTTCTTGCAGTTCTTCTGTTTGTGTAGCCACTCCATGTGGTCGTTTTAAAGGAACGGTGGATACTTTCTTTTTTTATCTTATTTTCTGGCTTTATGAGAACTAATAACACTTTCGTTTGTGGTTTGGATGGAGAAATCAGTCTGTTTACTAGATTTAATTTTTCGACTCTTTGTGTGAAGACTCTTTTCAGGTCGTAATATATTATTGTTATGTGTACGTTTACGTTTATTCACTTTTTTTTAAGATGAGATAGATGTGGGCAATGAATAATTTTTCGTCTCTGAAATTATATCGCATTTATCATCGGACCACACATTCATATCATTTTTGATCACACCTTGTTTAAATTCAAATCGTGCTGATGATGTCAAAAGTTATTGAAGTCATACCGCATTCATCATCAGACCACACATTCATATCATTTTTGATTACACTTTGTCTAGTTCCATTATTAACTTGTGTTACCTGGTTCGAATCCATGCTTGGCAAATTTATTTTTAACAATGACAGTTCAAAGTTTAGAAACAACTACACATTTGTCAATGTGTACATGTATACCATGAAGTTGCCACACATCAGTAAATTCGAACTTGGCGCGTTATCTACATTATAGTGTGTTCCGTAAATCAACTGGTAACGTACCGGTATGACCGGTTCTTGGTTGAGCGTTCCGTAAATGCTGAAAAGTTACATAAGTATTATATTCGGAACGCGGTTGCTGAAAAAAACTCGTTACCGGTCGTACCACAACAACCAGCAAAATTTCTTGGTTTCCGCGGTAAATCCATCCCCACCACAACTTATCTGTCATGTGTTCTTGTATGTCAAATTGTTTATAAAGGTTATAATCAGTTGTAACTACAATGGAAGTTTCGTGGGAGGTTTGTATATTAATATAATTATATTAAATCATACCTTTTATTAATTTATAACTTATATTTCAGAAAAACAACATAAATTATTTCTGTTTTCAATGTAAAACAAACTTGGGAATTTTTGAAAACTTACAACTTGCTATAGCGCAACACGAATGTTTATCACAATATGATAATGTTGCAATAGATAACAATGAAGTGTTTGGTGTTCGTGAGAATACAGAACAACAAACAAATGTCAATGACGAAAATGACAACCAGGATAACGGCCTAAAATGGTGTGACAGTGATGTTCGCCTTCTTATAGATACATACTCGGAACAAAAATCAAAATTCGATTCACCTATGTATAATAATATCGCTGTGTGGAAGAAAATTAGTGCTAATTGGCGGAACAAGGAGTTCATAAAAGTCATGAAAAATGCAGTGAGAAATGGCGAAATCTTAAAAAAAGATACAATCAAATTTTACAACATAATTCAAGTACAGGAAGAAACAAAAAGTACTGGATATTTTTCGACGTAAGTACTTGAACACTTGAACCAAAATTTACTATCAGATTTGAAGATCTTCATGACAATCATCTTATCTCTATGGAGTTTTGTTTTGTGTATTCACTGCAAATATTTGTATAGGGCCACTTTTACATGTACGGTATAAACAGTGGTATACTGCCCTGTTAAGCATAAAAGTCGTATCTGCCAATTACACTATTTGGAGATAATGCGCAATTAGTAAAATCGCTTATGCCACAACAATAGAAACAGGTATTCGTGTTTTTTTTTACAGAAATTAAATAAATTTTCTTGGAAATTTTAGTAAGATATCAAGATTTTATTAAATTAATATAGAAAGTAACTTTTGACAGTTACGACTTTTTTGTTTAAAATCACAGTACAAATAACTAGAGATGAAAAGACGTATCTACAAATATATTTAGTTTATTTATAACACAGTCTCAACTCAAACTTATTATACACTCGTAATATAATGAAACAAAACTAAATTTAAACTAAAATTAAAACAAGCTAGTTGCATCACAACTTTTTTATTTTGTAGATGGAAGTTCTAACCAAAATTTCACTCGACTTTGGGACATAGTACTACAGAGTGTTAATATAAAATGTCGTAACTGCAGAAAATTATATCAGATACGACATTATGTGCTAATAATTTCAGATACGACATTTTGCTTAACACACAGTGAATTTTAGTAGATACGACAAACAATTAATACATTATACCAGGCCGGAGAAACTTAAATACGACATTTGGCTTTAACAAACTAATAGAAAATTTTGGCGGCAAATATTATACATAAAAAGCAAAAAATCGTTTAAAATGTAGATACGACTTTTATGCTTAACAGGGCAGTATAAACCTTGGATATCTTATTCCACAGATAAACAAAAAAATGTAGCATCGAAATTATAACTCAAATTGTCAAATTTGCATTAAATGTCAAATCCTGTTGCGATATTTTTCTATTTTTCTAAGGAATAAGCTATCCATGGTTTATACCGTACATGTAAAAATGACCCTTAATGATTTTTAGAAGTACTGTCTTAAATTTTGACTGAATTTTATCCACAGATTTTTTTTTATGTAAAATTACAGGCATTACATGATATTTACTTCCATAATCCCCAAATACATCCGCTAGCTGTGGCAACAAGTTCTGGAAAATTAAAATTACGGGAGGAATACAAAAAAAAGAATACAGAGACATGTTCCCAAGCTTTTTGCTCAAGAGATTCTATTTCTGAATTAGGTATTTTCGGTAATTCTTATTTAATATTCATATATTTTTTGTATTTAATTGAAAGTATTGACGAAACTCCGTCGAAGAAAAAAAAAACGTAGAGACACTCGTAAACAAGAAAACAGAGACATGTTCCCAAGATTCTTGTTCAAGTAATTCAACTTCTGAATTAGGTATTTTCAATAGTTCTTGTTTAATATTCATATATATATATTTTTTAAATTTCATTGAAGATGTTCACGAAACCCCGTCAAAGAAAAAGAAATTTGAAGAGGCACTCATAAATAAGAAAAGGGATACCGAAAAAGTAACTGCTGACAAAAGTCTATCAAGGTCACGAAGAATGATTAA
Source organism: Harpalus rubripes (assembly GCA_963082715.1). Lineage (NCBI taxonomy): Eukaryota > Metazoa > Arthropoda > Insecta > Coleoptera > Carabidae > Harpalus > Harpalus rubripes. The sequence goes on along the minus strand of OY720459.1, from coordinate 24,861,157 downwards.
AAGAACAGGAAAAGAAAATACTGACGATGCGAAAGAACGACGACATAGAGAAAAAATTAAGCAGCGAGCAGAAATGTTTGACTGGTTTAAGATGTACCTGGAAAATAAGAAGAAATAAAGGTTTTTTAATAAAGCCGTTATTTGTTTGGGTGATTTTTTAAATGAAAATCATATAAACACATTAATTATAAACGTGTAAATAAGAATTATTTTTATTTTGAAAGAAATTTTTAATTTTTTATACAGCGAGATTTGTATGTTTACAAACAATACATTTTTTATAATTAAATAAATGTTATAAAATAAAGAAACACTTTTATTCTTAAATAAAACAGTTTTCCTGCAGTTACATTGCAATATCTGTATATATACGATTTCGTTTTTCAATACCACGGCGTTTTCTTTCCCTTATTTCTCTATCTTCTATTTCTACATGTTCGTCATCATTATCATGAATTTCATTTATATTCTCATCCAATTGAAAGTCATTTTGTAAAATGCATATATTATGTAATACGCAGCTTGCAATTACATATTTTGGAATCCACTGCAAACTTCTGACATCCAAAAATTTCATGGATCTTTGACGTTTTTTCAAAAGACCAAATGCTCTTTCGATTGTACTACGAGCAGATGACAATCTGAAGTTGTAATTCCTCTGCTCAGGTGTAAGATGTCCATGATCCTTATACGGCGTCAATAAAGTGGGTAGACATGGATAAGCTTTATCTCCAAGTAATTGTGAATCATTTGGAAATTCCTCAGCATTATTCATGAACTCCCAGACTTCGCTTCGTCGTAATACTGTTGCATCATGAGTAGATCCAGCTTCTCCCACGTAACAATTCGTGAACATTAAACGATGGTCACATACTCCCTAAAATAAGGAATATATAAAACTGTTCACAAAGAACTTCTTACAATCAAAATAATAATTACTTGTAAAACAATGCATGGAAAATTTTTCCTACATATATATGCTTGGCCGTTTTCTTTGGGCAATGGTATGGGGATATAACAAACATCTATGCATCCAATAGTAGATGGAAATCCCATATTTTCGAATCCTCTAATGACTTCAGCGGCATACTCTCGAGGGCCAAGTTATTATCTGAGGACTAATGTCAAAAAGAGCATCAGTTACACGTCTTACTGATCTCAGTGCAGTTGCTTTCCCTACATTAAATTTAGTGCATATTGATCTGAAATACAAAATTAAGCTATTATATTTTTTCAAGCTATTATATTTTATTAATACCTGTATGAATCAGGAGTTGCAAAATACCACAGAGCTAATAAAAGTTGCGTTTCGGTATTTATCGTATGCATACCTTTATCATTTATTAATGATGATATTTCATCTTTTATTACATTTAAAACATAATTACACGCATTTCTAGACATTCTGAAATTTAGCCTAAATTCATTGTCTGTGTATTGGTGAACGACGGTTAATATGAAATCCTTTACTCTTGGTCTTCGTCGAGCTGGAAAAGTATAAAGATAATGAAAAGAAAGTCATTGTTGAACAGTTTTAAACTTACCAAAGTTTTCATTATCATCTGATTCTGAACTATCTGATGAAAATATTAAATTATCTAATAACATGAAGTTTTCAATATCACTGGCATCACTGTCATCATACATTTTCATATATATTTAAACGTACGTTATTGTTATTGTATCACCCAAAAAATCTTAGGTTAGGGAGTTCAAATGTCAAACAAAGATCGTGCCGGTAATGCGTTCCGTTAAAGCAAATAAAACTACAGTAACCGCGGTTAACCGCAACCAAGTTTACGTTACTTCACTTTTATTTACGGAACATACTATTAGTAAAATGTATATGGTAAGATATGTACCGAGTGATATGTGTGCATTTAGGAATTTGTATGCATTCCCTTCATTTATATTAAAAATTATACTTTACATATTCTGTAAAGGATTGAGCATTTTATTAATTTTAAAAATTATATAAATTCCTATGTAAATAATATTTATTTATTATAAAAATAAATTACATTCTGAAAATATAATTAATATTGTTGATAGATTTCAATGTATACCTATCTCTGCTCATCTTCAGGTAGCGGTAAAATAGTATTCCTAGACAAAATAAATATTGTTTAATATCAAATGGAATAAAATTATACATGTATTTCTAAATTTATTATATATGTTACCGGCCAAACCCAATTTCAGGATAAACTAGTTTGGCCTAAGCTGAACTAGTTCCCAACATTATCAATAAATCAGGAGTTTTATGCGTTAGGTAAGATTTTGTTAAGGTGTGTTAAGAAAGTAAATAATATACTCATAATTGCTTTAATTTTAAATAAAATATACCTTAACAAAACGTTACCTAACACACGAAACTTATAATTGATTTATCCTATTAGCAACTAGTTTGGCCTAGGCCAATTTAGTTTATCCTAAAATCGGGTTTGGCCGGTAATTTCTTTTGCAGTTATTCCTGTAACATTAAAAACCGTGAACGATTCAATTATTGAAAGAAAAAAGATTTCTATGAAAATTAAATAATATAAAAGAAGCATTGAAATGTGAATGACTATCTCAACCTTTTATGATAATTTTCGAACATCTTTAGCTCGGAGAAACCAAGTTTTAATGACCTTTATTATTTCGTCATCCTAAACACCGGAAATTCTTTTCTTCATTCTAACAGCTTCTAAAATATTGTAAATGATTTATATGAAATTTTTACCAAAAACAAATAAAACTTACATGCCATACTAAGGCCCAGTTGCATAAAGCATTGTTAACTTTAATCACGTTGTTAACTTTGACAAGGCTTCTTTTCCAATGTATTTTTGATATGTATTCATGGTTTCAATGTGTAGTTAAACATATGATCAGCTAACAACGTATTATGCAACTGGCCCTAAGGGTTTTAAATATTTTTTTTACCCTTGGCTCCTTCCCAGCTATAAGCAACTCCAATTTCGTTCCCCATCATAGTATATTAAAGTATATAAAATCGTTAAATAGGGCTAACATAACTAATCAATTAGTGCTTTGTTCCAACGTGTTCAAAATGCCTACCTGTAGCAAGTGTAACCGGAATATTAACAACAAATACCCTGGTGTGCGTTGCTTTAAATGTGCGCGCCATTTTCAAGGTGCGTGTGTGGAAGTATCCCCGGATCAAATGCCCAGCAGCTTTGTTTGGCTATGCCCTCCATGTCGTCCTGAGAGGGATGTCAACACCTCAGTCGCTGCAGATGTGAATATATCTCCACATTCACCGAACTCTCTACGGGATGTACAATCCAGCATTAACTCCTTAAAATCGGAGCTTTTGGCAGCCATTGATCTAAAATTCGATACTTTATTATAATCTTTTAATTTTTGTTGCGACAAAATAACAGATTTCGAAAAAAACCTCAAAGATATTAATGAAAAAGTAAAAGATATGGAAGCTTTTAAAAAGAAAATAATGAATTAAAACTTACCGTGAGTCATCTACCTACTAAGCTTCAGGAACTTGAACAATATTCCCGGATTAATAATGTTGTTATCCAGAATATTCCAGAGAAAACTAATGAAGATATTAATAGCATTGTCTCTAATATTGGTAATATCATTAATATTCCGATAAAAGTCGATGATATTGACGCTGCACATCGCGTACCCCATTTCAATAGGAATATTAATAATTTAAGACCTAAAAACATTATTGTTAAATTTGTATCTCGTGGAATGAAAGAGAACTTCATGCGGGCTTTAAGGTTAAGCAACTTAACAACAAAAACATTAGGTTTTGATGGTACGGAAGTCAAAATCTACGCTAATGACCATTTAACCAAAACTAACACGCTACTTTTTAAAATGGCTCGCGATGAACTGCACTCAAAAAATTGCAAATATATCTGGACCAAAAATAACAAAATTTTTGCTCGCAAAACAGACACATCAAGAACATTTGCTATAACATCTGAACAGAGTATTAAAAACCTAAATAAATATTTTTAAATAACTTATTATATTATAAACACGTTATTTTATGGGTATATGTGTTTATTACCAGAACGTTAATGGTTTGACAACCAAAACTAATGATAATAAATCTGCTTCGTTTTCTTGTGATTTCGACATTTTGTGTTTGACTGAAACTAACTTAAACTCGTCTGTTTTCGACCATGAAATAGTGAGTGACAGTTATTGTGTTGTGCGCCGTGATCGGTATACTACCAATTCTCAGAAATATGACGGTGGTGGCGTGTTGATAGGGGTCACGAAGAACTTGAATTTTGTACATCGGCCTGAGTGGTCCACATGTAGTGAAGATGTCTGGATCACAGTATACTTAAAAACATTTAAATTACATATTTGTTGTGTGTACTTACCTCCTTTGTGTAACGACTCCATGAATTTATTTCTGAACAATCTGTCTGTAATTGTTGACTCTTCCTTCACCTGATGACAAATTTCTGATTTGTAGATTTCAATTTGCCATATTTACAGAGGAGCAAACATCATAATCATTTTATTGCAAGTAATGTATATGACACTACTTCTTCTATTGTTTTGGACAGTATATCTTATTGTAATTTGAAGCAATTCATGGTGTACAAAACGTTAATAAAAGATGCCTTGATTTAATTGTTTCAAACATTGAAAGTGTGAGTGTTAAGGAATGTGATCTCCCTCTAAGTAAAGTTGACAAGCATCATCCGCCTTTATCAATTGATTTTGAATGTATATACAATTCAAATTTAAAATTTAATTATAATGAGTTGTTTTTATTTAAAAGGGCTGACTATGATTCCATTAATGAACATTTATCTAATAACAACTGGTCACAAAAATTTTCATCTTTGAATACGGAAAATTCAGTCAATAAATTTTATGATATACTGTATAATGCCATTAACACCTTTGTTCCTATAAAGTTACTCACCAAAAGAACGTACCCTTGTTGGTATTCAAAAGAATTAATTTGCTTGATTAAGGAGAAACATAAGTCACACGTCAAATTTAAGCGTTTCAGTAATTCTAGTAATTATAAGAAATTTTCCTCTTTGAGAAACAGGGTTAAAGAATTAACGCGAACTTGTTATCAGATGTATATTAGAAATATTGAAGACGAAATTCCTAATAATATAAAAAGAATTTGGACTTATGTTTCTTCTGTCAAGAAACAAGGCATACCATCTAGTATGAGTTTTAATGGGCTTAATTCAAATGTTGGTGATGTGATAAGTAACATGTTTGCAAATTACTTTCATTCAGTCTTTTTAAGTAATAGCAACTCCAACACACATACATCTGACATCTCACACTTTCAAATTCCTAACAACATTAATATAAATCTTTGTAGTATATCTACTGATGAGAGTGATGTATTGGACTTATTGTCATCCCTTGATATTAGTAAAGGTGCAGGCTCGGATGGGATCCCCAGTTTTTTATTAAACATTGTGCTACTTCACTTTGTATTCCACTAACTCTGATTTTTAATAAATCTCTTAATGAAGATCACTGTCCCAGTATCTGGAATAATGCCTTAGTGGTTCCCGTTTCCAAATTGGCAATAAAAGTGAGGTTGAAAGTTACCGTCCGATCTCTAAACTTTGCATTTTTGAAAAACTATTTGAAAAACTTATTTACAAAACCTATTTGCTACATTTAAAAATATAATAAATATTGAACATGGCTTTTATTCAGATCGATCAGTTGATTCAAACCTTATTGAATACACGGACTTCATTTTACAGTCAATGGATGATAAAACACAGGTAGATGCAGTATACACCGACTTTAGTAAGGCATTTGACCGGATTAATCATCTTATCCTGATTTCGAAATTAGAGTTGTACGGTGTTCACGATCAGTTTCTACAATGGTGCAAATCATACCTTACTGATAGACAACAATGTGTAACTATCAATGGATACACCTAGGAGTACTTTCCTGTAACCTCTAGTGTACCACAGGCATCACATCTTGGGCCTCTCCTTTTTCTAATCTTTATTAATGACATTAACAGCTGTTTTACCAACTCCCAAGTTCATTATGTATGCTGACAACCTTAAAGTATTTAACGCTGTCAAAACTGCATCCAACTGTTCTGCGGTGCAGGAAGATCTTGACAGACTAAGCTCTTACCTGATAAGGAATGATTTAACTCTTAATTTTGGTAAATGCTCGTGTATTACTTTCCACGTAATAGAAAAATACTTATGTTCAATGATTCCATTGACGGTAATAATATTAGTCGTGTCTCTCATGTTAAAGATATTAATGAAAAAGTAAAAGATATGGAAGCTTTTAAAAAGAAAATAATGAATTAAAACTTACCGTGAGTCATCTACCTACTAAGCTTCAGGAACTTGAACAATATTCCCGGATTAATAATGTTGTTATCCAGAATATTCCAGAGAAAACTAATGAAGATATTAATAGCATTGTCTCTAATATTGGTAATATCATTAATATTCCGATAAAAGTCGATGATATTGACGCTGCACATCGCGTACCCCATTTCAATAGGAATATTAATAATTTAAGACCTAAAAACATTATTGTTAAATTTGTATCTCGTGGAATGAAAGAGAACTTCATGCGGGCTTTAAGGTTAAGCAACTTAACAACAAAAACATTAGGTTTTGATGGTACGGAAGTCAAAATCTACGCTAATGACCATTTAACCAAAACTAACACGCTACTTTTTAAAATGGCTCGCGATGAACTGCACTCAAAAAATTGCAAATATATCTGGACCAAAAATAACAAAATTTTTGCTCGCAAAACAGACACATCAAGAACATTTGCTATAACATCTGAACAGAGTATTAAAAACCTAAATAAATATTTTTAAATAACTTATTATATTATAAACACGTTATTTTATGGGTATATGTGTTTATTACCAGAACGTTAATGGTTTGACAACCAAAACTAATGATAATAAATCTGCTTCGTTTTCTTGTGATTTCGACATTTTGTGTTTGACTGAAACTAACTTAAACTCGTCTGTTTTCGACCATGAAATAGTGAGTGACAGTTATTGTGTTGTGCGCCGTGATCGGTATACTACCAATTCTCAGAAATATGACGGTGGTGGCGTGTTGATAGGGGTCACGAAGAACTTGAATTTTGTACATCGGCCTGAGTGGTCCACATGTAGTGAAGATGTCTGGATCACAGTATACTTAAAAACATTTAAATTACATATTTGTTGTGTGTACTTACCTCCTTTGTGTAACGACTCCATGAATTTATTTCTGAACAATCTGTCTGTAATTGTTGACTCTTCCTTCACCTGATGACAAATTTCTGATTTGTAGATTTCAATTTGCCATATTTACAGAGGAGCAAACATCATAATCATTTTATTGCAAGTAATGTATATGACACTACTTCTTCTATTGTTTTGGACAGTATATCTTATTGTAATTTGAAGCAATTCATGGTGTACAAAACGTTAATAAAAGATGCCTTGATTTAATTGTTTCAAACATTGAAAGTGTGAGTGTTAAGGAATGTGATCTCCCTCTAAGTAAAGTTGACAAGCATCATCCGCCTTTATCAATTGATTTTGAATGTATATACAATTCAAATTTAAAATTTAATTATAATGAGTTGTTTTTATTTAAAAGGGCTGACTATGATTCCATTAATGAACATTTATCTAATAACAACTGGTCACAAAAATTTTCATCTTTGAATACGGAAAATTCAGTCAATAAATTTTATGATATACTGTATAATGCCATTAACACCTTTGTTCCTATAAAGTTACTCACCAAAAGAACGTACCCTTGTTGGTATTCAAAAGAATTAATTTGCTTGATTAAGGAGAAACATAAGTCACACGTCAAATTTAAGCGTTTCAGTAATTCTAGTAATTATAAGAAATTTTCCTCTTTGAGAAACAGGGTTAAAGAATTAACGCGAACTTGTTATCAGATGTATATTAGAAATATTGAAGACGAAATTCCTAATAATATAAAAAGAATTTGGACTTATGTTTCTTCTGTCAAGAAACAAGGCATACCATCTAGTATGAGTTTTAATGGGCTTAATTCAAATGTTGGTGATGTGATAAGTAACATGTTTGCAAATTACTTTCATTCAGTCTTTTTAAGTAATAGCAACTCCAACACACATACATCTGACATCTCACACTTTCAAATTCCTAACAACATTAATATAAATCTTTGTAGTATATCTACTGATGAGAGTGATGTATTGGACTTATTGTCATCCCTTGATATTAGTAAAGGTGCAGGCTCGGATGGGATCCCCAGTTTTTTATTAAACATTGTGCTACTTCACTTTGTATTCCACTAACTCTGATTTTTAATAAATCTCTTAATGAAGATCACTGTCCCAGTATCTGGAATAATGCCTTAGTGGTTCCCGTTTCCAAATTGGCAATAAAAGTGAGGTTGAAAGTTACCGTCCGATCTCTAAACTTTGCATTTTTGAAAAACTATTTGAAAAACTTATTTACAAAACCTATTTGCTACATTTAAAAATATAATAAATATTGAACATGGCTTTTATTCAGATCGATCAGTTGATTCAAACCTTATTGAATACACGGACTTCATTTTACAGTCAATGGATGATAAAACACAGGTAGATGCAGTATACACCGACTTTAGTAAGGCATTTGACCGGATTAATCATCTTATCCTGATTTCGAAATTAGAGTTGTACGGTGTTCACGATCAGTTTCTACAATGGTGCAAATCATACCTTACTGATAGACAACAATGTGTAACTATCAATGGATACACCTAGGAGTACTTTCCTGTAACCTCTAGTGTACCACAGGCATCACATCTTGGGCCTCTCCTTTTTCTAATCTTTATTAATGACATTAACAGCTGTTTTACCAACTCCCAAGTTCATTATGTATGCTGACAACCTTAAAGTATTTAACGCTGTCAAAACTGCATCCAACTGTTCTGCGGTGCAGGAAGATCTTGACAGACTAAGCTCTTACCTGATAAGGAATGATTTAACTCTTAATTTTGGTAAATGCTCGTGTATTACTTTCCACGTAATAGAAAAATACTTATGTTCAATGATTCCATTGACGGTAATCATATTAGTCGTGTCTCTCATGTTAAAGATCTTGGCGTCATCTTAGACAGTAAGCTTTTGTTTGATTTACATGTCGATTATATTGTTAAAAAAGCTTATAAAATGCTTGGCTTTATTTTAAGAATTGGTACAAGTTTCACTAATTGTAACACTTTCATATTTCTTTATTATTCTCTTGTACGATCTCAATTAGAATTCGCTACTGTTTGCTGGTCACCGCATTATCATGTATATATAAATAGAATCGAGTGTCCAAAGAAAATTTATTTCTATTTTGAATTTCAGTTATCTACATAATTCGATTCTGTTACTTTCGTTACAAAAAAGACGAATACTTTTGGCTCTGTCTTTCTTATTTAAAATTTTAAATAATTTTATAGATAGTCCTGTTATTTTAAATAAATTTTCTTTACGGATATCTCATCATTCTACACGATTATCTGATTTGTTTTTTGTTAAGCACTGTAGAAGAAACTCTGCAATGAATTCACCGCTATTTAGATTAGTACATGCTTACAATAATTTAGCTTCTGTACCTGATTTATTTTGTTGTAGTTTACGTACATTCAAAATATTTCTTAAATTTTATTTGAGTTATTTGTATACTATTTAATACTGACTTTATTTCTTATTCATTTTTATTTTTATACCACTGTTTTTATATGTTTATTATTAATATTTTGCCTTGACTTCGCAATATGTAATGTTTGATGTTGTTAGTGCTGCACTGTTATTGGGACTTGTCCTGTTGTGTAGCCCTTCTTTGTAAATTAAATTAAAAAAAAGAATATAGGTTAAGAATGAACATCTGACAGTTCTATTTAAACACAATAATATATAATTAATTGACATTGTCATACCTACCTTATTAGTCCCTGTGTGACAAAATAAACAGTTTTAAATAATAACAACAAATCACATGTACGCCAACTTTTACTACACGTCACATCAGGATAAATGGAAACTTGGTGCTGGCCATATATTTTGAAACCAAGATACGGTGTTATGTAGTATCAACATAATAAAAGTTGGTATTTTATTTATTAACTGGTGATATTCATACTTTAAATTACCCATTTATTCTAGTGTTCATGACAATATAATCACTAAAATTATTTATTATTTTTAACATTAATAATTTAAATTATGCTCCTCTAAAGATGTCGATTCTGTAAAGATGATTGATATATATACATCATATCTTTTAGATTTTGGTGATTAATATAATATATATATATATATATATATATATATATATATATATATATATATATATATATATATATATATATATATATATATATATATATATATATATATATAGATAATCATCTTTGCAGAATCGACATCTTTAGAGGAGCATAATTTAAATTATTTATTTTACAAATAATAAATAATTATATATATATATATATATATATATATATATATATATATATATATATTGAATGTTATCTTGTTATCTTTAACCGATCAAAAGTTAAGCAATTTGAATTTTTTGATCAAATTTCGAATTTCTGCTGGAAGACTACATTTAATCTACAGGCCTGGGACATGCGGGTTGAAAAGTGTCTTCGGATTATGTTTACAAGGTTGTTAGAGATATTTATATCTTGGTCACATGATCTGTAGCCGGTAAGTTTTTTCAACATGCCCCCCCCCCAAAACTATGCCAGTTTTAAGGCATTATGATAAAGTAAAAAAATCTTTGGCCAGCACATGACCTCCCGTCAATTCCATGTTTGAAATAGCAATGAGCTTTAAATAAAGTATCATTTCCGGTTGATCGTTTGTAAACAAAATCTAATTTGTTGTTCCAATAAATAAAAAAGTCTGTAATACCAAATTTTAGAGTATATTTTATTGTTTTTCCTTGAAAATCTGTTAAGGGCTTCAAATTAAGTACCACTTCCAGTTTATTATATGGGTATAGTCAAAATATAATGTCTCAAATTATACACGAGTTTTAAATACCAAATTTGAGAAGTTTGATTTATGTTTTAATATATTTTTTAAAATCTGTTTATAGCTTCTTGTAAAGTAGTCCTTCCGGTTTATCGATTTTACAAAACATCTAGTATGTCGTGCTCATTAATATAAAAGTCTTAAATACCAAATTTGAAAAGTTTTTGATTGTATCAATTTATTTTTTACGAAAATCTGTTGAGAGCTTCAAATAAAGTATCACTTCCGGTTTATCAATTTTAGCCAAAATCTAATATGATACTATCTTTCATATAAAAGTCTTAAATACTAAGTTTTGGAATATATCATACATTTTTGACGAAAATCTGCTCACAGCTTAAAGTAAAGTATAACTTCCAGTTTAAAAAGAGAAAAAAATCTAACATGTTCTTATTACTACAAAAATATGAAATACCAAATTTGAAAAGTTTTGGAATATATCATTATATTTTTCAAGAAAATCTGTTGAGAGCTTCCAGTAAAGTATCACTTCTGGTTTATTAATTTTAGCCAAAATCTAATATTTGTTCCCCTTGACATAAAAAGCCTAAACTAAAATTCAAAAGTTTTGGATTATATTTTAATATAGTTTCTCATTAAAAACTGTTATGGGCTTCATGTAAAGTATCACTTCCGGGTATCCAATTTTACCCAAAATCTAATCAACTTTTTATATTAATGCAGAAAACTTAAATACGGGAAATAGAAATATTTAGAAATTTGTTATAAGAGTTATCGTGGACGAAAAATCGTCACACACACACACACACGCATCATCGTGAAAATGTTAAAATTAGATTGTAGGGACCTTAAAATGTGGTCATTTATTAAAATCTTAATATGCGATTTTTAGCACGATCCCTATATCTTCCTTACCAGGGGTAGCGGGAGGTAAAAAGTAATACAAAAATCAATTATTTTCTTGATACTACTACTTTAGAGATAAGATATATGTGTTTACTTAATCATTTAGGTAGTTTAAATGAAGAACATACACGTGTCTTAGAAATATTTGGGGTGTCAGATTTAAGAACACAAAAATTTGCTCTTGGCCAAAAAATATAAAAAATATACAAAAGAAGACATGAAGCGAGCGCTTGAAGATGTGTCTCTGGGTTTACCGGTTGCAACAATAGTCAAAAAATATAATATTCCACGAATCACTTTATTATACAAGAAAACAGGAAGATATGAAGTAGGAAAACGCAGTGGTGCTTCCACTGTTTTGACAAACAATGGAGAAACGGCATTAACGAAATGGGCAATGCACTTGGGGGATACTGGGTTTCCTATTACGAAATCACAATTGATTGAGAGTGTACAGATAATATTACGCATGATGAAAAGAGAAAATCCATTTAAAGATGATAAGTCCGGAAGAAAATGGTACGATCTTTTTTTAAGACGGCACCCAGAAATAAGCGAAAGAGTTACCCAAAATTTAACATCCAGTAGAGCAGAAGTAAGATAAAATAAAAAGGTGGTTTTCTTACTTGTACAAAACGGGTCAAAGTCTGTATATACATACTCTTCGAATGATGACAAAGAATGTCTTACAACTTTAGTAACAGGAAATGCGGCGGGAATATTAGGACCTCCTATGGTAGTTTTTAAATATGAACGAATACCAGCTGCCAGTATAAATTTAATGCCGGAAAATTTTGGTATCAGAAAGAGCGTATCACGCTGGATCACCGATCAAACATTTTACGAATTTGTTACTCATATTTTTTTGTCCGTGGCTTATTTGAATGAAAATTAAACTGCCCATAATAATTTTTTGTCTATGGACATTCCTCACTTTTGACAAAAGCCGTAAGCGATTTTTGTACAGAGAAAAATATTGTACTAATCGCTTTATATCCTACCGCTACTCACATCCTTCAACCAATGGGTGTGGCCGTCTTTAGACCATTAAAGCATGCTTGGTTAAAAGGGCGTGAGTAAACGGAAAAGCCAAACTGGTGGATCAAAAATTAGAAGAGACAATTTTGCACCCTTACTAACAAAAGTTATAGATGAGGCAATCGATCCAGATATATTAAAAAACAGATTCATAGCATGCGGACTGTGTCAATTTGACTAATAAAATAGATGACTATAAGTTTATTCAGTCTACAAGACAGCAGGAAGAAACAAATGAAAACATACCTCGGGAAAATGATACTAGTAATTAAGCAATTTCAGGCTGACTTAGGTACAGCAAAATTAAATTTATTCAAGAACAGTTCTCAAGTATGTAGTGGTAATATTGAAGACACTTTTTTATTTTTGGAAAGAAATTAAGAACCAAGAAAATAGGAAAAATTAAACTAGTTTGATGAGTAAAGCTTCTTCGTTGGAATCTGAACATTTCCCATTGGAATCAATAAATTTAAGCAGTGATAATAGTGTAATAGAATTTGAAGATGGTATTGCAATTAACATAAATAATGATTTTGATGTACCGCTAACCGAGGATAGCAAATTAAAAAAAAAAAAATCCGGGAACATGACATAATATCCACGAACATAGAAAATGACACAAGCATTCGGAATGAGATGGAAGTCACGAATAATAAAAATGTTATAGTGTCCTTGAGGAATGAAACTGATACAGCATCCAAGGACTTTAATGATGATATATAGTCCACAACTCTTGAATATAAGAAATCACCTGTGAAAATTTTGAAAGAACAAACTGAAACAAATAAAGGTCTATCCACACCGGAAAATAAAGAGAAAAGTTTACAAAGTACTCCTATCGACAACTAAGTACCTTCACCATTTAGCTCCTTCTTTCTTATTGGTGTGCGAGTATTATAATCAGAGGGGGGGGGGGTGTTCTAGTCGTCTTGGCTGCTGAAGAGCCAATCGTAATATACGCTCACTTCTATTACCTTCCATACTCACAAATGTCGTATGTCAAAATGTGAATCTGCAAAATATCAGTTGCAATATATCATATGTGAATAAATTTAGGCGCAAGAGCTTTTGTGTACGAGATCATACAATATGCATAGAAATTTACTAAATACTGAGTATTCTTAGCGTGCAAATATAGAAAAAAAAACTTAAAATAATCTTAAAACAACTTTGAATTTGAAAAACGTGTTCCCATTTTTTTAGTTTTGATTATTTATTAACATTGTTTAAATTGAAGCTTGTGGAATAATCTACTTACTTAATCTCTAAAAAACATTAACAATATCAAAAAAGCGATATAAAAATAATAGTAATTACCTTAAAACGTAATTCTTGTAATATAAATGTAAAAGTTATATATACATGTATTATGTGAATTCCTTTGTTCAGACATATATTATTACACGTAGGTGCTGTCTACAATATTTATATCTTATCATATTATTCATATTACAAGTAAACAGCACGTGCCTAGTTGTTAATCATTATGTAGTATAAAAGTTACTTATTAACCATTCACAGTCAATTGTAGTCTTAACTTGTATCGATTCACATCGAATAAAATCTTTTTAAAAACAAACTTCTTCGGAATCATTATTTATTTGACGCAGTCCGTAGCAAACTCGAAGTATTCGCAGAAAAAAGTACGCGATTTACGTTTGTTTTGACAATTTATCGAGTTAAGTGAACCGAGAAGAAGTCGAAAAAGTAGAACTCACAGTGCCAACAAAGTTAGTGCCAGAGTTCATCACCTTCTTCGAAGAGAAGTTCCACAGAGGCAACAAAGCTAGTGCCCGGATTCCTTCAACAAAAGAGGTGACTACAAGAGGTAATCTCGCAGAGCCAGTAACGCTAGTGCCAGGGACCCTGCTGTTTCGAAGCTACAATTCACCATCACCACTTACAAATGAAGATTGCAACAACATTATTTACCATAATAATATTATTGTAAGTAAATACTTTAATAAGTAATTAACATAATATTTTACACAAAAACTAACAGTAATAACGTTAGTAATTTTTATAAAATAATATAATACTAAACAATTATTTATTCATCTGATAAATTCAGATATATATTCTTATCACAATTCGGTCCCAAATTACAACGGAGACCCAAACAAATGAAGTTCTTTTATTAGTGCTGTTAATACAATACAAATTTTTTTCGGTGTATTGATGATTTTGAAAAATCGATAGCATTTCTCCACATTAAAACAAAAATAGTCGATAAAGCAATCGACAGTAAGACACAGAATTTCAAAATTGGAATGAACTAAAAGATCATCTTACAAACAATTTCAAAGACAAAACCAATGCCGTAACTATTATTAACGAAAACTTGAAAATTCAAAACGTTAAAAGCCCTAATAAATTACTGGAAATAACTAAAAAAAATATATGGCAATTACATCTCGATTAAGTATCGAAGAAAATAATAATGAAAAGAAAGTGCATATCATGGATTTTACAGAAAAATTAATTGTGAATAATTTCATTTCGTCAATAGTGACCCATACAGAAATAATTTGGCTGCTAGAAACCCCACTACACTTGTGGATATTGAAAAAGATTTTCAGTATTTAAAAAATACTAATGTAAAAAATTCAAAACAATTACCCAACATACCACCGCAAAGATTTCCTACAAATTTTTCCACTAGCCCTATAAAAATAGTACCAGTAAAAACTCAAAATGCAACAAATGTAAATCCGCAAATAAGACCAAAACCATTTGCACTTAGACAAAATTTCAATAACGCACAAGGAATGAGACCTGTTCCTATGTCAATGACAACTAGCTAAACATTCACACCCAGAAACACACCTAATAATCATTTTACTCGTAACTATCCCAAATAATCCAAGAAACTTCATAGCATAAGTTTACAATCAAGAGAACGATGATATTAATAATATTCCTTTCGAACAGCCTGAAGAAAATGAACAAACAGAAGAAAATAACTTTGACCCGAATATTTTTTTAGAGGAAACCAGCCTCGACAACTCGGAGAATTATTAAATTGTAATGATACAAGCAAATTATCCTTTTTAAAACTAAAAAAAAATATATATGCCTAATTGACACGGGCTCAAAAAAAAACCTTTTAAGTAAAAATTATATTTATCAAAATAAATCAAAATTCTACATCTATAATGAAAATTTGATATAGTAAAAGATGAAATAGCACTATTAAATATAAAGTTTAAATTACAATACTTTCACAAAACCACTATTGAGTCCTTAAATTGCGAAATTAATAACAATATTGATATTCAAAATTTACGCCTTGATCATCTTCATGACGAAGAAAAAAATGCATTATTAAAAGTACTTAAAGAATATAAAGACCTATTTCCAAAAGAAAATGATAAATTAACATTTAAAAGTAAAATAAAACACCTAATTAATACAACAAATGAAACACATACTTAAACAAGAAATTATAGATACCCCGAAGTTTATAAAGAGGAAATTAGCAGACAAACTAAAAAACTTATAGATGAAAATATAATTCAAGATAGTCATAACCTATATGGATAGTACCAAAGAAACTAGACGCTTCAGGTAAAAAAATATCGTATTGTTATTGATTATAGAAAATTAAATCAAAAAACCGTTGATGATAAATTCCCGATTCCAAACATAAAAAAATTCTTGACAAGTTAAGAAAATGTTATTTTACTACTTTAGATTTGTCCTCAGAATTCCATCAGATAGAAGTAGATCCAAAAGATATCCTGAAAACAGCCTTTAGCACAGAATTAGGCCATTTCGAATTTAAAAGAATGCCATTTGGTCTTAAAAACGCCCCAAGCACATTTCAAAGGTTAACGAATTTAGTATTAAAAGAATCGGCAAAATTTGTTTAGTCTAGACGATATCATTATATTGGGAACTTCAGTACAAAAACATTTACAAAATATTTGAAAAATTGCGCGAAGCTAATTTAAAAATCCAAATTAATAAATCCGATTTTTTAAGAAAAGAAGTTGCTTATCTAGGACGCATTGTTTCAGAAAATGGTGTTAAACCTAATCCTGATAAAATTCGTGCGATTACAGAATACCCTATTCCACAGACTGAAATTAAAAGAGTTCTTGGCCTCCTAGGATATTACAGGCGTTTTATACCTGATTTTGCTAAAATTACAAAACCGTTAACAAATTGCCTCAAAAAAGGAAATACCATTAACATTAACGATCAAAATTATATAGAATGTTTCGGATTATGTAAAAAAAATGTTAACAAGTGACCCTATATTGCAGTATCCAGATTACGAAAAACAATTTATCCTTACAACTGATGCAAGTAATTACGCAAATGGAGCCGTATTATAAAATATCGATGGGAAAGATTTACCGATCGCTTATGCCTCTAGGACTTTAAACGATCATGAAATATATTATTCTGCTGTTGAGAAAGAACTCTTAGCCATTGTATGGGCTACAAAATATTTCAGAGTATATCTTTACGGAGTAAAAGTCCTCATTAGAACTGGTCATAAACCTTTAACTTGGTTATTGCCAGATTAGGCAGTTAAATGAAAAATATAAATGTAAGCAATTTCTTCAAAATTGTAAAAACAAAAATATCGGTGACATAGTAGTTCAACATATTGAAAATAGTCGTATTATCTTTCACTTAATTACTAAAGAAAAATGCTTTGAAATTCCTAAATTTGAAGATTTAGAAAAAGTCTTACAAAATTTAAACTTTTACATAATACAAAACGAAATTAATAAAATCGATATTCCAAAAATTGGTTCAGGTTGTGACAGACTTGACTTTGAGGAAGTAAAATCGAAAATTAATAAAATATTCTTAAACTCATCTCTATAATTAAAAATTTACAGATTAGAACAAATCGAAAATTTTAACAACGATTTAGAAAGTGTTCAGGCCGAGCATAATGACTCGGACTTACATACTATACATTCATTAGACGAAAACCCTGTAAACGGTATTACTAGTATTGACTCACCTGTAAACATAGGTAAAAATCAAATTATTTTATCAGGACATAATAATAAAACAAATAAAAATTCATAAATTGTTTAACCACGAGAAACAAAGAATTTGTTATTTTTGACCTGAGAGACATAAACAGTGAAATTTGTAAATTCATCAAAGAATATCTAACTCCGAAAGTAAAATATTATTGTATATTCAATGACAATTTATATTAGATATTTAATGACATAATAAAAAGAATCTTCCAAACTAACACAATAAAATTAGTTCAATGTAAAAATTTAATAGAAGATATCGAAATTAAGTAAGATCAAATTCAAACCATAATAAATTATCATGAGGGAAAATCTAACCACCGCGGAATAGTAGAAACCTATCAAAAATTAAAACAAAAATATTATCGGCCGAACATGGTATAAACAATTATTCGGGAACACATAAATAATTGCGAAATTAGCCTTCAAGCAAAATACGAACGAAGTCCTATCGAAATTCAAAATAACAACACCTACTCCTTCACATCCTATGCACATAATTAATATCGATTTATTAGAAAAACAAAAATTCTTAACCATTATAGATCAATTTTCTAAATATGGACAAATATATCACATAAAGAATAACAGTGCAATTGAAATAAATAATAAATTGATTCAATTATTTTCAACATTATTAATTCTAAAGAAAATAATATGCGATAATGGAACAGAGTTAAATCATAAAATTATTAAAGAATTATTAAAAGTTTATAAAATATAAATTCATATCACAAGTGCTGATAACCCTAAATCTAATAGTCAAGTAGAAAAATTTCATCCAACACTTATTGAGCATTTAAGAATTCTAAACTTAAAACAAGAATTTAAAAATGAAAATTTGTTATTAGCTTATAACAATTCAATCCATTCAACTACGTCAAAAACACCTGTAGGAATTTTATTTGGGCATATACCAAACCAAAATATAGAAATTAACAATAATATATGCATTCAGGAATATGTTGATAATCATAAAGAAAGAATGAAAATAATAAACAACGAAATTATTGATAGAATCAATAATGAAAAACAAAAGCGATTTAAAGACCATAAAAATCCAGTTACTCTCCCTCAAAATTTGTATTTAAAATAACATCAAAGATTTGTGGAAAAATTTTAAAACCCAAATATAAGAAAATAAAAGTAAAAAGATATAATAATAATTTTGGTGTAATACTTGACGAAAATAATAAAAAACATAGAATAGACAAAATTAAGAAACCTCGTTATAAAAACGAAACATAATATTGTTTCAGATGATGTTCAAAATGCATAGCCCGAGACCTACAAAACATAGACAAAAATATTGGGGTAAACATCATCAAAATTAGCAACTGTAAATTATACTCTCACTCTCATTATGTTTACTATGCTTACAAATTATTTCCAATAAAAAAACGAATTTTTAAAGTTATAAGAATAAAAAGAAAATTTATATGAAAAATACAACAATACTCAAGAAGTAATGAAACATGAATTATCAAATAATAAAAGAATATTAGAATTCAACTTTAACAGATTGGAAACAAAAATTCTTCCAAAAAAGAGAAAAACGTGAAATAATAAATGGCCTTGGTTCTATAGTAAAACAAGTAACAGGAAATTTAGATGCTTATGATGGAGAAAAGTATGAAAATTTAATTAATCAAATAAGTCAAAATCAAACTAAATTACAAAAACAAAACGAATATAATATTAAAATTAATTCAGAATTAGTTGATAAATTCAATATTAATATCCGAAATATCCAACATAGTGAATTATTATTAAAAACTAGAATCACGCAAATAGAAGATGATCTTGAGCACACACAATTATTCTTTGTAAAAGAAATATTTAACCAAATCACATTTCTAGCAACAAATCTAATACAAATGTTACACGAAATTGAAACGTCTCTGTCCTTTTGTAATCTGGGAAGTCTTCATAGCAGTATAATTAAAACTAATGATTTAAAAACTGAACTAGAAAGCATAAAAATGGAAAGTAAAATTAAAATTTCTAATTTTTGGGATATGACTAAATGAATCAAAGCATATTGTACTGTAAAATCTGACGAAATAATCTATCTGCTCGATATGCCAATTTACCATGA
Organism: Harpalus rubripes; assembly: GCA_963082715.1. Classification (NCBI taxonomy): domain Eukaryota; kingdom Metazoa; phylum Arthropoda; class Insecta; order Coleoptera; family Carabidae; genus Harpalus; species Harpalus rubripes. The sequence goes on along the minus strand of OY720459.1, from coordinate 24,841,102 downwards.
TGTAAACTACGAACTGTACCAATTAACCCCAATCCCGACATTGTTAAATAATACCTTTGTATCTTCAGAAATAAAACAACAACTTGTAGGAAAGAATAAAGACAATATATACTATATTGAATCATGTATTAATGTAAAAGATAATTATTATTGTAATAGTAAATTTGAACATATTAATAATTGTATTATGAGTCTCCTCGAAAACGTTATAAATTTAAAAAATTGTAATGCAAACAAAATTACAAATGAATATCATATATTCCAAATTAAAAACTCTTATATCGTAATTATAATTAGTCACACAAACAAACATAACCATAGAATGTCCAAATTATAAAACATTATTAAACATTAAATAATAAATTCAACAATGAAAAAAATTGTTTAACAGATAATAGAAAATTTGATAAACAAATAAATGGACAAGAAATTATTTAAAAACTTTGATTTTTTCACTTTCAAAAAGACTCCCGTGTTAAATAAAACTATTCAATTATAGTACATTAAGATACAAGTGCGCTGAAATGTCTTATGAAACGTGTATTTTATACTATTTTTTCTATTTTGGTCATTTTTTTCAAAAAATGTACGTTATCTCATGTTTAGGATTTTCAATTTCGGTTGTTTAATATGTACTCATTTGGATGTCTAAAAGAAGTACTTTATGAAATCTAAATGGGTTTCATAAGGTACATATTAAAGAACCGAAATAGAAAAAAAGACATTAAAACACTGTGTCAAAATATGTATTACCTACAATAGAGGGATTAAACAATAATAATCCCTCAATACATTATATAATATATATATATATATATATATATATATATATATATATATATATATATATATATATATATATATTAATTGTAATAATCATTATTATTATACTTATATGTTATGTTATATATAAGAATAAAATATTAAATAAGCATGCTGCAAAAGAAATTAAGAAACTTCCAGATGAAGTTTCCTTCTAAAGGTGGAGAAGTTATATATACATTTATTATGTGAATTTCTTTGTTCATACGTATATTATTACACGTAGGTGCTGTCCACAATATTTATATCTTATCATACTATTCATATTACAAGTAAACAGCACGTGCCTAGTTGTTAATCATTATGTAGTATAAAAGTTACTTATTAACCATCCACAGTCAATTGTAGTCTTGACTTGTATCGATTCACATCGAATAAAATCTTTTTAAAAACAAACTTTTTCGGTGTCAATATTTATTTTAAACAATAAGATTACGTCCTGACCTACGACTGTTTGATATAACCAGATCGAGGAAGTTGATAACAGGATATATTGGCTTTTGCACCTGCGTGCTCTCTCAGTGGTTTGTCACATCTGTCATTTTGCAGCTAGCTAGATATAGTTATTTTATTATAAATGGCGCCTTAAGTTGAAAATTTATATTTTTTGACATATGAAGTATTGCAGTAACAGCGACGATATTACACGTAGTAAATTATTATATCTAAACATCCATCCCTTTTAAATTTTGTAAATTTTCTCCAAACTGTACAAAGATTTGGTATAGAACGTTCAGGGAGAGGATATAAATTCGCAAACATGTCACAAATATTTTTCAAACTATAACCAACATTGTAAAGTAACCATTCGAATTGTTTCATCTTTAGTAAAAATCTAATACGTTAAGACAAGCTTATTTGACATTGGCAACTCTGGCACCCTACGTTACATTTTATCTAGAACAATACAGTATGTGTAACTAGTAACCGTAGTAATACATTAATGACAAAATATTAAATGTTGCATTTTACTCGCGGTATATGAATGTAAGAAGGAGAAAGAAATCGAAACTGATGCAATGGAAATGGATGAATGTTTTGAAATAGTAATCGATAATTAAAAGTATTAGCACTTTTATTACCCATAATCTTATACCTATTCTTTTTGTAACAATAATGTGAGATGTAAAAAAAATAATAAGAAGATCTAATGTAATTCCTGAAAATGGTTTCTAAAGAAATTAATTTACTTTTGCGCTACTTTTGGGCGACTTTGGGAAGTTGCGCTTTTTGTGCGCCTTTTATCTGTGCGGCTGCGTAAACAAGTGTGACACAGTCAGTGCCCGAGTTTCACCTTTTTCAATATTTTACCTCCTGACTATCTATTTTGTTCGCCATGGTTGGGAAATGTGTGATATGATATGATCATAATTATTTTAATAATAGGAAAAAAACGGGATTTACAGAACCTAAATCATTTTGAAACGTTAAAATTTACAAGTTGGCATCCATTTCATTGATATTGTAAGTAGTGAATATAAAGATCCAACTGCAGAAAATATATTGCAAAAATTATTACAAGACTAACAGAAAAAAATATATTATCATTTTTGGATTGTTTCAACATTATTTAATTAGGTAAATAGAAAAATGCAGTCCGAATATTCCAAAAATACATCTTTTATATGAAAAAGTAATTACATTGTTACGAACATTTTTAAATAGTTTTCTTTACTTGTTATTATAGTGATATCTGCAAGTGCGGATAATACAGTAAAAATATGGAATGCTGATATACGCAAATGCTTAAATATATTACACATGCACACCTATTCCCTTACCAAAGGTCGGGAACATGTTGCTTTACTACTAAATGCAAAGAAGCCATACCACTAATTTATACGGAATATATAAAATATGTGCAATTAATCAGAGTGAACGGTAGGTATACAAATCAAGAATTGAATTACTTTCCTACAGTTTTACAAGAGAGCTGCGCACTATTCACTTTAAATAAACATGTGTAGGAAATAGAACAATTTCCGTATCACACCTGTACTATGAGTATATCTATTTATTTCAGAATTGGTGGACAATCATCTACTTTTACTACTATTTGTGATCGCACATAAAGATATAATAAATAATTCCGTGCAGTCAATAATTATGACGCAGATTTTTTTCTCTAATTACAAAATAAGAGATTGTTGTCAGAACACTTATAATATTATATTTGACTGATGCACAAGAAATTGCAAATCTAACAAAATATTGTGAATTGAAATAGCAAAATGAGCGTCAGTTTCGACTAGCAGACTCAAGATAATACGAAATATTTACTTAAAAGTAAAAGTGAATGGGAAACAAAATCAGTAAAATATTTCTGGCTAAAAATTTACGAACATTTACGTGCGCCATGGAAATACATTTATTTCTCATACAAATCCTTTTATTGGATATTCTTCGGACGGAATTATTTTTGAAGACGACAAACCAGTGAAACTATTACAAATTAAGTATCCATTTGCATGTACAGCCCAACCAGTCTAACGTGACAGTCCTCACATTGTTTTAGCTCTGTCAATCGTTTATGGATTATTTTAGAGAAAAATACTTCAAATAACAGTTATACAAAAACTGATTATACGTATCTTCTATCTGCAGCTGGAAAGAGAACTTTTTCACAACTAAGTTTAATGAAAACAAAATTAAGAAATAGGCTTGATGTTACCATATACTCTAGTAAATACTAGCAGTAAAAGAAAATATTTTTCGTGGCCTTGTTTTACCATCTGATACTGGTATATACATAGTAGTGAACGCGACCACGTAACATAGGACTTTAACATGTAAAATCATATTTTTTAATATCCTGCTTCCCTAATTATTTTAGGTAAAAAAGCTTCAAGTAAAAGTTTTAGAACATAAAATTCTACATCAGAATCAATAAACAGAATTAATTTTACATGCTCTATAACGGCAGATATTAAATCTTAAATATTGAAAATAGGGATAGCCTTGGAAATGAAACAAAATTATAAACAAATTATTAACGTTTTATCTTTCAGAAGAATATAATTTTTTCTTTATTATTTATTAGTGTTTGATTTATAAAGTTAATTATAAGAAAAATTGATGAAACAAGAAAAATTATTCTGTTGACAGGTAAAATGTCAATCATGTGTTTACAATTACGTTTAATTTCCTAGGCTATTCCTATTTTTGAGCTAATTTTCAATATTTTAATATTTAATTTCTGCCGTTACACAGCATGTGAAATTTATTCTGTTTATTGATTCTGATGTAGAATTTTATTTTAAGTATGATTTTACATGTTAAAGTCCTATGTTCCGGCATCACGGTCACCACCCTGTATAATTCTACATAAAATGAAGACCATAAATATTCTTTTAAGGGGATCGTCTACCTAAAGCTAAACTGCTGCTTAAAGAATCTTTAAGCTGAAGTGTGGTCGGGGTAAGGGGAATTTATCTGTAAACTTTCTCTCTAGCCAACATAAATTGGATCTTCCGTCCTTTACAACGGGACACGAACTCAGTAATGTTCCGCCGTTAGGCACTACATTCGGCAAACCATAAAAACAGGGATTAAATAACGCTCAATCAGACGCGTCAGAGCCGAAGCTAAGACTACCAGTTCGCTGCCGAGCGATCCCTGTCCCCGGGTGCAAGCCCGGTTAAGGCCCACTGGTGGGGGCGGGTCACTATCCAAAACCCTACTAGCTATGCAGGCTAGCGCCCGAGCTGTATTGTCACGCAGCTCACCTGTGGAGGTGGCGTAGCACCCCTGAGCAGCATATGCCTATTGAAACCAAAGCCCTCCGCCATAGCGCATGCTGCAGACCACAGCGCACCATCCCAAACTCTGACCGGGTATAAATACCCCGGGTACGGTCAGCCCCACGGAGTACCAGATTAGCCTTCTGGTGGAGGCTTCGCTGATACAGAGCGGGGGCGGCAGCAGCACCGACGCCACCATCCCTGGCGACGCACAGCAGTGCCGCCGCTCCAACCCCAACAGCTCCTTAATTAGACTCGTGCAAGTCAGGCATAAGTATCGCCAGCTCCAAGGAGGGGGAGTCGCCACTTCCATGCTTTCACCAGACGGCCCTTAGGAGAAGACGAAGCTAATCCGTCCAGTACCGCCCAGCTTCCGCACCCTTGGCCCGATGAGTATGCAGTAACCACCACTGCAGCATGGTGGTATCCTGCACACACCCATTCAGGATTCATACCACTCACTCCCGCTCTTTCACCCCGTCGCCCACCTAGTTCCTCACGCATCACCATTCATGCAGCTTGCACACCATTCACCAACGTCGGGCAGCTACACCCCTCCGGCGTCCCGGGCTTCCCGCCTCCTCATCCTCCTGCTGAACGCCTCAAGCGCGAACCCCGCCACCCTGTACCTGTCCTCTGTCCCTAACATCCCTGAGATCAAAAGACCCCCCCCCCTCACGACCACTTCCATTGCTGCGAGGTCCCTAGCGTCGCCCAGCAGGACGCAGCCGCAGAGAACATGCAGCCAGTCCTCATCCGCAGTCGCACACACTTTCATCCTCCAAACCCCTGGCATGCAAGAACGCCCTCATGCTCCCATGGCCTGTTAGCAGAAAGTGCAGCTTCAGGCTGGGATCGAACCACCGACACCGGCCGGCAAATGAGACGTCTGGGATGAAGTAATAGGTTACCCTACCCTTCTCCGATCCGTCCCACTCCCGCTGCCAAGCCTCTATGGCCTTTCCCGCCAACAGGGTCTTTACCTGGGGTAGGCTCAGACCCCTAACCTCCCCATCTGCAGCCAGGTCCATGGGTGTTAATACTACCCCATGCTTCACCCTATACATGCAAGCCCTACGCTTTGCCTCAAGCCTCCACGGCAACTCGCCCATTAGCACCTGCATCGCCTCCGTACTAACGGTCCTACATACCCGAATGCATGCATACAACGCAACACGCTCACAACGATTAACTAAATCCCTACCATAACCATGCTCTAAGACACTGTACCACACACTACATGCATATAGAACGCTATTAACAAATAACCCTTTAAACAGAGCCCTGCATGCATGCATACTTAAACCCCAATCCCTTCTCAACACCCGTCGCATCATCCCTACCACCCTGACAATTTTCCCATGCAACTCCTCCAGATGTACTCTGAAATTCATACCCATGCTCACACTCACGCCCAGATATCTCACCTTGGACACATGGCGCAGACTCATCCCTCCCGCTCGCACCACTGGGGGCCGGTTAGCCGACAACCTGCCCTTCAGGAGCACGGTTACCGACTTGGCTCCAGATACGGGCACGCCAGCCCGCTCCCCCCAACCGCTAACGAGTGTGAGGAAACAAGAGGAGGACCTGCCTTCGTTGTTGACCTCTCGATCTCCTACGCAGGAGGCAGTCGTTAGTCTTAGCCACCCAGTTCGCCAAGACCTCCGACTGCCTCTCTACCGGCAACTCGACAAAGTCGACCTCCGCGGCATCGACGACACTCCTGAGTTTTGTCTCGTACGAGTCCCAGTCCACATTTTTTGTCACCCACCCTGGACGATTCACCGCGTCGCGTGCATCGTCGCTCCCTCCCGAAACCGTTATCAAACACGCGTTATGGTCTGAGATGCCCCAGCCATCTAAAACCTCCCATGTCCAACGAAATCGGTCCCCTGCCCTATTAATCACCGCCAAATCTATATCGCTCATTCCGCCCGGTGTGCAATACGTGAAGAGTGGCCACTAGCCGAACTAGCTAACTCTAACCTAAAAATCTCCCACGCGCTACTAGTGAAAAGAGTGGTTTTCACCCCTTGCAGACAGCGGAAAATTAACAGATACCCCTTTATCCCCAGCAACTAAGCCGCCCTGAGGCAGTCAGCAGGAAAACAGAACACGGAAAACACAAGAAAATGTAGCAAGGCCACCTACCTTTGGAAAGCAGCTATCCAATCGCTTGGTGAACCACTCTCACTCACCACACAGTTAAACACACTTCGAACTAGGTCGAACGCACCAGTTCACTCGAACCACTCGCGAGAAACACACGAAAAACCAGTTTTCAAACACTCAGAAAGCCACGTGCTCTACCGACGAGACTGAACAGAACGCAGCGCACACAGAGCTCGCAAAACACGTCCGTTCAGCACGACTGCTACAACGGGACAGTGCTACTAGCGAAAGTAATGTCCAATGAAATATATATAAAAAAATTGGTCAACTTGAATCCCTGTACACTGTAATTTTTGTAGCTTACATATTTACTACAGTGAATCCCAAAATAGTGTATATGGGATGTCGAAAAAAAAATGCAGAACTGTCACTAAATTAATATCATCTCTTTTTCTATTTTATTTCGTATGAAAAAGTAAAAGATGGATACATTATAATAATTAGGAAACATAAAAAGGATAAATAAAATTAATATACATAAAGCAAGTTAAATTTTAATATTTATTTCGTACAAAAAAGTATGAGTTGAATACAGTATTATAAAACATAAAAAGGAAAACTGGTGAAAGTATACATTATTTTAAAATGGTCGCAGGGGGGTCTCTTATTGGTAAATTTCTTGTATATCGGGGATCAATATAAGTTCGGGCAATATACAATTCTTGTAAAAATAAATAATTTTTTCTTGAATTTTATCTATCCAAAAACTATTGTCTCTATTAATTTTCTCCCATAATAAACCTCGTTTAGTCCAAAACACGAAAATACAGTATTTTTTCTTGTAATTTCTAACTGGCCCTGTACATGATAATAGTAATCATGTGACCGTTTTAATTTAAAACAATCTCCTACCAATTCCCCAAATTTTATGTTTTTTTTCTGATTGCCTCAGGTGATTGTAAGTTTGCAGCAGAATAAGGGCATTTTATTTCTATTAGTCCGTCGTCATCTATCAACCCATCTGGTGTTGCAGCAAGAAAAGAATATATTTCACTTACAAATAATCCTGCGCTACTTATATTAATATTTAAAAGAGTAGACAATTCCTTTCTAGCTCTACACTCCATCTCTAAACCATATTTAGTAGCTTTATTTCCTGAAAAATAAACGTATAATAAATTTTTCACCGTGTTTTACACATGACGTTTTTTGTTTCATTTTACAAATTTTTCCGAAATTTGAAGCTGTGAGTCTTTTATATCTCTCCTGCCTCCATACTGCATTTCCCACCTGATTTCTTGTTTCTTCTTGCAGCTCTTTTATTTGGCCAGGATTTAATTTTAGGGACTGCAAAAATAAATCTTCCTTAACTTTGTACTGTGACTCATCCAAATCTGGATTATGTTCTCTTCCATAATGTTCATCAGAACATTTTTCCTTTAAAATATTTCTCTTTCGCATATTTAATCTTCTTCTATTCCTCAATTTAATATATTCTCTTTTTTTGTTTTGTATGTATAATTTTGTATACTGTCCAGGATTTCGGTTATAAAACGTTTTGTGCAAAGATCGATGCATTTCTTTCCCCATATTATAATTTATTCCGTCTAATCTACATCGAGTACCGTAGGATGCTCTCATTGTGTAATTTATTCTTTTTCCTGCAGTGTATTTCGCAATAACTGAATTGTAACATTCCGCCGTATTATTACTAACATTATATATTAAACTATATACCTGATTTATAACGAGATTAACTGCTCCTTCTCTATCATTCCATAATCCACAATTTCAAATCATTTACCAAATTCTCATCGGATGTTTCTTTTTTACAAAAGTAAGCTGCACATTTAGAATGTTCCCCAAAGATGTGGTTGGATGAATTGCTTGTATCTTCTTTAAAATTTTTTATTTTTTCTCCAAGAGGTTTTTCTTCATTATGTATTTTCTTTACTGCGCCCTTAATTGCTGCTACAAATTTCTCTGCTCTTTTTTCTAATTTTTTTTCGTAATATTACAGGAACAGGACCAACGTCGTTGACTTTCTTTTTTGATATTACTCGTAAACGATTTCGAAAATTGCAGCAAATATGATTTATACAGTTTATTTTTTGTACCAATAAATTTGGTCCGTATGGTTGACTTTTTGTTATTTTATCCATAACGCTGCTGTCGTTATCACCAATAAGTTTATTATATTTTAGTCCGTACATTAAAACACTGCATCGAAAACCTTCTGCTATTATATCGGCTTCCATAGCACTTGCGGAGCCGTCCCAATTTTTGTAACATATATGCGACTTTGTATTTTTATTATTCTTATTTAATGTACAAATTACACAGTACGTATTTCTTATACTTAAAAATAAAACTTTTCTGGTACGATAACCCACAATACATGCTACTACAGATAAAGAATTATAATTACATTTATAAGACCGCTTAGCCCATGATCCATCGCTAACTACTGTAAATAAAGGACAACCATCTGCATCAACGTTACCTTCTTCAAGTGATATTTTAGCTTCTTCTTCAGCAGCACTGCGTAAAGTCTCTTCGCTTACGTTCTGTACCACTTTTTCAATAGAACACTGTATTTTTTGGTAACTTTTCTTCGTCATACCCGGCATATTTACAATTGCAGACTGCTCCAGAAGATGTTCGTATCCAAGACCAATGCACATAGTACCGCGAACCATATCAGTATTAATTGAAGTTTCATTTTTATTTTCTGAACTTAATGTTTCTTTTCTCTTACAAATTTTACACTTGAACACAAACTCACGGTAAAAACCAGATCGCAATTCATTTTCGAAAACCATATCACTGAAACCACAGTCGAAAGGTTCGTGTTTCGACAAAATGAACAGCTGTGTTAGTAAAAAACTAATATCAAATATTTGTCTCCCGGAAGGATATTCTGTTACATGTTTCAGCACCCCTGATTTAATATCAGATAGCTAAAGAAACCCTAAATGTTTTGGCGTGATTAAAATTTTCATAGAGGTGGTGATTGTTTTGTAAATAATTATTAAAATATCTTGAAATTCACTAATTTGTAATAATTATTACATCAAAACTAATGTACATTTTGAAAAAGTAATCGCGCCAAAACAGAGATTGTACTTTATATTAATCATGTGGTGAAAAAATATAAAAATGTTGTCCGGGTTTAGAAAAAAAAGTGGAATTGTAGAGCACTTTTTAAGACAATTTCTTGGAGGTATTTATAGGTTTATATATTTATATACAGCCATATATTTTATGAAAAATGGTTTTTGTTTTCTCTTAAAAAATGTGAAACAAGTAATTGTTTAATAAAAATATATTTTGATATCTCGTATTGAAATTTTCCCGCCATTTAGTTCAATTCTACCAAATCTAGTACAATTTACGACCGTAATCTAGTACAAATTGTTTTTGAACGAGTAGTAACCGTGGTTAGACTGGGAATTGTATAGTGCTGTAAAAAATTTGGTATAGTAGTTTATATTTCTATCTTTGTAGGAAAAAGTGATGAATTTCAAATTTATTTGTTAAAACATGTAGAAGAAAAGAACGGCAAATCACTGGCTCAATATTACAAAGTTCTATGTATTTTTTTTATGGTTTTCTGATTTTGGTATAATAAAATTGTATGATACATTGACTTAGATTTAAACTTGGTCGACAGATGACTCTCTTGCGCTGTTAAGTAGATATAAAATATCATGGGTGTATGTCTATACATACAACCTCGTCATTCTTAAAAAGAATTCCGTGTGTGGTAGTACAGATACATACAACCCTTTAAAATTGTGCATATGATCTGTCAGTGACAGTTTATTTTACAGTGTTGACGTTGAATGTATTATAATTGAAATGTTAATGTGTATTGTGCTATATGGACAGAAGCGAGAATGAGAAGAAAAGGTAATGATTGCCAGTGCCCTACATAAAATCATACAACGCGTTTTAAATGATAACCCTGATAATAAAGAATGTACGTTATGGAACGCCAGCTGCATTCCACAAAATTGTAATAGTGTAGTGTCATTTTCGATAGTAAGAATTATGAAACAAAATCCAAATTTACAGAAAATAACTATGAAATTTTCAACACCCGGGCATTCTGAAGTTTAAGAAATCGATGCGGTTTAATAGAACAGAGTATTATTCACCTACAAGCTTAATGCGCGTGATTTTAAAAGTGAATCGTAGAAAACCTTACATAATTATGCAAATTATTTCATCGGATTACCTTATTTATCAAGAACAATCCCAAAATTTAAATTACAGCTTAGTTCCATTCAGTAAGACCAAAATGCTGCTGTTCAGTACATCTTACTACAAAATAAAATATAAAATTTCTTACCACTATGAAAATTTTCAAACCGTATAGTTACAAATTATTACGAAAGCTTGGAAATTTCAGAAATATATATGACGTAATAATAAATGTGTTTAAGACCAACAGGTCTTAAATAATTTTGAATTTGAAATGGTTAACCCCTTTGAGTTAGCAACCATTTTTACATATTAGATAAAGCAGTTGTTAGTTCATAGAAGAGGGCAGCACAAACTTGATAAAAATAATAATTTGGTTACAAGCGCAAGTGCGCGCGCAAACCCCCATCCAAACACGCTAGCCGACGCCGAATGCCGCGTTGATCGGTTAGAGTAGTATCTGTTCTGCTGTCGTAGAGAGCATACGCGTTGCCCGCTGTCTCGCGTCGTTGCTGTATTTTTGCAATTAAAATTTTTCTCTGCTTGCCTAACACGACAAGTAGTTTGTTTGGTAAAATTATCATTCAATTAGTCAATTACGTCAAATAAACCGAGCTTTATTTGAATTTGTTCTTGTTGTTGGGTTGTGAATCTTACTGAGTCGCCATTTTATACAGCCAACAGTTGCTCAGGATTCAGTTGTAAAACCATGTTACACAACTTGATTTCTAACGGAAACCTGCGTTGTTAGGGTTTGATTCATATTCTTGTATTTAATAACAGTATTTCGCTGTAGAGTGAGTTTGCACATGTTTCTTTCGAGTGACATCATCGGATTGCATCTATTGTTGTGGCGTCGTAGTATAAAAACATTTCTTCATTCTGGAATTTTGGTTTGGTCGTTATTAGGTTCATTTAGGGTTCCTGATAGTACTTTAGCTACATTTGTTTCTTCATAATAATATACTTATTAATTGACTTGGATAATTTCTACCATATAGTACTTAATTGTATATTTTGTTGATTGTTGATTAGGTTGCTTTTGTTCAATACGCTATATCATATATCTCTTAAAATTTATTTTCATTTGTTGTTGTTATTTTTGTTTCAATTAAGCTTAGTACGTTGTTAGTTCGTAGTTCGTAAAATTGACTGGTCCTTCGATCGTTTGTGTTCGTTCGTTCGCTCCTTCGTTTGTTTCACAACATAATATTGTCCTGATTATATTTGCCAACTCCAGTGGTGTGAACCAGCTATCAAATCTTGTCAGGTTCATCCACGGTGTTTAATCCGAACATTAACTCTCGTGGGTTTGTACCATCCATTGTTCATTCGATACGATTTAAACATATTTAGTTTGCATATATTTTTTTTTCTCCCTACATTAACACCAAACAAAATGCTTCAGCGTATTAATGACCAGATAGTATGCTGGCATCCCTCACATCAATGATGACCGCTGTAGACAGAGATTACTTCATAGCAATTTTATCAAAAAAGTGTAGTTATTAATTTAATTTGTAATTCATATAAATGTAATTATATAAAATCCAAATACATGTTACCCATTTTCTAATGTTACAAATTTAAGTTTTTTGTTGAATAATATTAATGTAACAAAATTGTATGATCCTAAAGAATTATAATATCAGCTTTTCAGTTTTCAGTAACAAAGTTGTATGTTATTTTTATTTCTGTAAATGATTACTATCAAGAAAATATTTTTTAACTGATTTTTCTATTGTCATTAAAAATGCTCACATGTACTTATGCAATATATGTATATTTCAATTATGAGCTTATTTATAATATGAATTCTAGATGTCAAAATTTTAAAATGCTGTTTTGTCAAAACTATGTTCACTCATCATAGAACCATGTTATATTGAGCCAGCGAAATATAAATTTAAAATACGAGATTCTATTATTACTTGGGTTGTAGGACGGGAACCATTTTGTAGAGTTATAAAATTGAGAAAAGGCCTTTAGGTTCCAATTTCTGTATTTATAAATTAACTAGTTTGAAAAACGGACATTTCGGGCGAATATCCGCCCATCATTAGCTACATGAAAGTAATTACAAGAATTACAAAATATGTTACAATCAGTAGAAGCGAATTGGAACAACTGACAGGACTGTCAATTACTAAAAGAATAATTTTCATAGCTATTGCTACTGCGTTCAATTACTACAAAATACTTGGAATGACTCGTCAATTTACAGAATGGTAAAAATGCTAAAAATATATGCGATTTCGAGAAAATTTATTAAGAAATATTGTTGCTCTCGAGTTATATTACTGGTTAAATTTAATGTACTTATTTCATTTACACCCTGTATATAGGTATAGATAAGATTTGATAAAAAATATATTTACATGTTTGCGCTGTCAGTTTACCAAACAATAAGCTTAAAATTACATACATTATATTTGTTTTCATTTTCATAAATACCAGAATAATCCTGTGTCTCACAGTCAGTTTGTGAATTCATTTATCACATGTTGTATATTTAATATATACTAATTTTTCCATAGCATGAAGTAGTTCAAAACTGTGCAAGCCTGTAACAATTGATTTCTATAGAGCGCAGCAAACTGCAAGCACAACCGAAATGGTTTAAAAACATCAGTTCTCAGACTATTCCCAATAAAGTAAAAACATTACTTAGCCTTGGCCCGAAATTCTGTATAACTCCTACAATAAACCAGGTATGTGTTCGGAAATTGTTGAGCGATATCGAATATAACATTGCTAATTTTGATGAACATAACAAAAATGTATGTAGAACGCAAGCCACAAATGTCATTACCAATTACCTCCATACTACACAACGCAACTCTTACACCACACAACTTTATAATACTACAAAAAAATCCTAAAACAAAATCCAAATCTTATAGTAATACAATCTGATAAGGGCAATGTTAGATACATTATGGACAAACAAACTTATGAAGAAAAATCCCTGGATATATTAAATGATCCTAACGCTTACAAACCACTTACACGCGACCTAACTAATACTATACAGCAGAAAGCGAATAAACTAATTTCTCAACTCTTTACACCCCGATATTGCAAAAACTTAATTATACAGCCCCCAAATATTACGGCCAACCCAAAATTCACAAACCCAACCTAGTACTTAGACCTATCATATAATCAATAAATGCACCTAACAGTAAAATAGCCCAATACCTTACGGATATTCTAACGTTATCCTATAATAAAAATAAGAATTATTATATTAAAGATTCATTTGAATTTGCCGATTTCATAAATAATTATACAATTCCGAATAACTACAAACTCATTAGTTTAGACAGACAGAATTCATAAATCTTATAATATTCATATTCGACAGCAGCTACTGCGTTCAATGAAAAATTCTACAAATAGATTCTAGGCAGCCAAATGGGAGCAATGATTAGCACCATTGTTGCTCAATATATAATGGATACACCGTTAGATACTTGCATACCCAAATTAAACTTCGAACTTCCGTTGATAAAAGAAAAAAAATTAGACGACATTGTAACCGCAGTGCCTGCGTACGGAGTTGGACATATTCTTCATACGATCAATCAGTACAACATACATTTACAATTCACAATACGCGATTCAAGTTGAGCGGACTCTATCTGGTGACCAAACATCGCACTAATTATGTGACGTCACAACGAGTATAGTTTCTTACACTCCGTAAGAAGTAACGTTAGAATTTTAGACAAGATTTTAAAAATTCAGCAAGTATTTATATTTATTGGTGATGATTGTGAACACTTCCTCTGTTTAATTATACAATAAAATTCGAGAGTATTCCTAGTATGTTGAGACATCGTATATTTTTAGATAAATAAGGTTAAGTATAATGTTTGTAGTTGTTTGTTAAAATAATGACATAAATTTACTATAAATAAGTTAAAAACAACATGAATGCAATATTAGATTGTTTAAGGATTAATTATATATTTGTAAATATTGTACAAATACAGAATTTTCACCAAAACCAACGAAATCAAGTGTAATGTTGTGTTCCGAAATGTCATTCCTAAAAATCGAGAAATCCCACCCTCTGTTTCACATATTTCCAAAACGTTAAATTTATAAATAAATATTGCATCGAAGAAATAATTGAGACACTATGATAGATTAAACTGTTAATTGGAAAACGAGTTACAAATTCAATGTTTGTTCCTTATATTTTTATAATGAAGATTATTCATATATTGGTAGTTCTAAAACAATATAAATATATTCAATTATTTTATTATGTATTTATATTTAGGTTAATTTATACATATTTATATTTAGGTTTTATATTTATACTTAGGTTAGTTTCCCGCCTTAAACGAACAAGATGCTTTTTATTGCTAGTGAGCCAGAATTTATCAATTTTCCAGTAATTTCATGCTGATATTTATTTACACCGCTGATTTGTGGGCATAATCCAAAGAGAAGTGTTTAATTTTTGTCATCTGATTGAGTTATACCATATGCTAGCATATGTCCAGAATTCAATACTTCATCATCCTCACAAAAATTTCTGCTGCACGCAGAAGCATTTAAATAATTAAACACATCCTTTAGTAACAGTCTCATGACTAATAAACTATTAATTTATTAAATATATGTATTAAAACGGCAATACACACACAAACTTTAATGCAGAAGTGAACGACAATTTGAAAACATACTCGTTGTGACGTCACGTCACGTGTTAAAAGTTGCGGGAAAAGTTAATTTGAATCGCCTATAGAAATGGAAACTAATAATAGTCTTCCCTTTTTATATACATTAATAAATAGAGATAATACAGGTAACCTGAAATTAGTCTGGTATATAAAACCTAAACAGACTAAAATTAATGTAGTTCTTGCTTTAAAACACCGCGTACTTAAAATGTCACACCCTTCACTTCACCGGCAAAATCTGACTAGGTTGAGGGACGTACTATTTGAAAATGCGTATCCAAAAAACTTACTAAACAGCGTACTGTTTAATAATCCTAACCAGACCCCCGCAAACAATAATGTCATCCAAACTAATAGCAACGACCGTATCAAATATTGCTCGTTGCCGTACATTACAGAGCTGACAGCTAAACTAACAAAAATTCTTAAAGATGACTCAAAATTGCCAATAAAATTTCACTACTTTTAAAACTATTTTCACTAAAGTAAAAACCCCAACCCCCGCATTGCAAGCGTCCAACGTCATTTATAACATCCCGTGTAAAGACAAATTCATGTTTCATTGGCCAACCATCACGTCAATTGTCCAGTAAAATAACATTACACAAAAGTGACACAAAAATTAAACCACACTCATCAGCACTTTCACTACATATCATGAATACAAAACAATGGACTATAAAAACATAAAAAATTTAGATACAGAAACTAATTATCAAAAACGAACTTTTTTTTAGAAATAAACCATATATTCAATACACCCCACACAATTAATAAAAAACAGATATTGATGGCTTGAGAGCTATATACATAAACCTATTTGATATATTAAAAAAAACAACACAGAGAGTACACAACAACAAAATAACAATAATACTCGAACACCAGCACAAAAAGTATCCTTTTAAAAACTTTAAAAATTTTTAGCTCATTAATTAGTTAACCTCAAAACTTAACTCTAAAACTATTATCTGCGGCCAAATTCTTCTGAGGGACAAGTAGTGTCATCTATCAATAGATACGCAAGATTATCACACTCTCGTCATCTACCACCCACAAGACATCTGCGTAAAATGGATAATCAGCAAACAGGTGAAGATGCCAACAATGAAACATGTAGCAGCAATACTGACACCAAACTAATATTGGAAGCAATGATGAAGATGGAAACCCGTTTAACAAATAATATTACCAATCTACATCAAGAAATGTTAGGAAAACACGCGAATTTAGAACAAGAACTCAGTGCAACAAAGAATAAACTAAAAATTCAAGAAGAAAAAATTAAGGCACAAGAAAAAGAAATTAGGAAGCGAAATCTTATTATATTCGGTATCGAAGAAACAGAAAACAACGTAAGAGAGCTAGAACAAATGATTTTACAAATCATACGGGAAAAACTAGAAGTGGAAATATCTCTAGCGGACCTGGACCAAGTATATAGAATAGGTCAACGCACAACTGGTAAGGCCCGTGGAATATTATTAAAATTAGTGTCCTGGAGAAAAAAGTCCGAATTATTAAGTAATAAAAATAAAATTAAAAATACCAACTTAAGTATCAACGAAGACTTCCCAAAAGATGTTATTGAAATGAGGAAAACTTAGCTCCATATTTAATAAAATTCAGAGAAGAAAGAAGACATGCTATTTTAAAATATGATACACTGTATGTGGACCATAAAAAAGTAACTTTAGATGAACTTGAAAAGTTAAAGAAACGCAATCGATCATATGAAGAGGACAACAATGACAGGAACAAAGTAATGAAGGACGACTCATCGCTTCCTTTAGTTGTACAACTAGAAACAGGCAATGAGGTCTTTACGCCACCTCCAGCCCCAGCTCAAACTCGTCCAGGCCGCCCTCCTCTAAGGAAGAATAGTACCAAACCAACATCCCGTTCAAGATCCAATAGTAAGAGTAAAAAATCAACAGTAAATTCAGACACTACTTCAGGAAAAAATACTCCCACCATTTCACAACAACCGTCACTGTCAGCCGAACAATTAGCCACAGCTCTAAAGAATTTAGAAAACCAGCAAGAACATAAAAAATAGCAACTACAAAAAAGGCCTCCAACAACTAACTTTATACAAAACAGCAACAGCTCAACAATCAACGATTATGAACTTACTCACAACAATTACATAAAAGCACAATCAGATAATAAGCTAAACAAAAATTTTTGCACTACCCTTCCAATCCGGTTGGTCCCCGTGGAAGGTCACGACCATTCCCTTCAGAAAAAATTACACTCTACACACACTCCACAAAGAAAAACCGTCTTAAAAATATGTTATATTAATTCTAAAACTCTTTTATCAGAGGAAAAATTACTTGAACTCGAATTAGCAGCAGAAAAAATAAATTATGATATAATTGGAATTGCTGAGATACGCAGAAACTATAGCACCATTGCTCAAAGAGAAGATAAATCAACATTCTGCCACTCAGCAGGACAGAACGGCAACTACGGGGTGGGGTTTTATATAAATAAAAATTTTCCCGGATCTATTGAAGAATTTATTCCAGTATCTCCAAGATTAGCCCCTTTGAAAATAAAAACTAGGGAAAACACAACAATTACTCTAGTTCAAGTTCATGCACCTACTGCTATGTCCACGCAGGAAGACATAGATTCTTTCTATGAATCCTTAGCTATTACTATAGAATCACTACAAAATCATACCAATGAACTAATTATTTTAGGTGATTTCAATGCCAGAATAGGCAAGAAAGAAGTCGGAGAAGATCACGTTATGGGAGACTCCAACTATGGCTCTAGAAATGATCGCGGTAACATGTTAATTAATTTCGCGATGCAGTACAGACTGAAAATTGCAAATTCCTTTTCAAAGCTAAAACCAAAAAGAAAATGGGCATATATTTCACCTACAGGAGATAAATACGAACTAGACTACGTATTAATAAGAAATATTAGTATAATGAGCAATTTCGAAATACTTAATCAATTCGAATTCGATAGCGACCACAGACTTTTACGAATAACTCTCCAACTTAATAAAAATATAATGAGAAGCAAAAAAATCACGCAAGCTAAAAATACACTTCAACTAAATCCGGCTACAGCCCCATTAATTAAAGAAGAATTACTAAACAGAATTGAGAATATGGACATCACAAGGTTAAAAGAACTACCTACTCAAGAATTATATAACAAAATAGAGTCTATATTAACTACACTGATTTCACATCAAATAGACAAAAAAACAAAACACAGCAAACTTTCGGAAAATACAAAACAATTAATTAAAAACCGCGAAACGCTTAAAAAAATTAAGAAAAAAACCGTACCGCAGAAAATTGAATTCGCTGAAATCAGAAAATGCGTCAGAAAAAACATAAGGAAAGATATATATGAAGCGGAACTAAAAATTACGGAAGAAATACTAACAGAATCAGGCTCTACAAAGAAAATCAACAAAGAATTAAACACCAACAAACCATGGATAACCTGCTTACAACAAAATAATATTGACAAATTTAGTAGAACAAATATAATAAAAATAGCCACAGACTTCTACAAATCACTATACAGTTTTACACCTGATAATAACGAGAATATATATGAATACATTCCAACAAACAAAGAGGAAGTTCCCGCTATCATCTACTCTGAAATCGAACAAACACTGAAGGAGACAAAAAATAATAAAAGCCCTGGCTCCGACAAAATAACATACGAATTACTACGTTTAAACGCCGAAGAATTAATTCCAATTCTGCAAATTATATTTAATAAAATATTACAAACTGGAGAAATACCATATCAATGGAAGAATTCAACCATTATTCTCTTACATAAAAAAGGAAACAAGTCAGACATACAGAATTATAGGCCAATTAGTTTAATTTCAAACATGTACAAAATATTTATAAAAGTTGTTATGAGACGAATAATACCAAACATTCAGGAAAATCTCCCAATTGAACAAGCAGGTTTCAAAAGCTCATACTCTACCGTGGACCATTTACACACCATTAACATATTAATAGAAAAAGCAAAAGAATATAATATACAACTATATATTCTCTTCATAGATTATGCAAAAGCTTTCGATACAATATCCCACAAATATGTGCTACGTGCTCTCAACGCACTAAACATCAACAACAAATACATTCAAATCTTTAAAAATATTTACTCAGATAGCTCAGCTAACATACTATTAGACAGAGTAGGACCATCATTTAAACTACAAAAAGGCGTAAAACAAGGTGACCCAGCGTCACCATATTTATTTAATATAGTGCTAGAGGAAATTTTTAAGAACTTGGACTGGGAAAACAAAGGTATCAACATAAACGGGAAAAAACTCAACCACTTAAAATTCGCGGATGACCTGGTGCTTTTTGCGGAAACGGCTAACGATCTATCAGAAATGTTACAAGAACTACAACACGAAAGCGAAATTGCCGGACTGAAAATCAACATTACCAAAACAAAAGTTTTAACCAATCACATTAAGAACCAAATCCAAGCACGAGATCAAATCATTGAATATGTAAACGAACACATTTACTTAGGCCAACTTATCTCTTTCGAACAAAAGACAGATAAAGAAATACAAAGAAGGACTACATCAGCTTGGAACAAGTTTTGGTCATTAAAGCATATTATGAAAAGCAACATAAATATTAATTTAAAAAGCAAAGTTTTCAATCAATGTATCATTCCGGTCTTGACTTATGGTTCACAAACTTGGACGCTCACCAAATCACAAAACACAAAAATACAAACTATTCAAAGAAGCCTAGAGAGAAGTATGCTAAACTTAAAACTAACGGACAAAGTCAGCAACATAGAACTAAGACAACGATCAAAAACAGCTAGCGCCATAAACTATATAAAAACACAAAAATGGAAATGGGCAGGTCATTTGACCCGTTTACCAAACGACAGATGGGCGAAAACAGTGACTGAATGGACGGAGATATACCGAAAAAGAAGACAAGCTAGACCGTTCACTAGATGGGACGACGAAATTAGATCAACAGCTGGTAAATTGTGGAGTCGCACAGCCAAAAATAGGAACAACTGGAAAGTACTGAAGGAGGCCTTTGTCCAGAATTGGACCTAATCCATTTATTCACATAACAATCATTACATCCATTATTTATTTATTATATTATTCAATACTTAATCTAAACTTTCTATATGTATTATATCTTCATGGGTTAATAAAGGCTATTATATATATATATATATATATATATATATATATATATATATATATATATATATATATATATATATACGACGGGTGTTTGATCTAAATAAAATACATGTTTAGTGATTTTTTAAATTATTTTTCAACATAGTTCCCTTCGAGTGCTACACACTTAGTCCAACAGCTTTCCAATTTCTTTAGGCCCTCCGAAAAATATTCTTCTGGCAACTCGTCAAAATAGGCTTCCATTGCAGCAATAACGTCTCCATTTGATATGAATTTTTTGCCTGAGAGTGATTTTTCGAATTTGGGAACAAAAAGAAGTCGCTTGGGACCAGATCTGGTGATTATGGTGGATGGGGAAGCAATTCATAGCGTAATTGTAACAATTTAGCGGTCGCAATTGCGGGTGCTAAATAAATGTAGACTTTTTTTAAAGTGGCATCAAAACGGGTCAGTAAATCGGCATAATATTGGCCTGTTATTGTTTTACCCCTTTTCAAATAGTCAATATGGATTATACCTTCAGAATCTCAAAAAATAATCGCCATAACTATTAGCTGAGTGACTAATTTTGGCCTTCTTTGGTGCACTTACGCCTGGTTAAATCCATTTTTTTAACTGTTCCTTTGTCTCTGGAGTATGGTGGTGGATCCAGATTTCGTCAACAGTTACATACCGACAAAAAAAGTCGACCGGATTACAGTGCAACATGGCCAAATATTCACTTGAAAGTTGTACATGAAATTTCTTTTGGTCTACTATCAGTAATCGCGGCATCCATCTTGCCGAAACCTTTTTCATGTCCAAATGGTGGTTTAAAATATTATGTACGCGTTAGATTGAGATGACTACAGCTAGAGCTACCTCGCGCACCTTCAATCGTCGATCGGCCATTACCACATCACGAACTTTTTTAACGTTGTCCTCAGTAGTGACCGTTTGTGAGGGTCCCGAGCGTTCACGATCATCAGTGCTCATATGACCAATTTTAAAGGAATTATACTACTTGCAAACCATTCCATGCGATGGAGCAGATTCGCCGTAATGTTTTTGTAACTTCTCCTTAGTTTCTTTCACCGATTTACCACGTAAAAAATAATGTTTAATTAAAACACGAAATTCTCGTTTTTCCATATTTTCAAGAAACACCAAGTTGATTTATTTCGATGTCTGTTAAATGTGTACTATTAAACTGACATGAAATTTAGGGGTCAAGATTGTAAAAGGTTTTATTATATGCAAATGTTTTCGTTTTTCCAATCAATGCCTACTAGCGAAAAGTCACGCTTCCGTCAAACAGCCCTCGTATATATAATGGAGAAAATTCCACCGTATGACGAAAAACTGTTAAAATATTGTCTTAAACATATTTTTGACTTGATAAATATAATAAATCTTATGTATGTTTAGTTTTCAATATTGAGGTCATTTTACATATTTTTAAAAGTTAAAACATTGTGTTGCACATTGTACTTATCCATTTAAAATAAAAATATCAATACTGTATTTTGGAACATTAGTGGCTTTAATACTTTAACTCCTGAGACTATTCGATTCTTTACGAAAAATTACTTGATTGCAAATGTTTATTTAAAATAATCATTCATTGTGTCTGGAACCTTACACCAAGAATGTTATTGCAGGCGATTTCAATGCCAAGATCGGACAAGTCAGAGTGGCTCTACAACTGCCCTTGAACGAGAATGGAAACAAGAGCGGTAAGGAAAATGAATATAACGTTTTTAAATATGCACATGCACAATCAGTTTCCGGGAACGGTAAGCTAAACGTCGCCCGTGAACGAGAACGGTAAAATTCGCCAATATACAAGTTACTCGTTGCCGTTATATTGCAACAACCAATAGAAAGAAAGTAAGATGTCATTACCCATAATGCCTTGATCTGTCGTCCTCAAGTTTTCATTTAATATCTGTGTTGAGCATCTCGTATAAACAAAACTCTAAATATTACAGAGACGAGAGAATGAAAAACAACACTAGGACGTCAATTGCCAAATAATTAAATGCAGATGTTAAGTAAATTTATTGGATATTATAAAATAAAATAGACTATTGTGGTTGGCAATACTAAAAAATTGCAGAAGGTTTAGTAAAAAATTCATATCTAAAAAAGTATTTAAATAAAAAAAAAAAATATCTCAAAAGTCGTTTTGTTTCCGTTAAAAGTGAATCCCGTGGAGTTAATAATTAGTCGAATAGTGAAAGCTGCACGCTGTTCTTTTTATTTTTGGTTTTTCGCTAATAGCGACCGTATATAACCTAACATTTCAGCATCATGGCAGAAATCGAGAAAAAGATTGACCACATTTTTAACAAAATTAATTTACTGGATGATTTAGTGATAATAAACGAACAAATGAAGGAATTTAATACCAAAGTGGTCCAAAATTCCGAAAAAATTGCAACATTAGAAGGCATAATTGAATCACAACAACGCACAATATATTATCTGGAAAAACATGCTAAACAAAAAAATCTGATATTCTACGGTATAAAAGATGACGAAACCAATAGAAACGAACTAGCAGCAAAATTAATTAATTTATTGAACAACTATCTACAAATCAATATTACTGATTCACAACTGGAGACCGTACTCCGCCTAGGGAAAAAGGGATCTAGAAACCGACCAACATTAGTTACTTTCTCTAATGTAGAGTTAAAGGAAACAATTATCTCAAACCGATCGAAATTTAAAGGCTCAAATATATTTGTTAATAACGATCTATGTCACGCAGAACAGTGTAAAAGAAAACTTCTTACTAATTCCTTAAAAGAACATAAAGCGAAGGGAATTAACGCTAAGATAGTACGGGGCAAAATTGTAATCCCTTCAAAGGAAATAAATAGTGGAACTGGTACAATAAGAAGCAGGAATTCCCAATCATCTGATGACACACCACAAAAAGCAAACCAAATACAAAAGAGATTTAAAACGAAGCCAGACAACCAAACCAACAGCAATGCATCCGCCAATTTTATGACAAATTTTTTATGGCAAACTCCTCCTCACGCAGCGCCTCCTCAAAACTCGCAAATGCAGAACCAGGCAACGACATCGACACAAGCAACACTGTAGTAAATGTATCCTTTTTAAATAATAATAAAGATAAAAATGTAAGTGTTGAAAATAAAAACAATAATTATAAGAAACATATTTGTAATAAAAATTTAGTTTATAGGTACGACAACATAACCTTAAACTACTGGAACATAGAAGGTTGGAATAACTTTTTCATGCTTGATGAAGATACAATAAATAGTATAACAATGTACGACATCATTTGCCTTTGCGAAACGTGGCATCTGCAGGATACTTTAATTTTGCCAGATTTTATGAGTGAGTATAAGTGTATTTTTAATAACAAAGCAATAAAATGTAAACAAAAAGGGAGGGCAAGTGGAGGACTAGCTATTATTATAAGACAAAGCTGCGAATTCTCAGTAAAACTGATAGATTGTACAGATTTATGGATAATTTTTGAATTTAAATTCCGAGAATTGAAATTATTAATAATTTTCACATACCTACGCCCTGCTCTTGACAACTACTGCATAACTATGATAGAAGAACTAATTATTTTTGGGGCTAATAACTATGAATCTCATGAAATAATAATATGTGGCGACTTTAACGCCCATATTGGTAATTTAAACCAAATAGACATAGAAATATTCTCATAGCCTAACATTTTCGAAACTAGACTATCACTCCATACAAAAACTAACTCACGGGGCAAATTGCTAGTTAATATAATGGAAAAATACGGATTTTATACACTAAATGGTAGGGTTAATGGCGACGTACCTGGTAACTTTACGTTCCTAAACGAAATTGGCAGTAGTACAATCGATCTAGCATGGACAAACTTAAATGGATTTGATAAAGTAATATCATTTCAAATAATTCCAACCTTAAGCAGAACTGCACACAGTATGTGTGTTATAACTCTTTATGCATGTGCGCGAAGTTGCAACACAAAGTCTTTTAAGTCAGTAAGAAATTCTACATGCGAATATATAACTACATTTGAATACGATGACAATAAAAAACTAAATTTTTACTCTCATTTAAATGATCACGAAAATATTTATTTACATAGCACAGATATTAATAATTTAGCAAAAAACATAGAATTAACCATGAAAGAGGCTGCATGTTCGTCAGACATGTTTAAAATAAAGAAAAAGAATTCCCAAGTATCATTGAATAAACGACGCGAATTGTGGTATAACAATGAATGTTTCGAAACAAAACATAATTGCAAAACTGCTCTACAAACGTATAGAAAAAACCCAAATAATGAAAATTTAATAAAATATATTCGAGAAAAAAAGCATTATACAAATTCTATAAAATCAGTAAAGCGTAATTTTTATAAAGATATTCAAGAAAAAATAAGCAATACAAAAAATTCCGGTGAATTCTGGAAAACAATTAGTATTTTTAAACCAAAATGTGTCTATAAGAACGATGTCACAATGGAAGAATGGGTATTATTTTACAAAAATTATTATAATCAGAGTACAACTAGGCATGTGCCATTCTTTGACTGTTTCCACCCCCTTTTGGACTCCGACATATCTCTCGATGAATTGCATCAAAGTTTGTATTCCAGTAAACCCCGCAAGGCGGCTGGACAAGATGGTTTGAATAATGATTTTTATAAAGCCCTTCCGCCCAACTGGGTTCATTATTTGTTGAATCTGTTTAACACCATAATGACACAGGAAACATTACCTGACAACTGGTCCAATATTCAGACTTTTTTAATTCATAAAAAGGGTGACTCTATGGATCCATCAAACTATCGCGGTATCGCACTTGTAAATTCTGTATGCAAAATATTTACTAAAATTTTATGCAAACGCCTAGAGGACTGGTGTGAATCAAACAATTTGATAAATGAAAATCAGTCGGGCTTTAGGGCTAATAGGGGAACGCGAGATAATATTTTCTCTCTATCTACTTTAATACAGTTACAACTAAGATTAAAAGGTCAGGGAGTTTACGCAATTTTGGTTGATCTTAAAAAGGCGTTTGATTCAACAGATCACAATATATTATGGCTAAAATTATATAATTACGGCATATCGGGCAAAATTATTAGGATCATACAATGTTTATATGAAAACGCTAAGTTACAGATAAAAATTGAAAATAATCTTTCCACCCCTATTGCAATCACTAAGGGTGTTTTACAAGGTGAAATTCTTTCGCCTCTCCTTTTCACTCTTTTCATGAACGATATATGGGAATTCTTTACTAAACAAAATGTTAATGGAATTAATATTGACGGAATTAATGAGGCAGTAATTCTTGCATATGCGGACGACTTGGTAATCCTTGCTAAATCACCAGTCGATGTTAATAAAAAATTAGAAATTTTACACCAATATTGTGAACTAAATTCACTAGAAATTAACACAAACAAAACAAAAATTCTATATGTCCATAAAGGACGCACAAAAAGGTCAAATATTAATTTCTCATTAAACAATACTCCTATTGAAACAGTAAAATCTTTCTGCTATTTAGGCACCACTTTTTCGTCTTCTGGTAAATTCAGATTAGCGGCTATGGAAAATTCCAAAAAAGCAAATATTGCAATACAAAAAGTAAAGAATATCCTATATAAAGCTAAATCAAACACGTGGGACGAGAAAAATAAACTTTTACAAGCAGTGATAAACGCAACATCTCTTTACTCCACAGAAATCTGGGGATTTTATCAACTTGAAATTCTAGAACGCTGTCAGTTACAATTTATAAAGAGTATATTAAATATATCCCCAAAAACTCCAGATATCTATGTTAGGCTTGAAACGGGAACTGTGCATATATCTGTTCTAGTCTGGAAACGGGTTTTAAAATTTTGGTACAAAATACTATGTATGGAGGACGAAAGAACTCCAAAACTTCTCTATAATAGATTAGTAAATCTTGACAATTCAGAGATAAATAAAGCAGAATGGAATTGGTATACTCAAATCAAACTATTTTTAAATTCCGTAGGATATGAACACGTGTGGCGGGAACAATTCATAAATAATTCGACAATAGATAGCATAATTAATACTTTTAAGTCCATAATTATTCAAAAAGACATAGATAAATTAAATATTAGCAGATATAGCTTATACTACAACAATATTAAATCCAATTTTGAAACTGAAATTTATTTAAACCATAATATACCATTTTCAAAAACACAACTAATCTGCCAAATTCGTTTAACGCGCAATAAAGAATTAAGATTATATTACAACGGAATGAAACATATTTTAGATAGTGACAACCAGTGTACGGTATGCAATAATCAAAGTCAAGAATCGGCGGTGCATTTCTTTTTTGAATGTCCGATTTACGAACCATTTAGAAAACATTACATCAATAAATATATCCGAGCTGACATTGAAGGACTCAACAAATTTACTGATTTATTATCTAACCTTACGGTAGAGAAAGTAAATGCAATTTTTTATTTTACTACTAGTTCGCTTAGGATTCGCAGTTTTTGCTTAAACGAATAGGAAAAAGCATCCTGCAGATGAAACAGATGAATTAAATATTATTAAAAAACCTTCTGTGTTCCTACTGTTCATATATACCTTTTTTATTTTAAAATACTATTATATGTATGTATTTGGGAATTAAGATCAACACTTTAAAATAATTTCTTTTTTGTAAACTTATAATAATCAACAGATTTATGTGTAATTTGTAAAATTGGGTTAATATTATTTAATGTTCAATTGGCATGCTCTATTTTTATGCATATTTATGTTTGTCAACCGATTTGTATGGGGCATTGCCCCGATGGCAAATTAAATAAATAATAATAAATAATAAATAATAATAAATAATAAATAGACTATTGTATTATGTATTTTAGTACCTCAAGTAAAAAAGATGAGACAACACCTAAGATCGTTTTGTCCGAGCTCTAAGACAACAAACAGAAAAATTGCCATCAGGATCAGAATACGATGAAATAGTGAAAAACTATTTTCCCTATTACAACACGTCATGGTTGGTGCCATTTATTAGAAAGAAAAAAGTGTATATGAATATTATGTGTCTTTTATTTACAAAATAATGTTAAATTTTTAATATTTGTAGACTAAACTTATCCATTGTGAGTCTTAAATAGCACAAAACGAATGTAGAGCTATCAGAGGAATAGTCAGAAGGTTCTACTGATATAATGGAATCCATGCAAGAAACTTTCGAAGTAAATGAAGGTGGTAGTCGAATGCCTGTGTGTCTGCACCATCTGAATCTAGATCAAGTACTGCAGAGTCCTTTCCAGGTCTCTGAACACCTGCATCGTAAAATAGTAAAAGCGTGCTGTTGCGACACAAATCGACTCAACAGGCTCATTCAAAGTGTTCAAGACAAAAAACGCAATCGCGCAAATTAACTCGACAATTTATAATTTTAAAAATGATTGTTAGCAGAACTTTGATCAGCAATGATTTAAAATTTCGAAAAATAAAATTATGCAACCAAATTAACTGTGGCCCACTCGGCCCAGCTTGAGTGAATCTCCAGATACTGCAGAGCATTAAGGAGCCAACATTTTATGGAAAACAGAGAGAGAGTATTATCCCCAAATGTTTCTCAAGCGCAATTGATTGAAGACCTTTGGGCATTTCTTAATAGAACAATATACAATAATGGAACACACTTAGAAATTTGTGTCGTGTAAATTTAAAATATATCGTGGTAAACTTGTTTCGTGTAGAATTCGATACTAAAATCCGTATTATAAAAGTTAGTGTAAATAGATTACTTGAAGTAAATTCAAATCACATACGAATGGACTAAACATATTTACACTACTGTTTTGAACTTCAAAATAAAATCATTTCAGATTAACCAGGATTTCCAACTGATGTATATGGACGCTCTTGACTTAAAAAAAGCAGTTGAGCAACAAATAGATATTTTTTTTGAAATACATGAAAATACTGTTCAGAAGCCAGATCTTACTGTTCTACCTGACAATGACATTAATATGAAGTAACTTTATTTATTTATACACTATTTTACTAATTATTCGATATTTTTTCTTAGCTTGGGACCGATGTACGCGGTGTATGTTTGCATTATCGCACATGCAGCCGTCCACTGCAAAATGGCGGAAAGTTGCACCACGAGCATCCCTTGTTGAAGAAATCAATCGTTTGATTATATTCCTTGATGTAAGTAATATCTAAGTAAATAATTATGATACAAGTTCAATTTAGAAAATTAATTTTGCCCAATCTTTACTTCACAAACTTTGACAATTTCTGAGACCGCGGCTGTAAACAATATACACAGAGCCAAATTTAATTTATTTAATAATAGTTCTTTTTTAATTTTGTTATAAAAGGGTAAAAATAATTATATTAAACAACCCTTCATTAAAGCACAAGGGCACAATATTGCAGCTATTTCGCACTACAGTATCATTTTGGATAGAAAAGTGTTGCCAGTTGACGAGCAAAACAGTTCAAGTGCCTTTGATCTACTTTTAAGCTACATTTTGTTTTTAAGGTACAGTACGAAGAGGTAGATACTTGCCTCATTTTGTACATTCATCCGGTACTATTTATACAAAATCTATTTTTCCTCTATAAAGTTAACACCAAAAATTTTATATATATATATATATATATATATATATATATATATATATATATATATATAAATAAATATATATTTAATTTTAAATACTAATAAAAAGTTGTAGATATGAGTAGGAAATACATGTATATTTCCTTTATAAGACATTGTTTCATATGTATATCAGGAAACTAATATTGTTTTAAAATTCCTCTTTATGTGTATTAATAAAAAAAGTTTATATTCTAGTATTTTTGTATTTATACCTTTTCAATTGTTTACATATCTAGTGATTATTTTTTTTTATTTTGACGTTTTAACCTGTCATTATTAACTGTATAGCAAAAACTATGTAACTGTTTATTCGCTAGTGATTTTTTTATATCACTCTCCGAATTTTATCTCACTCTGAAACAAATAATACATTTAAAATATCGCCAGGCACGAAAATAACACTCACCACAGTCTCTATGAGATAGATCAGACATTTTTATTATTTTTCACGAAAAAATGACAAGAAATAAAGATTGTTTATAATTTATAAATAAACAACTTGATGTGTCAACAGCGATTGTCATGCACTGCCTACTAATTGATGAGTTTTTTTTTATTTTTTCAAAATTAAATATTATAATGGTTATTATTTCGTCAAAGTTGAATAAAATATTGTATAAACCACGTGACTTAAGAATGTTTATTCACTAAACGAATTTAACCTACTCGCTCTACGGGCTCGCGGCTTAAACTTTCTTTTCATGAATAAACATTATTTTAACTCACTTGTTGTATAAATACCTATTATGCTCTACGCTAAATAATAATATATTCTAGTTATATATCGAAAAGATACAGATTTAGATGTGGAACTATACTCAATTTACAACAGTCTTTGTTAAATTGTGTTATCAAATTTATTTACTGTTAACTATTTTTTAACTTTGACATAAATAGGCATTTCACATATTATAAATCGTATTGCAACGTTTTTATTTTTATGGGTGAAGTGTAAAAAATCAACGATTTATTGTTTATGAAAATAAATAAATATTAAGAAGATAATTAAAATAATAATTATTACTAACACTACGATTAAACAAATATTAAATACTAATTTAAGACTAAGAATACATGTAACCAAATTTAGAAAAATTATATTTTATTTGCTCATATTGGTACCGCCAGAGCCATCGATGAATATTTTCACAAGTTGAAGATGTTAAATAAGTTGAATGTTACGACAGAAGATGCGATTCTACATATTATTCGAGGCATTGAACACACTATTGAGAATTCAGTCAAAATATTAAGACGACTGAAGAATTGTTCACTCCTATGAAGTCGTATGCAGACGGATTTTTTGTGCCAAGTTCATCTGGAACTGCAAAAGGCACGAAGAAGCCCGAGAAGTCTGCTCAGAAGTTTGAGAAGCGACCTGCAAGCCGAAATGTTGACACAACCCAAATCAGATGTTATAACTGCAACCAAATGGGACATTATTCCTCCAGTTGCCCTCAGGAGGAATGAACCAAGGGTGCATGATTCAATTGCAATGATCTGGACATCAACTAAGAGATTGTCCAGCGAGAAAAACCACAACGAGAAAAAACACCAACTTCGCAGCGGGTGCAATGAAACATGTGAGCACCATTAAAACGAAAATCCATGCTCATGAATTTCTTGAACTTATTGACAGTGGGTGCACAACCAACATTGTTCGTGAAACGGTGCCCAAATTGTTGAACATTTCGGTAAAACCAAACCACGAAGTTTATATGAGGTTGGGTAACAGCAGCATTGGGTGACAATGTTTATTGAGAACGGCTCGTATGATATTTGTTTTTCAGTTGTACCTGAATTAGCAGTCCCTCACGATGTAATCATTCGTGAGCCGTTTTTTATTATGGCCACAGTGACTTTTGGACCAAGTGGAATGCAGATCAAGAAGTTAAACCCGGGACCTGAACCAGAAGCGAAGGGTGAGATTTTCAATATCTCAGTAGAACCAACACAGTGGTGCGTACCACAAATAAATGCAGAGCTACGGCCGGAAGACTGAATCGTCTAGAGCAGCTATTGCAGAAATAATAAGCATCGTGCTTAGTGAGCAGAAGGAAATCGTACACCAACCCAGACGATTTGCCATCGCAGAGCAACAGCAAGTAAGGCAAATTGTTGACGATTTGCTCAAAGAAGGTATAATTCGACCTAGTAATTCGCCATATTGTAGTCCTGTTGTAATTGTAAGAAAAAAATCAGGTGATTTACGAATGTGTGTAGATTATCGTGCCCTAAACTCGATAACTGTAAGAGAAAGATACCCTTTGCCTATAATCGAAGATGTTCTCGATAATTTGTCTTGTAGAAAATACTTCACTTTACTAGATCTCAATAACGGGTTTCACCAAATAAAGATGGCAGAAGACTCTATAAAATATACTTCGTTTATTTTACCTTTTGGTCAGTACGAATATTTAAAGTTACCATTTGTGTTGACATCGGCTCCTAGTTGTTTTCAGCGATTTATAAATTCGGTCTTAGATGAGCTCATACGTTCTGGTGAAGTTATCGTGTATTTGGACGATTGTATGATAGCGATGAAATAGTTGAAAAGGTTTTAGAATTGTTTGCAACAAATGGACTACAGTAAGACTAAACAAATGCTATTTTTTCATGAACGAAATTGAATACTTAGGCTATAATTTAGATAGTACGGGTATAAGACCAAGTGACGTTAAAACTAAAGCTATTGCATAGTTGCATACAGACGCGAGTGCCAAGGGTTTAGGTGCAATTCTTCTTCAACGACAAGAAGACGGCAAATTTCATCCGATTAGTTTTTATAGTACTAAAACTTCCGACGCCGAAAGTGCGTACCATAGTTTCGAAATGGAAACACTTGCTATCGTAAAAGCATTAGCTCGTTTTCGTGTATATCTTTTAGGGATGAACTATAGTTACTGACTGTAGTGCCGTTAAACAAACTTTCAACAAACGAGTTATCTGTCCAAGAATAAACCGTTGGTGTTTAACTTTACAAGAATATAAATACGAAATAGTGCATCGAAAAAAGGAATCAATGACTCATGTTGATGCGTTGAGTCTCAACCCGGTTATGCTTGTAGAAAGTGATTTAGTTGCAAATATAAAATATTCACAGTATGCTAATAGCGAAATTAATAAAATAATTGACGATGTAGGTAGTGGTGACAAAAGGTCAAATAACTAATATTCTGTAAATAATGGAGTTATTCAATAAAAATTAAATAATTCTTTGTTAGTTGTGCCAAGTCATATGCGTAGATAGTTTCAGAATACTATGACAATAACGATCATGTCGGCTATGAGAAAGTAATAGCTGCTATCAGACAATATTATTGGTTCAGAAACATGGCAAAATACGAAAACAGCATATCAAAAATTGTTTAATTTGTGTACAATACAACGACAGGCACAGGCGTGAAGGTTTGCTTCATATTTATGAGAAGGGTGACATTTCATTCAAAATCTTGTATTTGGATCATTTCGGTCCATTAAGTCGAACCACTCGAAGAAATAAACATGTGCTCGTTATTCTTTTTTACCAAATTTGTATTTTTAAAACCAATAAAATAAACAGACACTTAAAGTGTGATAAAATGGTTAGAAACCAGTTTCCCTGTATTTGGAAATCCTAGGATTATTGTTACTGATACGGGTAGTGCATTTACGTCATATGTTGTTACTGCGATTTTGGATAATGATAGGTTTGTTGTGAAAGACGTGCCAGGTCTTCAACACACGCAGAGATTTTATACAACCATTGTATCTCCTCAAAATATGAAAATATGGCATTGTACAAATGAACAATTAGTCGAGGACGACTAATGCGCAGGATGGCCAAATTTTAACCAAATTTAGAAAAATTATATTTTATTTGCTCATATTGGTACCGCCAGAGCCATCTAGCGGCTAGATAATAAGTTTTTTGGAGAAAAGGAAGAAGTAGGCAAGTGTAAACGAGTCGCCGGCCATGTTGTGTTAACCGAAACGTGTTTACGTGAAAAATGTGAATAAAGTAATATTTTCTACATTTATTACAATTTAGTACTCTCGTACTTTTATTTAACTCACTGTTCATTTATTTCACTACGCGTTCCAATCTTAGACTGCCGGTCTATTCAGACTCTTATAGACTGTACGCGCTATATTTATATCACTATATTTATGTCACTATTTATATCACTATCTATCTATTTATATCATATTCAACTGTTCGACCTCCACAGCGTTTGTATACACAATTGAGCTCCACAGCCTCTGCATACACAACTTTCCGAGTTCACCTTCCCTCACGGGTTTTCAGTCGTCAGCTCACTCAGCTGACCGTCCTCACTAATGGAATTCACTACGTAACTAAATAACGGGCAGAGGTCCGTCGCTTTTATATAGCTGCCCAATACCTTCTTGAGAAGTCCCGAACATTTCATCGAATAAAAGAGGTACCAGAAATAATTACACACGTCGAGACTTGTTTGTTTACGTCGCCCGGCTACTCGCGCGATTACGTAATCGCTAAACTTAAACGCTTGCTCAGCGCAGCGACGGCAAAGACGACGGCAACCGCTTCCCTCGTCACAATATTATTAATAATATTTATACTTATTTCCTTTTTTTCTTGCCTGTACAATTTCTTCCGGCTTGCGACATTGAAGGCATTTTGGAATTCGTCGCAATATTATTTCTGGTAATATTCATTTGGTGAAAAAACACAGTCATTTATTTTCCATTTTATTCTTCTAGAAATTATTATCTTTTTCAATAATTTCTACGTGTAGCGGGGACTGATTATCGACAAAGACAATAAAGTAACAGAAATCTGCTTTTGTAATATGCAGTTGACCTTGGACTTGATTAAATAATTGTGAGTTTTTCGCAACTGCAATTTGGAATCTTTTCCAAAAAGAATGATTTTTGTTCGCAAGGATGGTACAAACTTTACTTCTACTGTGTATCCATTTTGGACAACAATGACATTAGGACTAGCTGCCAAAAACTCATGTATTTCATCAATATACAAACCACAAGGTTGAACACTGACGTTTTGAATACTTTCAAGAATTTTGATGGCAACAGCTCCACGTTCAAGTCCATATTTTGTGTACGTATTTTGGAAACAACTGCCTTATAAACAATCCTTTACGAGCGAATGACATAAGGTTGAAGGTAAGCGTTTACATGCTCTTCCAAATAAAGAAGCTGTCAGTCTGTTTTTACGATATGAATCGTACATAGGATTTCCGTGTTGATCTACAGATTTTTTAGAGATATCTATAATCTCACCTACCGACACCTTCATTTTTATTAATTCTGCTTCGCCTAATTTAAATAATTCGATATCCGAAACAAAATCTTTCGCATTGGGTCCATAAGCTATCTCGACAAGATTTTTTTGTGTTTGGTTGGTCGAAGCATAATTTCCGGCGTATGTTTGATTTACCTACATGTTTCGGTTTTCTATTTATAATTTTTTTTTAAATGGAGCCTTAGACTTTTTTGGACTGTATTCTTCCATGTAGAATTTGCCATTTTTTATTTTCTGAGTAATCTAAGGCAGCTAATGTGCATCTTCTTTGAAATGAACCGCGTAATATAAGGTTTACCCGTTTTCTGCAATTGAATTTTGCTCATATAATTTTCATACATGTTAGTATTAGCGGTAATAATAAGTTTGTGCTTTCCTAGGGATGTTGTGCAATGCGCTTTTAATATAGTCCATTATGCAACTATTTTTCATATATTCTAGTTCGGATAGTTCTTCTTTCTTGTCACAAAAGTAACTTTTACATTTTTTGTAATCGTCAAAAACGTGATCAAGTCCATTTAGCAAATCCTCACGTAATAAATCGGTTGATTTGCCACTATTGTCAGACGACCAATGTTTTTTTTTTATAAAGCTTTCGCTTTCATCGGTAATTTGGTATTGGCAACAATGTGATATAATCGTATAATTTTTTACAATGTGATTGAGGCACTCAAATTTCGACACTGTACATTTTCCCGTATGCAAGCAAATACACTGGAATCTCCATCCCCTATAAATCCGATGTAACGTAGGTTATGCATTTCTATGCTACAGTTGAAACCTTCAGCAATAATACAGGCCTCCATTGCACCAGATGAACCATTCCAGTAGCATACATGTTCCTTCGCTGCTGTGTTCTTATATATGCTGCTATCGCACATATGCTACAAAATTTATTGCGTACCCCAAAAAATACAAAAATCAATCATCAATACAAAAATAAATATCAGCAATACCATTAGTTACTTTTCCTTCAATCATATTTTGTATTTGATTCTTTTCCCGTAACACTCCCAATGACAATTCTTTTTTTATTAGTTTTTTTGGACATTATTGGGATATTCATTACACTCAAAAGATGATATGTGTGATTGTAACTTTCACCTGCAGTCTTTGTACCCCAAACTATTGCAGTGTTATTAACTGATGACATTTTTGCAGGGTTCTCAGTATGTTTTTTTCCAGCGCCGCTGTTGAGGAAATTGAGAAACATTTTCACAATGCTAGATTATAGGGCATATATTTAAATGTATTACGTTTGCCTATAAAAAATAGGTACATCAAGTCATTATCGAGAGCATGACATATTTTTTGTTACTCATTTATGAAAAATAAATACTAGACAGACAAATTGACACTTCTCAAACAAAGACTTAATTACTTCAATTTGGGATGAAACATTGGAAAATAAAAAGTGTCTTGCCCTAAATTATACACTTATTTATATGCTAGTACCAAATTTATTACATTGTTGCATTATTTACACAAATGCAATCCAATTAAATATTGCATGAAAAGGATTATTTGTACATTTTTACCAATATAGTTTGTGACGAAGCTGGGCTTCGCATAATATATTTAATGTAATTCTACATCAGGGTTTATGTAAATCATTAATTTCATCGGTTGTCTAGTCAGACTGCGGTCATTCATTTTTATATGAGTTATATTCGAGCTTTTAACTACAATAATAGAATGCTATCAGTTGAAAGACACTTAGAGGTATTAACTGTTGAGGTAGTACTACGGAAATTTGTGTGTAGCGAGGTATTGTTACAGTTTTGCAGGGAGTACCGTAAAGTAATGAGAAACTACCTTTGCAGGCCTTATTTTGCTTAATAACAGTAAATGGTAATTTCAAATGAATATATATTTAGTACTAGTAAACCAGTTAGGACGATAACTTTTATTCGGAGTTAGAAGGACAAGGGCTTGCGAATCATGTTATTATAAACTTGGTTTCTTAGGTAGCAACCCTTGTTCCAAATTTTACATTATGCATTGTCATATGCGTTGTAGACCACTTGGTGCAAGTTTAACTTGGTTTCTTAAGATTTGGCTATAAAAGCCGGGGCCGATTTGTGAGTAGACAGTAATGTTCTTCCGCGAGAAGCAGAGAGCCCTAGCAAATAAACGACCCTCAACGAGAAGCCGAGAGAGTTAAGGAAACCGTGGAAAACTGCTAGAAATTGCAGATAAAGCTTTATGGTGTTTTTGTGGAAAGATCAAAAACGGGATTTTTTGGACAGAACCCGAAGTTCTGGATAGAGTAGACCGGTAATAACCACGCGACCCAATATTTGGGTGTGAAGCGTCAGGTTCCCTGTGTCACCCACTGAGAGATCCTCGACTCGTTGAGTAAAGAGACCATCGCATAACCCTCAGTGGAGAATCCTAAACCAGGGACCGCGACGCCGCAACGTTTGGCGCGACCCGAAGTTGGGTGTTCATAACAGTCGTTGAGTTAGGGCTAATCCTCGGAGAGAACCTCGACTCACTGAGTGGAGAGATCACCATACCTCGGAGGATAGACTAAAGCAACGACCGTCAGCTCCGGCGAGCATCGAGATCGAAGGGAGGCGCCCAGTAGTCAGTAACGTTTTGTTTGCCAACTGGAAATCGTACAAGTGACGTCATCGTCCTGTTTTTCGTGTAAAAATCAG
Organism: Harpalus rubripes; assembly: GCA_963082715.1. Lineage (NCBI taxonomy): Eukaryota > Metazoa > Arthropoda > Insecta > Coleoptera > Carabidae > Harpalus > Harpalus rubripes. The sequence continues at coordinate 24,803,687 of OY720459.1, read as the reverse complement.
GAACCGTTCGTGGTATTGAAGTACTGATTTCGGTGTTCGACTTGGACACATATAACGAGTCAGCGACGCAGATTCACGTCGCGACGCTGGGCGTCTTAAATTTTTGCGAAAATTAAAGTCGACTCTTCGAACGTCGACTTGGGAGCGTATACAGAGTCGCCTACGTTGATCCGCGCCGGGACGCCGGGCGTCGGTTTGGAGTTAGACCCCGGTGGGGCTAAGCTAGACCGGAAGGAACCATTTTATCGAGGGAACACAATTAGTCAAACCAGTAAACTTGCACCGCTCGTAATTCAGGATTAATATAGGTATTCTTTACGATCCAAAGATACTGTAAGAGGAATTGGCTGTGAAAATAAAAGACCACATCTTCATCGAGCCCTGTGTTTTATTTATAACCCTGGACATAACCCGACTGTGACTATCCGAGATTGGTTTTATATCATAGTTTTAAACACAAATCACATCTTAAGTCAAATTGACGCAGAAAAACACAAGTTACCTTCTCATACGAGAAAAATAGCAACGTTGCTTAATTACTACTAATAACAACTCTCCCTATGGCATTTGCTTAAAATTTAGAACTAAAACATAAACTATAATTTCGATTTGTGAGTGAATCCTAACAATAGTGTATGCATTTATATACTTAATTTTTTTTGCTCTTCATCTAACTAAATTTTGCAGTTTAGAAGTTATAAGAAATTTTTATTTTGCATGTATACATTCTGTTTTAAAATATGGAATAGTGCAATGGGGAGGATCATCTGACATTAAAAAAGTTTTTATAATGCAAAAAAGAGCTATTCGGATATTGGTTGGAGCTTCGCAAAGAGATTCTTCTAAACAACGTTTTATTAGTTTAGAAATATTGACAGTTTACTTTATATATATTTATGAATTAATCTGTTATGTATATCAAAATTTTTCTAAGTTCTCACACAACCGTGCATCTCATATGTACGAAACAAGATTTAAAAAACAGTTATTACCACCACATCATAAAACTAAATTTTATCAAGAACATTTGTTCTACAATGGCTCTCGCTTCCACAATAGGCTTCCTGAAGATATAAAAAATATAAATAATCTTATTTCCTTCAAGAAAAAGCTAAAGTCCTTTTTAATCAAAAAATGTCTGTATTCGGTAGATGAATTTATGCAACTGTAATTATCTTGTTGACTTTGACGTTTGTACCTTAAGTGTTGTCCTTTGTTATTGTACTAAACTTTTGTTAAAATAAATATTATTATTATTATTATTATTATTAAAGTAATAATTAATTAATTAAGAAGTATTAAAAAGTGTTTATATAAAATATGTTGTTTTTTTATGTACAATAATTTTTTTAATGCAAGTACGTATTTTTTATATATCATACTTACCTATTCACTCGATATCGTGTATAACATTTACATTTACATTGGTGAATATTTATTAAAAAAAATACACACATTTTGGTAATAAAATACAAATATTTTGCAAAAAATAAATACTTAGTACTATTGTACACTGTAATCAATGTATATAAAGCCGAAATTGATGAAAATATACACTACAAGTAAATGTATTTATACACTAAAATTGGTTAAAGAAACCTACTATTAAATGCATTAATAACCACATTTACTTATGAAAATAAACACTAGTTTGATGAAACTGTACACCACAAATAGGTATATTTTTCACAAAACTAAGTTAAAAATGACACTACACTATGTACTAATAACTGCAGTTATTTGGTTAAAATAACTCATTTGTGTTAAAAAACTACACGGTGTAGTAATATCTACGAAATATATA